>JAJSOF020000013.1:133366862-133767983 GCA_025594305.2 Periplaneta americana | reverse complement strand
GACAACCTAACCGTTACTCCACAGCAGTAAACTTGACTCTTGTTTTAGAACATTGCTACCCCTTTCACAGTGGCGAATAACTTTTTCAGTAGCACTAAAATGTGTAGAAAAAGAGCGTTACATAACATTTAAAATCACATCACGAGAAGGCGCAGTTTGTGCGCTGTAGTTGGAATTGTCTATACTGTCATACACAAAAGCTTTGTGTTGATATGCGGAACAATAAATGGCTCAATAACGTGTTTTTCAGAGTTCGTACACCACAGAATAAAACAATGAATTAATTAAAATTGGATCAAATCAACATCGATGTTATCAGACACCTATTACTGAAACAGTGAACTAAGTCACTGTCGTGTAAAATTGTGTAATGTGTGTAGTAGGTACAGTTTTGAAAGTATGCAAGATGCCTTAAATCACGACGCCATGGCACAGAACGAGTCTACTGACTAGCTAAAAATAATTCGTATGTTTATGATAGTACAAAAGAAGAGGACATTAATATGAGTTAAGTAAAAAATTGAACGTTATTCTAGGGAATCTCTACAGTCAAGAAAACGAAAACGATTCAAAATCACGTGAAGAATATGCCAGATACAAGGTTACCGAAAGAGATATTATCGTGTGAAATATAAACACGAAAGATATAATGAAAGTTGTCAAAATTAATGGACTTCAAACTCGGAAGTCTTTCAATACTTCTGTTTTTGTTTCACATCAAAGAAGGCTCTGAAGAAATTAATAAAAATTAAGGGGAGAGAATGGTATTTTTTGGTGAAAAATGAGTAAATTAAAAAAAAAATGCTTTAAAATACTCTGTGATATGTGTGGAATGCATAGCATAACATTTTGTGAGTATTTGTGTCTTTATCGGATGTTGAGTCGCCATTTTAAATCACTCGCCCGCTTTTATTGTTGTTTCCGATAAATTAAATTTCAAAAAAAAAAAAAAAAAATTCTTTAAAATACCCTTTGTGTGTGGAATGCATTGCATAATATTTTGTGGGTATTTATGCCCTTATCGGATGTTGAGACGTCATTTTTAAACTTCCTGCGCTATGGATTTTTAAATCACACACCCGCTTTTATCGGTTTCCAGTAACTTCATTTTTTTTTGCTACATTGCCAGACAAAAATGAATATAATTTCTGAACTATTAAAGATACATGCATGAAATTTAGAACACACATTCTTTGGACTATTAGGATACTTTTCTCTGTAACAGAATTTTGTTAATTGATTGCATTTTAAAAATACGTCCGTTTGTTTGCAAGAAAGGAAATCGGAAAATTGTTATTAAATTTTAATTGTTTATTTTACAAACGTAGGGACTAATATCAAAATTCTGTTACAGACAGTTTGTAGAACAAGCTTTTGCAAATACATTGCAAAAAACTATTTGAATCTATCTTTAAAAACGGTTTAGATATATCGGTTTAGTACAATCATGCATTTGATATATATATATATATATATATATATATATATTTTTCAAATTTGGGCCCGCAAATAATTTTTTTTTCAAAAGCTCTCTACATACAAAAAAATTAATATTTTACACCAAATAGGAAAAAAGTAAAAAAAAATACCATCCTCTCCCCTTAAGACAGAACTTTATGATATGTTCACTTCTTGTGCTAGGCGACAAGTACCATTTCTTAGACTCAATTCTTCCTAATAGTCATGTATTCAAGTGTTCTTTCTGTTAGAGCACGCTTTGAACAACATTTCTGAACGCCGAGAACTGTAACTTAATAAAATACTATTTCGATGGTTGTGCAGCCTCTGGAAATCACCGCAGAAACGTACTTACTGGTAGTTTTCAGTGCAGTTAAGAAAACTGATCAAGTGAGATGATAATTGTCAGAGGAATAAATTGTATCTCCGGCTTAATGTATCAACTGATAAAGAAAACGGACGCGTTGTGTCCTTTTCGGGGTTAAAGTAAACAAAATTACCGATAAAACCCAACGCGCTTTCCTTCAAAAAGTAACCTCTTGGCTCGATAATAATGCCGGTAACTTAGGTTTGACTCGCTCTTTACAAGGTAACTTATGAGAGTTGAAATTGGATAAGATTAGACGTCTCAATAGGGTCTTCTCGGAGCACTTCCTCCTCTCTCGTTTTTAATGTAAGAGTGGAACAAGACGCGGAAGCAGTTCGTGTATCTCCGGATGACGTCATTGACCGCGACGTTTGAATAGACATCTCCAACCGCTGCCGTAGCGGTCAGTCATTGTGTTCATCTCCGAGGAAGGAATGTCCTTATTACCGCAAACTTATGAAGAAATAAAAGCTTTCATAAGGAAAGTGAAATTGTGGGAGTCGCAAGTTTCAGTGTTTCAGTGGATAAATGTTACCACTTCCTTAACCTACAATTTTACCTAATCTGAATCAAGACCGGTGTAACAAATAGGTATAGTCAAGTACTGAAGGACTTGAGGACAGAATTTGAGGCCAGATTTAAGATTTGAATAGTTATAATTTAAAATAATTGTTTGTGAATTCCTAAGATGTTTTGGTTATTTTTAATTATTGAAAACATTACGAAACATATTATTTAACTGGTATTGTGATTAATATATTAATATTGGTATATCATAAGAATATGTACTTTAACATCCAACAACTTTAATAATTGTAATTTCATTATTATCATTTAATTGAATTTTATTTTATTAAATATAGTATAAACTCAAAAGAAAAGAGAGATACCAAAAACCATTTACTATAAATTAGAGTTGGGCAACACGATTCTTTTTCAGAAGTCGATTCCAACGATTCAATCATACATTACGAGTCGATTCTAACGATTCGTTCACGATTCTTCTCAGTCTGCGATTCCAACTATTCTTTTGAATCGTCAACGAGTTCACGATTCTTCCAACTCTGCGATTCCAACGATTCGTCAACGAACGACTTACAGGACACTTTCCTTTGCAAACCACGCGTAGAATAAAAACGTTCTACATCTCTCGCATAGATGGCATAAGAGGCGAGACATTGGATTGTCTCTTTCTCATTGGCTGGAACCATTCGGCATGACCTCCATTAGTCTACAAAATTACCCAAGATAATGTTTCTAAATTATAATTTATCAACTGAACCTTATTACGAAGTACATTTTTTGCATTACATCTCTATTTAAGTATGCAAATTTCAGGTTTGTGTTCATTATTTTCCATATTTAACAAATGCAGTATTTCGATTTCACTCTCGCTCGGGAATAATCGGCACGGTTCGGAAATGTCCGTTGACAGGTTACATCAAACAAGTAAATAGAATCGTGGGTTACGATACCATGTCAATTCGTTACTATTCTTTTGAACGACGATTCGTTACGATTCTTTTGAACGACGATTCGTTGATACCACGAATCGATTCTTACGATTCTTTATTATTAGTCGTTCGAGTGAACGATTCGTTCACGAATCGACCCAACTCTACTATAAATGAAGTATTTGCTTCAGTCAGCTGTCCGAAGACAGGTCTGAACCTCACAAGTGATACCAACAATACACCACTTATGAGGCAATTAGGTTGGGAGATAATAGGGTAGGATGGCCAGTTCCTTATAATTACGTAACATGTTTGGTTCTTCATGCTTCAGATTTCTTCTTTTTACTCATTGATATATCATTAGAAAATAAATGTATTAATTATTATTATTATTATTATTATTATTATTATTATTATTATTATTAATATTATTAACAACAACATCATCATCATCATCATCATTATTGCAAACTATTTAAGAAATTCCTTCCGAGAACAGCCGTCTATTGTGACATGCATATTAAGTACAACTCAAAAGTGCAGCTTTGTAGCATTTCTCCTGCGACACAACTTAGCTCGCTCACGCTTGTAACATGAATCAACGATCGGGTATCTTCGGATATTGCGCTTATCTCTTCAGCTGACTACGCTACCTACACTTGCTTTCTGTAACAACTTCTATGTGTTAGCCTTGAGACGCCTGTCATTACTAGTTGAGGTTAGATCAGAGATAAATGTATTCCGCAGACATGTTTAGATGGTTGTTACATTCCAGTGTCAAAATTTACATTAAAGTTATCGATGAGAAAATACAAGTCGTGGACGAAGCTTAGAGAGACGGAGAATGGATGACGTTAACGTGTGTTCATACACGAAGCAATATCAATAATTATCAATGGATATTCATGTTTCCCTTTCCACTAGGTCCGGGGAAGCCCCGAAATGAAAAATAGATGGCGGGGTATTATTGATCAGACCAAGCCACTGCCGCCCGTATCACAGAGCTTTCTGACGCTCGCCGACTAATTCTGGGGGTGGGAAGGGGTTGGACCAAGACCACGTGACGTCACTGCCACCAGCTCACACACGTCGAAATTAAGAGCACGGAGGGCTTATCCCTCAAGCCAAAACCACACGATCAGAATAACAAGGGACTCTCGAATCCAAAATGCGTCCACGTAAAAACAAGCCGACTCGCTCAGCCTGGTTGCCAGGCAACGACCTAAGCCTTCTCGCTGCTGGAAAACAAAAGAAGTGTGTTTGCGTATTCTCACGCTTCACGAATGAACAGTTCGCTTGTCGGTACAAAACTGATAACGTAATTTCTTTGTCTTAAGGTGTGGCATCTATAAGTACTCTTCTTTCTTTGTTTATTCTTATTCTCCTCCTTGTTCACCGCCTTTGTCTTCGGTGGACTTTCTCTACAATTTATCTCCTTGTCTCTTTAATTTAGGCTTTAATCCTTTCTGAAATCCCATCGTATGCTTTCTCCTCATGCAAGATGTAAAAATAAAATATTACTATGCTGTAAAAATTGATTTTTGCACATCGACATGGAAACTGCTGTTTTTCATAGCACATTATTGGTTAGAAGGTTCTTGTTTGCTGTACGCATCCGGCAAAACCATTGTTACGATTCACTTTTCCGTACAAATGTTGCAAAGTTGTTACAGTAATCTTCCTGAGTCCTGAGACATTTGTTGTTTTATTTTTTAAGTTCAATATAATTTTACACTTCAAAAAAAGTCATTGACATGAGACATGAGAAAAAATGCTCAAACAATTCTGCAGATTACAGTTAGGGCACAAATGCAGGTATATTATACTATACTTCCGGTCTCTGCACACACATCTTATATCATAATCATGTATGAAGTATAGTATAGTATAGTATTCTGTGATCTGAGGACTCAGGAGGATGAACAGCTATGACGAAACATTATGAAAACAAACTGTCACGTCTCAATATCAACACATCACCAACTATGAACACAGAAATTGTAGTCAGTGCCTCCTATTCTACTAAAAATGCTAACAGATAAATATTTTAGCTTTTACTTACAGAAACAGAAATGATAGACAAACAACTTAGTGACGTTATAACTTAGCCCTACTATAAGACAATACCTACTATAGCTGCACAAGCATCATGATCGGGGGTTCTCAACCTTTTTAAGATAGTGAGCACCGGCTATACGTAATACTAAATGAGCGAGCACCCTGAAGTAGAATAGATTTAATATATGAATACATAATTAAATTAAATAATAAGATACACATTTTTAAAACAATGACCGTGGTAATGAGATCCTTGAACTTGGATGTTATTCAAAATTTCAGTGATGTCCAAGGATAATCCACTTACATATGAATGAATAAATGAATCTTGATCTCGCTTTGTTATGGAGGTAATTCATAAGTGAAATAGTAATATGCGTTACAAGAGCGGTATGTTGACGTTTTCATGTTCGAGGAAAAGATTGAAAAAGCGAAACATAGTTGAGCTTTTTTCATTTCCGAGAACATGAAAACAAACATACCGCTCGTGTATCGTACATTATTTTGTGCGAAGATCGTTTATTACATACCTGAAAGAGGAATTTCTAATTAGATGCAATGAAATCTCCATCTTGGTTTCTGTTCAATGACTGCAAATTTGCAAAACAAAAATATCTATCTTCAACATTGTTGCTTTAAAATGTTTTCTGTGTTTACTATACTCCAGCAGGCCGTGATATACGTCTGTCTTTTTTTTTCCCAGTCTATGATGAGTCTGGAATCTTGTTGATTTTTTCACGGCTTCCTTAATGTTACTTGCATCACGAATGCAGTAACTTTAGTGGAGTTGTAGAGTTTACTTAATATTTGCAAATATTTAAAAACAATAATTAACAGTGCAATTTAGGTGAAATTGCATTGGTAAGTTTCCAATTTATAATTATTACTATATTGAACGTCTCTAAAAATAATATGTTAAAAGCCTAAAGCAGTAAAATGAATGTCGCGCTTAAGCGATAAGAAGAGGGAAATTGTTATGTGTTAGGTTGGGAATACTGAATGTGGAATTTTAGACTTTCCGCGGATTGGTTTTGTGCGGAAAGCAAGCAAATACGCACGATCTCGCACAAAAGTTTTTTTTCTTTTCTTTCGCTTAGATAGGTCATCCCGAATATAGCTACAGATTTGCGAAAAACGCCTCACCTCACCTCATTACATCTCGCCAAAATATTGTAGAAAATTGTAAAAATTGTAAAATATTGTAAAAATTATAAAAATTTGTAAAAATGTAACTGTTATATTGTAAAATTTTGACTTGTTCCACATCTTAAAGCTTCATTGATCATGTAAGATCTATGAAATGAAAAACTCCATAGTATTTGGGACCTTCTTGTATCTTCTGCTTACTAAAGGTTATGAATTTCGTTTTTCCTTTTAAAAACAAATATTTCAGCGCTAAGGAAGACTGGAGATCTATCAATTGAAGTTCCTTACGAGCAGCCGCCATGTCATTGTCTTGAATAATCTTGATTTTTCTGATTGAAAATTGAAAGGGATTAAACAATTTGAAATACGAAAAAGCCTGTTAGGTTGCTAAAGTAGCAGGCTATAATGGATGTATAGGAACAGTATTTGTTCCGCTTCGTACAACAAAGTTTGCATTGAAAAAGGATTTCAGGAACGTTCGTGCTCGTTAGCACATTTCTACTCTCATACAAGAGCACCAAATGTCATTAAAAGAGCACAGTAGTGCTTGCGAGCACCAGGTTGAGAAAACGCCTGTTCTAGACCTGGTACAAAGACAATGTAGTATTAGTAGGCCGTGACTTCTAGCCTACAAAAATGTCAATGTTTGATTTATTTAATAAGTTTTGAAATTCAGAAGTCGGCTAACGTCTCGTCCTTAGACTAAACGTCTCATTCGTACACAAAAGTATCATTTTCTGCCCTAGTTATTAAATAAATATTATGCCTATAAATAGAGGTAGGCAAAATATGAAATTTTTATTATTCTTGAAAGGAAATAATGAAATAGGACGAGGTGCCTTAACCAACTATCAGAAGATGGACTTTTTCTTAGATTTTAAAATGTTCCTGGATGTTAAAGATACTCCGCACAAGAGCATGCAAATCGAAGTTCTCATTACTTCACACTATTTTCGGAGTAAGAGCTCATACTGAATAACTAAAATTCATGAAATTATGACTTAAAATAACTAAATTATTTTTAGAATTTCTTAAATGAAAATTGAGGTTATATGGGCTCTAAACCTCATAGTCACTGTTGATTGTTTAAAAGAAATGGCGAACTTTTTAATCATTGTTGATAATAATTGTTGTAAAAAATCATAATCTACTACGGCCTGTAATATGTAGTTTACACAGTTGTACAGGAAGTAGTTGCTGGAGCTTAGGCCTATCCTGTATTGACTTATAAATACTAGTAAAATATTATCCACGCAAAATTAAGAAGAAAAAAAAACTAATACTTGTATGAACTAGCAATAATTACTAGTACTAGTAATTTTTATTCACTCCACTCATGCTGCTAATTGTGACGACAATGAAAATTCTTCCTAACATCTTCTTTAAGACGTTACGTTACTGAAATTTCTAAAATAGACAATTTTTGAGCTAGTAGAAAGTTGAAATATTTACTGAATTATGCATATTAAATATCATAATTAAACATTGTAAATTTCGATCGTTTCTCAAACACTTAAAAAATTAAACTCATTTCTTTAAATTCCTTAGTGAAAATCCTGTTTCTAGAAATAAATAAAGAAGTAAAATAATATTTTAAAACATCTGATTTTTTTCTTAAAGGTGACACTGCATTTTGTGTAATGGAGCACTAGTAATACCCTACTCTAATTTGTTCATTTGTAATATATACACTACCGGTCAGAAGTTTTCAATCAGCTATGAAAACAACTATATAGGCCTACTTTATTTCAATGTACAAACACATCGGAAAAACTAAATAGACCAACAAAATAAATATTTTCTCTCTCTAGCATTATGATATTATAGAATATTCAAAACGAAATCCTTGTTTTAACCACAAATCCATAGTTCTGATAGGTGATCGAAATCTTTTGACCGGTAGTGTATGTATGTATGTATGTATGTATGTATGTATGTATGTATGTATGTATGTATGTATGTATGTAATTTCTCCAGTGCTTAAACATTAATAAAAATATAACACTGCTTTACGTATAATTCTCTATCAATAAAACTACGCTGAATACAGCCAATTAAATGCTCCATTTCACAAAAGAGATATTAATGAATAAGTATGTCAAATTTAATCACTCTAGCTTTAACCACTAGGAAATAAAATGAATACTTGTTGAAAATGTAGAAAATTTATTTCTTGAGATAATTAATTTTGAAGTTTTGGTTACATATACGAGTAACTCGTGCATTAACACCACTTCTATCAAATTATAAAAAGTGAACATAAAATTAAGATCTTGTGATAAAATTTTCAATAAAATACTACTCATGAAACTATACATTTTTAGCGCTAAAATAAAAAAATGATAAAATTTGTCAAAATTCGACTTTTCATTAGTGCATCACCTTAAGGTATGAGAATTCCTCAGGCGCCATGAAGCGGTAGTATGGTCATAAACAAATATCTAACTGATTAAACATTATTAGTCTGATCATGAATTATGTCTATATGGGATTCTCTGGCGCCAAACATAGTTATTTGTTGATTTACGTCATTTTGGTTCTTATCACCGTCTCCTGCCACTAGGTGTGCAGTCTAAGCTGTTTGACTTATCGTCCTTCCTGCGTCCTACAGAGTGATTTACAAAGTTCGTTGATAACTTTGGGAGTTTGCACAGAACTCCAGGTGGAAGAACTTTTGAATAGCTGTCCATTTCCGTCAACCTAAAGCGCTCTGGGCCTTTAAACACTGCCACATCTGCATCCTTTATGGACTCGGTAACGATAACGAAGAAAGAGGCATAAAATAGAAAAATGTGAAATGAAGAGGGAAAACGAATGAAAGGAAGAGAATTGTATAAAGGAAATAGAGAAGTAAGACCTATAAAACAAAGTCGGAGGAATGGAAACAAAAAGAGAATTATAAAATTCACTATAAAAGGTGGGGGGGAAGGAATTAAATTAAAAATGTAGAGTAGAGAAGACTAGAAAAAAGATAATGGGAAAGAGAGATGAATAATAATAATACTTACTTACTTACAAATGGCTTTTAAGGAACCCGAAGGTTCATTGCCGCCCTCACATAAGCCCGACAGCGATCCCTATCCTGTGCAAGATTAATCCAGTCTTTATCATCATAACCCACCTCCCTCAAATCCATTTTAATATTATTCTCCCATCTACGTCTCGGCCTCCCTAAAGGTCTTTTTCCCTCCGGTCTCCCAACTAACACTATATGCATTTCTGGATTCGCCCATACGTGCTACCACGGCATGGCGCGTCCTCAGGTTGCGGATAGAGGAGACGGCCTCCAGATATGGAGGGTAGCTGCGAATATATTGAGTAAGCAGTCGTGGACAGCCGATAAGGGTTGGTCCTCCATCTTGGGGGTTGGGCGAAGGGCTAACAACCCATCACCGTAAAAACAGCTTGTTACGAATCCCTACAATAAGCCTCGGAATAATAATAATAGTAATAATAATAATCATCATCCACAGGGATCAAGCCTATCGACCTGTTCCGTCCATCTCTTCGTAGGCCTCCCTCTGTCTCTCTTGCCTTTGGGTTTGTACTCTAGAATCTTTTTAGGAATGCGATATTCTGGCATTCTTTGTGCGTGTTCATAATATTTTTCTTGGTATTCTTTTATTTCATTATTTAAGTTGAATATGTTCAATTCGTCTCTTATCGTTTCATTATATTGTCTGTCTGTTCTTCTGTATCCAGCTACCGATCTCAAAAATCTCATTTCTCATACTTCTATTTTGTGTTTTTGGTTTTCTGTTAGGGTCCAGCATTCTGAGCCATATAAGAGAGATGGGGCTGCCAAGACTAATAATAATAATAATAATAATAATAATAATAATAATAATAATAATAATAATAAGCCCATAAAATCCCTTCAGGGCAAGGGCCTCCTGCTTACATAGGGGTACCTCGGTTTTTTACTCACATGGGGAGCCAATCCGTGTGAGCTTAAGTGGTTTTCCCATGTCTTAAGGCCTAGTTACCTAATGACTTCCTGAGCTAATTCTCGTGTATTCTAATACTATTTATAATACTATATACTACTAATCTTATAGTATTTGTCTCTCTAGTTCTTGGTGTGCGTGTTTGCCTCCTAGTCTACATTTCCGCCACACTATTTTGCCACTTTGTGTCTGAAGCACTTCACTACACTGCACTAGGCCTACACCTTGCAATCTCCCTCCCTAGAGTTTTCCACTGCACTCTGTCCCTGGCGATCCTTGTCCAGAGATGAATAGGAAATTAAAAAGAGTGAAGAAAAACGCGGAAAGAGGGTGAGTATTGTAAACGTCCCTAAACCATGGATAATGGTCGGAAAAACCTTATTGGATAATAAAAAAGGTAAAGGTATCTCCGTAACATGCCATGAAGGCACTTGGGGGGCATGGAGGTAGAGCCCCATGCTTTCCATGACCTCGGCACTAGAATGAGGTGGTGTGGTCGGCACCACGCTCTGACCGCCTTTTACCCCCGGGAAAGACCCGGTACTCAATTTTATAGGAGGCTGAGTGAACCTCGGGGCCGTTCTGAAAGTTTGGCAACGAGAAAAAATCCTGTCACCACGTTCCAGTCCGTAGCCAGCTGCTCTACCAACTGAGCTACCCGGCCGCCTTATTGGATAATAGGTGAATAAATAAAAGGCATCCTTCGCCTAAACAATAACAATTTATTAATATGAACATAAAATGATTTAAATTTTAAAGCATAAAAAAAATGAACAAAACACTTATAATAAACATCAAGTATGATAGATAATTCAATGCTTCTTTCTGACCAAAGTGCTATATTGATTTCGTCTGTGTTCAGCATAGGGACAAAGTGGCCAACACATCTCTCACTCCTGTCGGGGTTGAAAGGATGGAGCGACTCTGCGGTATATATCTGAGAAGAACCCATGTGACGTCACAGCGGGCCAGGTTTAATTTGTTGAACAAGACGCTCCGAGCCACACTTATCAAGTATTGATCACGTGCCATGCAACAGGTGAAGAAAGGAGGCGGCACCTGGTTGCCAGGCAACGCGTCATGGATAACTGATCCTGTCTCAAGCAATGTTCCGAGTTTTATTCAGAAATACCTATATGACATTTGTGGTCAGTTCTCCGTGAAAGAAAATTGTCTTACAAGGGCATCCGTGCTTTTGAATGCGTGAAGCATGAAGTCTGCTCTTCGTATTTGTATTTTTACCAGAGGCTGTTTATTTTCCATCCCGTTTTAATGAACAATGTAGTGGAATAATTTCTTCCTTTCTTTCTTGTTTTTATTTATTTCTGTGTGAGTAAATATAATAGACTACAGTTCAAGATGACATAAATTTAATAACTTAAATAGGATTTAAGTATGAAAGATTGGAGACAAGCAGGAAGAGGATAGAAAGAATGGACAGAAACTGGATGAGGGAGAAGGAAGACACAAAGAGGAAAGTGAAACAGGAGGAGAAGAATGTGATGAGAGAATAAAGAACAGGAAAAGTGCAAGAGGAACGGATGGAGAAGGTGAAGTAAGAAGAAAAATGATGAGGAAGGAGCAGGAAAAGTGAAGTACTCGTACGAATAGGAGAAGAAGAAAAGTATGAAGAAAGGGAAGCATGAAGAGGATGGAAGAAAAGGATAAAGAGAGGAAAGTGTGAATTCGAGTGTGGGGCGGGGGAATCTGTTGAAAAAAAAGAGAAGTGTGAAGGGAAGAGGGGAAAACAATTAAGAAAGGGAAACGTGAATAGGAGTGGGGGGACAAAAATGAAGAAAGGAAAGCGTGAAGAGGAGTGGGAACAAGGATGAAGAAAGGAAAGCGTGAAGAGGAGGGGGACAAGGATGACGAAAGGAAATCGTGAAGAGGAGGGGGGACAAGGATGACGAAAGGAATGCGTGAAGAGGAGGGGGACAAGGATGACGAAAGGAAAGCGTGAAGAGGAGGGGGACAAGGATGACGAAAGGAAATCGTGAAGAGGAGGGGGAACAAGGATGGCGAAAGGAAAGCGTGAAGAGGAGGGGGGACAAGGATAACGAAAGGAAATCGTGAAGAGGAGGGGGAACAAGGATGAAGAAAGGAAAGCGTGAAGAGAAGGGGGACAAGGATGACAAAAGGAAATCGTGAAGAGGAGGGGGGACAAGGATGACGAAAGGAAATCGTGAAGAGGAGGGGGGACAAGGATGACGAAAGGAATGCGTGAAGAGGAGGGGGGACAAGGATGACGAAAGGAAATCGTGAAGAGGAGGGGGGACAAGGATGACGAAAGGAATGCGTGAAGAGGAGGGGGGACAAGGATGACGAAAGGAATGCGTGAAGAGGAGGGGGGACAAGGATGACGAAAGGAAATCGTGAAGAGTAGGGGGACAAGGATGACGAAAGGAAAGCGTGAAGAGGAGTAGGGGACAAGGATGAAGGAAAGAACGCGTGCAATAAATAATATATAAGAACATAAACAGTAAAAGAAAGTAAGAAGGAAAATACCATGTATATAAATTTATACGAAAATAAACAGAAAATAAATAAACAAAGAAACCAAAGGAAAACAACATCAAATATACAAGTAAGTTAACCCCTTCAGACCTGAATTTATATTAAACAAAATTGAAAAAAAAATAAAATAAAATAACTGGTCACATAATCATTCTGGGGATCCAAAATTCCCAAATCAAGTCTTCACAGAAAATAAAAATTTGGGGACAATTTTGATCTCTGGGGGCCCCAAAATTTGAAATTTTATTTTTAATTCAGGTATAGAAATGTTTCAAAAATAATATTCTCCATTTCTATCACACTGAATTTTTCAAAATATTTTAAAATATCGAAGACATTACAAAAAAAAAAAAAAAAAAAAAAAGAAACAATGTACACTATAATGTACATCAGATCTGAAGGAGTTAATAAGGAAGAAATCGATTTGTAGTGTCGAGGTCCAAGAGCGTGCACACTGACAGTTTGCCCTTTACCATTTCGAGCAGAATAGCTGGAGGTGCTGTTAGTTTTAATTTTAAAAACGTCGCAATTTTGAGCTGTCATTAAAGATAAAGCATACCATACAAAATACAGCGAAAGAACCGAGAAGAAGAGAAGGCCTGATGGTCTTCTCTCTACCAGTCTACGCTACACCCGCGATGAGATAATGATGGAGATTTGTTGGAACATCACAGGGGAACCGCAGCTCCCAGAGAAAACCCCTGTGTTACCTGGACTACGGGCTTGCCGAACCCAAGTCGCAAGTATTCCGGAGATCGAACCCGGGCCCACAGGATTATAGGTCCAGTGCTCTAGCCATTAGGCTACCGTGGCGGCTGTGTATTGTAAAATTGTTCTTTAAAAATTTAAAACAGGAGAGGGGATAATAAAAGCCGAAGTTTGGATTACCGTTCTTTATGTATGTATGATTTTATGATACTATAGCAGTGCTATCTAGAAGAGTTGCGAAATAGGCTGTATTACTGTCTAGCCAACAGTGAAAGACATTTGAGCATTTAAGTTAGTAAATTTAATTAATTAATTAATACTGGTTTTAAACTTTCCCCACAATATCTAAACTGATGGTTTTCATTTAAATTAAATTAAATTAAAATATGATTATATGATATATGATACGATGTATGTATGTATGTATGTATGTATATATATATATATATATATATATATATATATATATATACTTGGCATAGGTGAAAGAAATTGTAAAATAAGGCAGATTTGGGGTAATATAGAATTGTAACAGGTCGGTTGACTATATATATTCACCTATGCCAAGTCTTACATACTTAAAAACTAGTTCAGTATTATTATTATTATTATTATTATTATTAACATAACACATTCAATTAGCTGCTATCTAAACACATCCCCTCTCCTAAACTTATCTATATACCACACCCTATTCTCTAAGCAGGAGACAAAACACACACACACACACACACACACACACACTAAAAAGATTGATTTAATACACCTTTAATTTTAACTTTCTCTTCCCATTTCAGTTTTATTATCATTAAAAATTTACCTAATTGTTTTAACTCTCTTATATTAGTAAAAACTTACTACATATTTTCTTACATGCTACGTATACCGGTATGTATTTTTCTGTATGTGATTTGAACCTGGTTGAGTGGAAGAGAAGGCCTGATGGCCTTAACTCTGCCAGGGAAAATAAAACTAATAATATTATTATTATTATTATTATTATTATTATTAGCACATAAATATCAATAAATAAATAAAATAAATAAATTATTATATCTATTCATACTCTAATTTTTTTTATCTAATCACTTTTTTCCTTTTATTGTCTGTTTCTTGACATTCTAATGCTATATGGAACGCGTCTTCTCCCATGCCGCAAAGAGGGCAGATATCCTTCTCTATGGTACCTCTCCTATTTTCCAATTTCCATACTCCTAGTCTTCACCAAGCTAAGCTCATCCTCACTTCCCTATTATTTATTCTTACATATTCTTTTTGTTTCTATGACGTTTTTGTGCCTTTAAAATTACTTAATGTTTTCAATCCCTCGAGATTTTGGTATAACTCTTGTCTCGTAATTTCGTTACACCTTTCAGTTAAATTGAAATAAATAGTTACTGAGACTGGGAAGTTTTGAAATGAAGGCCCGGTATATGTAATTAAATGTAATTTTGTCAATATCTGTTCATCATTACACTACAAACCAGAACAATGCAATAACTGAGTTACGCATAACCCATGTTCACCTGTACTGTATCCTGAATTGAAGGGTTTAGAGCCATATTGGGCCAAGCGCCATTTATTAAAAACGGAGAAAGCAAAGTTTAAAGTTAAGTGAATAGCATAGTTTAATGAAGATTGACCTATCATTTAGTTTTAATGTGTGTACTTTATATTACTTGCTGTATGTTTCCATTCAATTATGGTAATAACTTCATTTTAATCCTTGTTTTGTACGGTTTTAGTAAATGGCACTTGGCCCGCTATGGTTCTGAACCCTTTAATTATTGAGTGAATTCTCCCATAGGACTGACCTACTCCGATAAGACCTACAGCGAGGTCCATGTCACGTAGAATACGCATAGGCATTCTTGTTAGAACTTGTGAATGCACAGTACGGGGTTATGCCTAGCTGAAGGAGCTTTATCTGTTACTGCTGACGTCCCACCTGGTAATCCTCTGGCACCGGTAATGGAATGAGGGAAGACTTGCCTAAACATTGTTAAAAGTAATTACCCCAACCCGCGCATCGCTGAAATTTACTTACCTGTCCCACAGAGCCGTGCGTGTACAAGAAACTCTGATACTGCAGCCCAGCTCAGCATTCTCGCTATGCAGGGTCACGTGTTCTTGTATTGTAGGCTGGAACTTCTACTTGTTCAGCGACACTCGGCGAGCTCGTCAAACATTTTCGTCGCTGTTGTGACTAGGAGGCGGATGTTGAAATGTCATTCTTTTTCTTTTAACTTTTAAACGATGCCTTTTAATAAGTAGGAAGCGGATTTTTATGTGCTAAAAATTTAAATATATTTATGTTTTATGTGCTAAAAAGTACGAAAAAATATATATATATATATATATATATATATATATATATATATATATATATATATAAATTTAAATATGACAAAAATACCTTACTTTAGTGCTAGTAGTTGGTCGAGAATTGCAATGAACAACAAAGATCATCTCCAAATTCTCCATCACAAATGCATGCCGATTATCTCTGAACAATGACATATACTGTGAAAACAATCTTTCCACATCACAGGACGTCAGACGTGCATACTGTATTTAAAGAGAGGAATGTCACAAACACAAACGCCGTCAATTTCACCTACAGACACACCCTCCAATACTTGGGCAACTTTACACATTTGTTTTATATCCACTGTTTTCCCAGACACATTCTGGAATTTGTCCCTTAGTACTTGTACTTCTGAACCTGGAAGCGAGTCTCGTTTAATTTCCACGGCACACACCTCCCTGTTTCAGACAACAGGTTTTTGGATGTTTCCAGTTTTTTTATAGTGTCACACAAAAGGCTTAGATTTGCTAATAGCAAAGCCAAATCGTTTTTTTAAATAACCATCTTTCAGTATATCTTGAAGGATATCGATTGACGAAGCCCGATAACAGACAATCACAAGAAGATATAGTGCCTTACTTAATAGACATGAGCGTGAGGTGAGAGATGTTTAAATTAAATAATGTTCATACCTGAGTTCTTATCTGTTGTGTTTCACAAACAAAGCGTGGAATGAAATCATCTTCAGCAACAATGAACATTCCTAATTATGTGTTGCAAGATCTCTCCTTCTTGTCCATGTTAATTTATTCTCTAATAATAACCTTGATATGCTGCCCAGCAGTTCTCAGAACTTGAGGCGGTACTATTACGAAAATGGATCACGGATACAACGAAGCAACCAAGAATTCTTAAAAAGATAACGTAGGCCTACTTCTGAGTGGTATAATTGATTTAGTTTTTAAATATTTAAAAAGTCTTGTAAAAAATTATATAAGTAAAAAACCTCCAAGATTGATGTATTTATAATACATTTCCTGAAAATATGTATTTACATTTTTTTTTTGTGAAAATGTGTTTTTATGTGAAATAAAATTCGGGTTTTAAACTTGAAACTTCATGTTCGGAATGTTTAACTTTGTTTATTGTGTTTTATTACAGGAAGAAAGAATATTTAATTGCATAAGAATCCTCTCCTTATTAATAAGTAATTCAGTTTATGGTAAAACAAAAACAAAATGTACAGTTTTCATGTTACATTTTTTTTCATTTTGTCTGATATGATAGGTATTTATTATTATTATTATTATTATTATTATTATTATTATTATTATTATTATTAAAATAATTTTCTCCAATTATTGATATTTATAGTTTTTTATTTCGTTTCATTTTCTGCAATTTTACATACAAATAATCATAGTTGGTGCTTTTGCGCTGAGTAATACTTTGCTTTGCTAAGAAAACTGTCCTGCAGTCTGTCTGTAGTCATAGTGATCCTAACACTGACTATAATACAAATTTTACCTGGAAATACAAGAGTTCAATGCACCCTACTATTGTTCAGTTCTCGGCCAGCAACTGCGTAAAAACCCAGCCGTGGAAATTCTTTAAAATTTCCTTTATGCCAAGGGCGAGGAACAGAGTAGAGGGAAGGGGGAGGGTTGTGAGAAAAGTGGAGTTTTATAATTTTAATTTCCAAGCAGTACTGGTACGTATGTAAAAAAAAAAAAGTCTGTTTTTATGATGATCTTAAACTACAAAGTATCATTATTTGAAGTGGGATAAAATTTTTAAAAGTAATACGATATTTATACAAATAACGCAGGATTGTTTACTTTTTGTACGTTTGTTGGAGATGACCTAAAACGTTATTATTATTATTATTATTATTATTATTATTATTATTATTATTATTATTATTATTATTATTACTACTACCACTACTACTACTACTACTACCACCACCACCACTACCACCACCACTACTACTACTACTACTACTACTACTACTACTACTACTACTACTACTGACATAATTAGGAACATTAAATGCAGACGTTTGAGATGGGCAGGGCATGTAGCACGTATGGGCGAACCCAGGAATGCATATAGTGTGTTAGTTGGGAGACCGGAGGGAAAAAGAAAACCTTTGGGGAGGCCGAGACCTAGATGTTATGTTTTTTTATTTAACGACGCTCGCAACTGCAGAGGTTATATCAGCGTCGCCGGATGTGCCGGAATTTTGTTCCGCAGGAGTTCTTTTACATGCCAGTAAATCTACTGACATGAGCCTGTCGCATTTAAGCACACTTAAATGCCATCGACCTGGCCCGGGATCGAACCTGCAACCTTGGGTATAGAAGACCAGCGCTATACAAACTCACCAACCAGGTCGACCCGAGACCTAGATGGGAGGATAATATTAAAATGGATTTAAGGGAAGTGGGATGTAATGATAGAGACTGGATTAATCTTGAACGAGATAGAGACCGATGGCGGGCTTATGTGAGGGCGGCAATGAACCTGCGGGTTCCTTAAAAGCCATTTGTAAGTAAATTGTAATTATTATTATTATTATTATCATTATTATTATTATTATTATTATTATTATTATTATTATTATTATTATTATTTAAGCGTATAACAAAATCGTATATTTATTCTTTATTTCCTTAGTAATTGTCCACAAAAGAGCAAAAAGCCACTGGACTTGTCGGAATTAAACTTGCAATTATTGGAACCAATATTATGTAAGCCTACACGTATTTCATCTAAATAATTGTAGGGTGCAGAGATTGTTAAAATTCTTTTGATATATATTTTAAAACACCTTAAATCATTCATATTTTAAATTCAAACAGGCAGACCATTATATTTTTTTAAGCCATAGACCATAGGATATAAGTTTTATGAAACTTGTTAATCTATGTGTTGGAATATTAAAATTATTCTTAAAACGAGTGTTATAATACTTAAAATCATATTTCGCTAAAAAAATCGTGATTATTAGTATGCATTAATTCCATAAGCTGAAAAGTAAATTAAGCATAAACTGTTAAAATATTAAAACTCTTAAAATATTCTCTACATGATATGTAACAACACCAAGGTAATATAAACATTTGTAACGGTAATAATGTTGCAACTAACGACAAGAAACTTCGTTCACTTTTTAAGCTTTGTTTTTTTTTTCTGCATTATATGGCTGTACCCTGGCGGCGAGCCTCTTTCTGATGTAAATACCTTACTTCTTGGTGCGTTTCTTTGATCTGCGTCCCTTCCTAAGATGTAGAAAGTTAAACGATAATGGGGATAAAGACTGAGCAGTGTCTCGGGCGCCACCGAACTGCAGTTGTGAAAGTTTGAAAGTCAATTCCCTGTGTAAAGGTTTATAATTTTACCTCAGCAAGAGATGGACTATAAAACTGTTCTCCCACGTTCGTTTCTTTCCGGTTTCGGCGTCCGAGACGGACAGACTGGGTATAAATTGTTCCCAACTTTTAATGCGCCACAAAGTTTTAACACTCCAGAACCAGGTGCCGGTGTTTCTTTCCAACAAAGCTTCCCCTTTTTATACAAGGGACTGGAATAAAAGGCCAGTAGTCCTACAAGAGAGAAGTGCAGACCTATTCAGATTACGTTTTATATCCTTCAGTAGGGACTGATAAGCAAAAAAATTGTGGTTCTAGCAAATACATACAGCTTTCAACTTGTAAGCTTCTGTGCGACTGATTAGTGTGTCAGAAAATATACGTACTGGTATAGAGCAGCGTTTCTCAAACTTTTTTGAAGTAGGGACCACTTTTTAAAGTCAGAGCAGTTCCGCTGACCACCTTATTCTTGCTCCCTTCGAAAGCAAATTTATAATTTTCGTAGCATATTTTAATACTAGTATACCTATATTTTAAAATCGAATTAAGCTTCGGTACTTTGGTCCTCTGTTATGAATTCGGGTGGTCCCTGGCTGGGTTATAGGCGCGGCGCCAGATGTACAGGGGAAAGATGTCGAGAAACACCATTAGTATAGTGCTTTAAATCCCTCTTTTGATCCTGAGAATAGAGTAGGAAGTCGATAGATGGGTAGGATAATACATTTTATAAAATGTCGGCACTGGGAGAAAATGTGAAATTCGATTGTCATGTGTCATTTCCAAACTCCAAGATTTTAAGCTATAGTGTGATACGCAGTTCGTTTGAATTTTATTTTTTCTTCTGCCTTTTTTGAAGGACCACAAGGACAGACCTCGAGGACCACAGGTGGTCCGCGGACCATAGTTTGAGAAACGCTGGTATAGAGCATTCGGAGTTTATAAAATACCATTGGGTATATAGGAGTCTTCTTAGCGGACATTCTCTTCTTTGTAATATAACTAAAATAAGCTATTTACGTATTTTCTAACATATATAAAATAAAATAACAGAAGTAAGTCTATTCGGTTATTAGAAATACAAATAAACTAATCATATCTATTTATACACAGAGTGTAAACTATATAGGGTATATGAGGGTAATTGTAAACAGGGGGAAATTGTAAACAAATGTTGTGAGAAATACAAAACTGTGAATATAAAAATTTTAATTCGGGGGAATATTTAAATTAACATGTTGGCTAACTTACAAAGCAGTTTGGCACCAAATAGGTGTAACTGCTTAGTTGTGAACGAATGTTTTGTAAGAGTCTACAAAAAAAAGTTGAGAACGAATTTTGCTTCACCTTTATTTTTGGCATTGTAAGTAAACTACAGTGCTATTTTTTTAAGAATATGTTGTTTTTATGAGTAATGTATAGTAGTTAACATGTATTACAGCGGTTTTGAGATCTCCCATGACCTCAGTTCATTAAATTGTGACGTGTTTACATTTGCCCCATAGTTTTAATTGCTTGGGGGGTAATTGTAAACATGTTTACTATGGTTACATTTCGTACTTTTCATTAATCAGAGAGACCCCACCCAACTACACTGTAGAGGATTTAGAGAGAGTTGTCACAGATGTGAAAAATAACTACAGTTATCGTGAAGCTCAGGAGAGGTACTGAGTTCATATACCGTCATGTATCATAGGTTAAAGGGACGAAATGTGCCAGTGACCAGAATTGGAGTTGGAAGGAGTACAGCTCTTTCTTTTGAAACAGAACAAAAAATGTTCAGTGTCCTGATAGCCCGTGCGAAAATTGGTGTTTACTCCCTCTCAAAGGGGTAAATGTAAACTAGCAATTAAAAGATGAAAAAAGTCAAGCCTATTATTTTAAACCCATTTTCAGGGAAAAGAAAGATCTAAAAATAACACAATGTTTCTTTGTCATGGTTACCGTTACTGAGGGTTGTGTAATGTTGAAATATATTTGAAATCAGTGAAAAGTGTTTACAATTACCCTGGTGTACCCTAAACTGTAAAAAAAAAAAAAAAAAAAAAAAAAAAACTGGTGATAGAGCATACGTAACTGAAGAAAGCAAGTCAAATAATGTTTTTCTGTAACTGTGAAGGTTTTCCCAGAAAAAAAAAATGTTTACGAGTCTACCTTTCCTGAAAATGGGAATGGACAGTCGTTATTTACTTTGTCCAATACGTACGCTAAAGCAGTCGTTTGTTACTCTGTTGTATTGGTATGTGTTGGGTGCAAGGCCATTGGCAATGGCATTCACGTTCAGTCGAAATGTAAGCAAATAGTAGGCTACTATCAATCGTAAAAACATATTTTACAAATCTATACTAATAATAAATCTGTAGCCGAAATTTTTCTGGTAATTTTTTATTTTCCAAAAATAATTGGTCCTAACATATATAATTAACCATCCTGAAAATCGCTTTTTTGACATTTTTGTCTGTATGTCTGTCTGTCTATCTGTCTGGATGTTTGTTACCTTTTCACGCGATAATGGCTGAAACGATTTATATGAAAATTGGAATATAAATTAAGTTCGCTCTAACTTAGATTTTAGGCTATATGACATTCAAAATACGTTATTTAAAAAGGGGGGGGTTATAAGGGGGCCTGAATTAAATAAATCGAAATATCTCGCTTATTATTGATTTTTGTGAAATATGTTGCATAACAAAAGTTTCTTAAAAAATTATTTCCGATAAGTTTTAGGGGAGAGTCGGGTAGTATCGGACATCGGATAATATCGGACAGTGAGTTTCATCTACCACACGATGATAGTACCTGATTGACATGGTTGCGTTTCTGTGATGTCGCATAGATGAAAGAAACGCACTGTCCGATATTACCCGATGTCCGATACTACCCGACTCTCCCCTACTCTTTGCAAAATTTTGATAGGACTGATATTTAATGAGATAAATGAGTTTTAAAATTAAAATACAATGCCATCTAAGGCGGTGTAATGAAATGAAAACAAATGACTTCGTCTATAAGGGGCCTTGGACAACAACAATCGAAAGCTATGAAACATAGCCTAGAGAATGTTTCTGTGTGTGTATGAAGTAATATCGGAAGCTAAATTAACCGATTTGTATAATTAATTATTATTTCACCATTGGAAAGTGTAGTTTCTCTAGATGGACATAATGCTATAATGTTATTACAGTAACTTCTGAGTGCTCTCTTGACCAATATGACCGCATTTTAATTATTTAAATACAATTTAAATTAAGTAACATATTAAACGATTTATCCTTCTATCAAACACGAATGTTCCTTGGATCAAACGTCCTATTTTAATTATGTAATTACTTTATATTTATTTCTAACAGGTGCAGCGGAGCGCACGGGTACGGCTAGTTAAAAGTAAAATGTAAAAACATTTTGTTTATAGACCGATATGTAGGGCTACTGTTTATTAATTTTGGTAGTTATATCGTTTACACCCTCTATAGAATTTATATTTCAAACAAAGCGTAGCTACGGTATTTAGATTTATCTCTGTTGTTTTGTATTTATTAGAAAATATGTAGGTTTAAATAACTTATTTCAATTGTATTATAAAGAGGGAGAATGTTGGGTAAGAAGACTCCTATATATACCCAATGGTATTTTCTAAACTCCGAACACTCCACAGCGATGCCAATCTCTGCTCGACAAATTATAGTACAGTATTTGGGTTTTTAACGAAAGTAGAATCCAATAAAATTGACTTGTAACAGAAATTCAGCAATCAGTAGTAAATTCAGATGAAACTGGTCGTATGTGGATCGTTTCAGGGTATGAGTTGATACATTCTTTACATCCGATCCGAAGCAATAGATCCCTTGGTATAGCTAGATAATTCAAATAACTATAAAATATGCAGCCATTCTTTTAAAAATATCTCAAGTATGCCTGTTGAAAGTTGGGACACATTCCAGAAGACTAGAATATGGAGAAACTTTTCCCAATATTAAAAAAAAATTGATCTACATTACTGTTACGATTTTCACAGTAGCAGTCATTATTAAATTCTTGCTACAGATTATATTCTTCTATGTTGAAAAATCCGATTAAACTCTACTCTCGAAAATGGCTTGAAACAAGCTGCTAAAGTTGTAGTGATATTGATGATGATGATAATGGCGATGATGGAGGTGGTGGTATTTAATTTATTAAATGTTAATATCTAGTAACATTGCAGTATGCATAAAAGTTTGGTTGAATAATTGTCTTTCTCATAATTGGCCGTCGTACAAATAAATATGTATAACCTTATTTTTTTAATCATATGTTTTTAATTTTGGCGTTTTGAAACTTCATTGGTGTTTAATACGATACAGAGCTTGTAGCCCTGGTATGAGGTTGCTTTAATTTTTAATATGAAGTTAGGCCTATAGTGAAATAGACTTACTTACTGGCTTTTAAGGAATCCGGAGATTCATTGCCGCCCTCACATAAGCCCGCCATTGGTCCCTATCCTGAGCAAGATTAATCCATTCTCTATCATCATATCCCACCTCCCTCAAATCCATTTTAATATTATCTTCCCATCTACGTCTCGGCCTCCCTAAAGGTATTTTTCCCTCCGGCCTCCCAGCTAACACTCTATATGCATTCCTGGATTCGCCCATACGTGCTACATGCCCTGCCCATCTCAAACTTCTGGATGTAATGTTCCTAATTATGTCAGTTGAAGAATACAATGCGTGCAGTTCTGTGTTGTGTAACTTTCTCCATTCTCCTGTAACTTCATCCCTCTTAGCCCCAAATATTTTCCTAAACACCTTATTCTCAAACACCCTTAACCTATGTTCCTCTCTCAAAGGGAAAGTCCAAGTATCACAACCATAAAGAACAACCGGTAATATAACTGTTTTATAAATTCTAACTTTCAGATTTTTTGACAGCAGACTGGATGATAAAAGCTTCTCAACCGAATAATAACAGGCATTTCCCATAGACTAATAATTCCAAATATCAAGAAGGGGGGAAAAAGAAGAATTACACTGCATAAATGGCCGAGCAGTGAGACACTTTCTCTCCCATCTCCTCTGTTAAACTGGAATTATTGTATGTTTAGGCTCTTTTTCAAATACTATATTGCTCATAGTACGAGACCCTCAATTATATCACACGCCCCTATAATTACAGTATGCCTTGGCAAAGCCTAGTGCAGCAGCTACAGTGTCAGGTTTCCAACTAATCATCGGCTTGAAATCATTGTTTTTAACTCTTTGCGAAGGAACACTTTCCATATTGATAAATGAAACCCACCACATCAAATCAAAAGTTCCGCAGCACGAATAAAAAGGTCACCCGCTATTAATTGGCTCTCGAGGAGAATGATATATTTGTTGACTGTTATAGTAGCAAAGCGAATTTTTAGCAATAACGAATTGTAATGATAACAAGAACTGTCTATAATGACAAGTTGTAATAATAACCTAAATTTATGAACAGTGACTAGTTGTAATAACGTGAATTGTCAACAGTGACAAGTTGTGTTAGTGACGTGAATTGTCAACAACTAAGATTTATTGTCAACATTAGTAATGATATAAATTGAGGAGTTCATAAGCAAAGGGGTGAAAGTGCACTTTAGTTACTTTAGAGAAAATATGATTGAAAGTTATTAAGCTTTCGTAAATTCCGTGAAATTTTAATTTTAAATGTTAATGTGTGATGTGGTTAAAATATATATCCCTTTGACACTAAAATTTTATATGCTTTAGTTTACCAGGGATGCACTTTACTCATTTGTTTAGAAATGGCACTTGTATCCCTTTGCGAGTTTGTGCAAAGGCGAGTTGTAATAATAACGTTAATTATTGTCAGAATGTTTTTGTAGTAATGGCGTGAATTGTCAACAAATACAACTTGTAGTAATAACGTGAATAATTGTCCTGTAGTAATAACGGGAATTTTCAACAAAGATGGCTAGTAATAGCGTGAAGTTTTGACAAGGACACTTGTAGTAATAACCTGAATTTTCAACAAAAACGGCTAGTAATAATAGCGTGAAGTTTTAACAAGGACACTTGTAGTAATAACGTGAATTTTCAGTAAAGACTGCTAGTAGTAATAGCGTGAAGTTTTAGTAAGGACGACTTGTAGTAATAACGTGAATTTTCAACAAAGACTGCTAGTATGATAGCGTGAATTTATAACAAGGACGGCTTGTAGCAATAACGTGAATTTCCAACAAAAACGGCCAGTAGTAATAGCGTGAAGTTTTAACAATGACATGTGTAGTAATAACGTGAATTTTCAACAAAGATTGGTAGTAGTAATAGCGTGAAGTTTTAGCAAGGACAACTTGTAGTAATAACGTGAATTTTCTACACAGATAGCTAGTGGTAATAACGTGGATTTTAACAAAGATAACTAGCAGTTCTTCTTCTGTCTCTCACAAATTTAGGTTTTTGATTCTATTGCGGCCTGAATGCCATCGCAATCGAGGGGATCCCACATCTTTTTTTTTCTATGATATAAATACATTCTTCTCCCTAATGAGATAATACTTCCAAATTTTTAGGAAAGCTTAATTACTATATCCATTTTAAGCTGGCAGTATATTTTTGGAAGATTCTACAGCTCTTATGGGGCTCTGGCCTGTTCCACCGTACAAGTTCTCGTAACCTAACATTACACATAACTACCTTTGGCCTACAAAGTGGCGGGACGCCCTCTACGTGAGGTCAGCCGAGCCTTCGTCTTAGGAGGTATGTTGTGGTGAGCATAATGATTCCTCCACTTTTCATAAATGGTCTTCAAAACCAGATTTCGCTACCTATTGTAGCTACCCAAATTTATCACGTTGCTGGATGGGTACCGGTCCTATACACTGGCTGAAATTTCATAAGCAAATTTCATCTCCCATTAGGATACGAACCAGCGCGCATTCCGTAACGCAGGATGCCTTAGACCACGACGCCAAGGCATTATGGTATCTCTAAACTTCATTCTTAAAATATTATTTATCATAAAGTTTTGAAAATCAGTATCAAAATAGTGCTCAAGACATTTTAAATAACATCCTCTTAAGAGCAAAATGTAATGTAAATTTTGAATTTATCTTTAAAAATGGCAGAGCTATATCGATATTGTGCATCAGGTAGGAAAATAATTTCAAATTTTACGTTCTTCTCCAACTAATTTAACCAACAGATATTCATGCCATAGCTAGAATTCGAACCGACGATCGCCCGCAGAGTTAAAGCTGCGTTTCTTAACTATTATCCTAAATTAGATTAGATTCTAATAAACCAAGTGGACTTAGAAGTAGTTTCCCGAAGAAGTGTAGACATAGCCTCACATTAGATATCTCCACGGGCAGTCGGCACCAGTAGAGCGTGCTCGTTGAGTGGCAATGGGGAGAGCTGTTTGCGCTAATTTTATGCTGTGATATTAGTAATCACTGTCGTATGAAGATTCCAATTGATGCGATAAATGTGATCAGAGACTCGCAGCCTGGCTACCCCGCAGTCCTGCGAACGCAAGGCCTGGCTTCATATTCTGCAACTGCTTGTCAAGCGTAAACAGGCCAGTGCTGCTATCGATTTTATGTCCATATCGAATCGTTAGTGCTGTTAGTGGAATTACAGAACTATGGTTCTTTATTCGATATGTAGCTAGTGAAACTGGATTTGAATTGTTTGAAACTACTCTCTGAAATTCACACACACACACACACACACACACACACACACACACACACTCTCTCTCTCTCTTATATACTCACACACTCGCGTCTTCTGACGCGTAATGTTTTTCATTACAACACCTTTTTGTTTCAGATTCGTTTTCTTCATCCTTGTCCATTAAGCGACTGTCCTGGTTTCATATTTCTCTCACAGAATATCATATTTAGGCTGACCAGATGTCCCACGATTTCCGGGGACAGCCCACGGGAGCAAATGTCTCCGTTTTTGTCCCTGGAAATTAATTTCGTCCCCAGAAGTTTTGATTTTATTTCAATAACATTTTACACGTAAATATTTAAGTATCGTGATGAAACTGCTACGATTCATGCACATTTCTGAACGGTTCTCAGTATGATACAAAAGAACCAGCGAGCATAACTTGAGATATTCTGCACACTTTGAGAAGAACATAGCATCTTTGTCTTCATTCGCGTTGCAAGGAAGTGTTAGAACTGCCGCAGTGTCCTTTTTAAGTACAGTTACAGCTCGATTCAACGTTATTGGCCCCTGTCCTTGGTTGTTTGGCTAGTGAGCGAGCTGTGTGCTGCGACATAAGAAAGAAATTTAATCACAAATGTGCATAGGAGGATAAGAGGAAAGAGGAAGAATGAAAATAATATCTATGCTCATAGCTGAGGGACACTCATGTCAAGAAAATATAAGTCATCGTGGCATTGTTTAGTCAACAGACGTAGTGGTTAGTAACGGGGCGTGTGGAAGAATATTGTGTTTTAAGACGGAGTGTACCACGACATGATAAGGAAGTGTTAGGTGCTATGACTGCGCAGCCTAGCCTGTGTGACCCAGCCCGCCAGTCGTGATGAGTAACTCGCTCTTACGTTAGTCTATCTACTTACTTTTTACAGGAGCCAAAATCCCTGAATCAAGCTTGTACAAAAATTAGGAGTTTTGTGACAAACCAACAAGTGAAAAGTGGTCCGATGTTTTTCAGCATTAAAAAAATCCATTCCATTTGAAAATCTTCTCAAAATAGTGTCATTAATCATATGTCTTTCAGTTAGTAATTCATAATTTGAAAGACTTTTTTTTTCTACACAATGAACTCAATCTAGATTGATGAACAGTCAAGAATAAAACTTGAAGCAGTTAAAGCTTTTTTATAAGCGAAAACAAACTTTCATTTTCCATGTGAAGAACCTAGTGTGAAGCTGTATGGGAATGAATAGATCCTTGAAAAGATATATTCTTCAGACAACTACTTGTAAAATGTGTGTTAGAGTTCAGTGTTTAGTCTACAGTATTATGTGAAAGACTTCCATGCATGCGTCAGTACTGAAATTGAATTCTTAGTGGCTATAATTATACAGGGTTAGTTAAAAGTCCCGCACCACCTAAATAACTTTTGAAGCATACGGTTCAGTGACATGAAACCTGGTATGCGAGGATAACCATATACTAAGAACTCAATAATGGTATTACCGAGTTTTTTTCTACCTCCGGTTTAACGGGAAGTAACTCCAACTCTCTTATTTTAAATGGAACACCCAATATATTATTTTATTTTTGAATAGTACTCATTAAGAGCTTTTCAAAAATTACCCACACTTGATACTTCTGTACAAATTCAATGTTACCAAGTCAAGGAAACAGAAAAGTGTATCGAATATTAAAATAATAAACGCACCACCTAAGTAACTTTTGAAGCATAGGGTTCAGGAATATCTTGCACCACTTACATTTTTATTTAGCAACACTGAATTTGTACAGAAGTATCAAGTGTGGGTACTTTTTGAAAAGGTCTTAATGAGCTTTATTAAAAAATAAACAATATATATTGGGTGTTCCATTTAAAATAAGAGAGTTGGAGTTACTTCCGGTTAAACTGGAAGTAGAAAAAACTGGGTAACACCATTATTGAGTTCTTTATATATGGTTATCCCTACATACCAAGTTTCATGTCACTGAACCACATGCTTCAAAAGTTATTTAGGTGGTGCGGTACTTTTAACTAAGCCTGTATATAGGTTACGTGTGTTTATGCATTTAATTAAAAAAGTTAAGATACTCTACAAATTTAATACGCGAAGTTCTAATATTGTATCAACTGTTACCGGTACATGTATTTTGTACAACATTTCAACGGAGAGTGATTAGATAAGAGTTTGTGTTTTTTTTTTTTTAATTGCCGATGTCCCCTGCTGGACCATAAAAATTCTGGTCAGCCTAATCGTATTCCTTGTTGCGTTTTTCTCCAGGGTGAGTCCACTAAAAATTCACGTTTACCGAGTTGCATATTTTTATTTTCTCTCTTAATAACCACGTTTCTAATTCTACCCCTCGTAAATGCACTAGGTCGAATCCAGTAGAGAGTAGACCCTATAGGACATTGATGTTAGTTGTCAATGTGTAATATTGTGTCACAGGTGGAAGCCTCACTCGTTTTAACGCATTACGGAAGCCTCTTTATGCTTTTTTCCGTCATCTCCTCTTTCCTTAAGATTTTTAGATGGTTTATTTTACGACGCTTTATCAGCTACTTTGGTTAGCTAGCGTCTGAGTGAAATGAAGGTGATAATGCCAGCGAAATGAACCCAGGGTCCGGCACCGAAAGTTACTCAGAATTTGCTCTTATATGTTAAGGGAAAACCCCGGAAAAATTCTCAACCAGGTAACTTGCCCCAATCAGGATTTGAACCCGGACTCGCTCGTTTCACGGTCAGACATGATGACCGTTACTTCACAGTGATGCAATTAGACGTAATTAAACCTGTTATGATTGTCTAGTGTTTTTCTTCTTCTTACTTGGGTGATTAGTTGTAGGCGTACAAATTTCAATCTGTCACGATTCACTGGTCTTTTTTCTTCTTATTCTTCTTACATCAGTGGTTATATACAGGGTGGTTCACGAGGATTTACCGTCCTTTACGGAGCTTATTTCCGAAGACATTCTGAGCAAAAAAGCCTTATAAACATGAGTCCTATTCTCAATATTTACAGAGTTACGTTTCGTTATTGGAACGCATTGTTGTGAACGCGTGATCTTGGTCAGCATGCAGTCAGCAGCCAGCGCGAGCGCTACGGAAATCAAAGATAGCCGTATGCAGTTACGTAGAGCGACGAGTGCCGTTCACAAGCGTGCGGCCAAGTGTACTCAAGCGGACAGCAACTTTTTTTTTTTTAATTTGTTGTAAACTCTCCAAGACTGGAAATTAGGATGGAAAATTGAATTGCAAATAATTAAGTCGGTGGAAGTGGTGTGATTTGTAATAATTGTTGTGATAAGTGAGTAAGAATAATTTAATTTTCTAGTTAAAAATAGAAAAATATGTCTGTACGAAGCAACTAAGGTTCACAGCACATTTTTAGCTTCACAATACTTGCCAATTAAAGAAATGATACTTCTGAATGGTTCATTCTTTATTTGTATTATTCTTTTACCTTCAAATTAAAAAAAAAAACGTATGTTACAAACAACATGAAATTAGTGTAACTCTGAAAATATTGAGAATAGGAACTACTGTTTATATGACAGTTTTTGTTCAAAATGTCTTCAAAAATAAGCTCCGTAAAGGACGGTAAATCTTCATGAATCACCCTGTATACGTATTTCAACCTGTTATGACTCCAAAGTCTTCTTCTTCTTCTTCTTCTTCTTCTTCTTCTTCTTCCATTAAAGGTTAGATTTATTTCAGCCTGTTCCATCACAAGCGTGTTGTCTTTTTCATCAATTTCTTTTTATTTCCTTAAAGAATTGGATATAAATTCGTTGTGAGCCCATTTTGGTCCCTTCTTTTTACATGATTGTCTTAATACTCGCTTGACTACTCGGATAGGGAAAGTAGTATAGGAAAAATATCGCATCACCGCGTCTGTGACTCAAGGACTAGCGCGCTGGTCTTTCATCCATGTGAGCCGGGTTCGATCACCGGCTTGCGCTTAATGGAATTTGTGGTGGACTGAGTAGATGTTCCAAAGTTGTTTTTTTCTTCTCTGGGTACTTCCGTTTCCCTTTGTCATTTCACCGATACACTCCACCTCACCTTTATTTCATCTATAATCTCCATTAGTTAAATATAGTCTGTGATAAAGTCTTGGGAGTAATAAGGATTTCCGATGCTGATACCGTGTCCTTCTGCTGTACCATGTTCTCTTTGTGGTCTGGCTATGTTCTTCCTGTGTTCCTTTTGTACTTCTTTTATTCTCCTTGTTCTCCTTATCACCCTATTTATTTTCCTTGTATTTCCTTTGTTTTCTTTGTATTTCCCTTGGCCTCTTAGTGTTCCGCATGTGTGATATCACCCACACATATATGTACGTTAAGGTATGTTGCTATAACTTACACCGTCGATTTTTTCGTTGAAATTTCACGTCTAGACTGCAGTCATTTTTTTGCAGTATTTAATCATATCTAAATAAATTTGTATTATTTAGGTTTCTGAAATCAGTATTTCAGGAACTATGACCACAACGATCACACCATTATGTTTCAATCATCACCACCATCACCACAACCGTCGTCGACTTTGAAATGCTGAATCCTTTGGTTTGCTTCATTCACACCCTTGAGAATCGTAAAATTCATAAACTAGTAGGACTCTGATCGTATGTAACAGGACCATTGTGTCAGAAAGTACATAAAAAGAACATGATAAAGAACGTTCAGTCATTGCTGAGAATGGGACCCGTATCAGATGTGTTTGCAGCAGGATATGCTATCACTTGATGTACATTTAAAATTCCTCTGATTGAGGTTCTGGCTGATATGTACATCTTTTATCAGGCAGTACATCTCACTTGACGATGTGTGTCCGAGGAAGAATAATTATTTGTATACATCTGAAGTCTGATAAAACATGTAGCTAATCGGCAATATATGCAATGGAAGGGGAAAGGAACTGGCCACTCTACCCTAGTATCTCCTGGCCTAGTTGCTAATGAGCAGGGAAAGGAAGTTCATGCCCTAAAAACGTGAAGAATATGTATGCATTTATGCCGTAAAAATAGATGAATATGCTATAAAATATGCATTATCAGTCTGAGATTATTTTAACAGAATAATAAGGTATAGGTAACTTACGTTTAGTCTATGGATTTTGAAGTGGTTGCCTCATTGCTGAATGCTCCATTTATGCTGTTACAGTTCACAACTAAGCAGTGACGTATGTTTTCTGTTGTCATTCTCCGCTTGTTGTCTCTCAGCATGACTTTGTAGCGCTAAAAACTTCGTTCTACGTCACAGGAAGTAAGCTGTTCTATAGAAAATGTTGTTGGTTTTTGGGGTGTTTTTCCTTCGAGAATATCTTGAATATCTTTAAGTTGATAATAGGCAGGGTTTTTGAAAAAAAAATTTGCTGTTTTGTTGTTCACTTTATCTCCTACATTTCCTGGAACTGATGTTAAACTGGATATTGTTCTATCGAAATCTGCTAAAGACTGCAGTAAAGGAATATCAATTGCTAGCTTGAGAGCTCCCTATGAGGGCGTCATCGTTACGTTCAAAATTCATAAACATAAATAAGTCGTAATATAATCTAATAATATTTTATTTAGAGTTCAATCTAATTGACGTATCACAGTTTAAAATCAATAACACTTACAAATGTAAATTATCATTGCATATTATAAAATTGAAATGCAAACGTTTTCGCCCTTGGGCATCATCAGGCATTTGACTCAAAATATCTTATACAATTTTTCATATCTTTGCTGTGAAATGCGTACCAGATAATTGAAATTTACAGTCTTGTATAATATATTAATAAACAACTATTTACATGGTTAACTCTACGATAAATAACCATCTGTAAGTGTTATTGATTTTAAAAATAAAAAAAAATAAATAAATAAAATATTATTAGATTATATTACATTATATTGACTATCGGAATATCTCTATCATCATGCTTTCTAAGATAAATAAGTCGTCCTTACGAGATTACACACTTTTAAAAATGAGGGAAAGACAAATAAACATAATATGCAGTTTCCCTGCATAAATGTTAAAATATGATGCTTTTATAAATAACGGCAAAATATGCACTTTTATGCACAATAAAAATGATATCATTGTATTCAGAAAATTGTGATTTATGTAGATAATCTTTCACACAACGATAGAGAACAAATTTGCAAATGCATGAACTTCCTTTGCCTACTAATGAGTGAGTCCTTATTGGTACCACTTACGAGGTTCAGACCTGTCTTCGGACAGTTGACTAAACAACTTCATTTAAAATTGCAGTAACCGAAGGTTTCATGGCCGTCCTATTCCTCATTTTGCCATTCCCTTTCACTTTACGGTCTTACTAATAAAAACTCTATATACAGACGTTTAACTGTCTTATACTTATACAATGAGTAGCTCGTTTATAAGTCGTGTCTAAATTCCTTACCAATAATCACTACACACGTCGTGTATAACAGTATAACTGTTACACAGCTACGTCATAGTTTCGTGATTACTTCGTTACGAAAGGTAATAGAATATCTGAGGTTCTCTACTGGATCCGATAGAGCGCTCTAGTGTGGCGTGTTAAATATCGATAGTACAACTGGCTCTAATCGATTACCACACTACATTTTGGTCAAAGAGTACAAGCTACAGCAATATTATTCTAATAATTCTATGATCTTTGATTTGTTCTTCTGTGGTTACAAGGTAAATATCATCATAAAATGACAGTCGATACGAACAGCTGTTAGAGGGGCGGCCATTTTTTCTCTATATACAACGCTTAAACAAGGGGTTTCGTGTATATAACTACTGCAAAGCAATTCACATTGTATAGTTACAGCCTGTTTATACGTCCATAGCTTATTCAGGGTTTATTAGTAACGTTTTCTGTCTCAACTCTGCATAAGTCTCGTATAAAAACTATACACGGTTTATTAGTAAGACTGTTAGTGTCGTGTCTGGAATTCTGTTCTCTTCCATTATTTCATAGCTTGCTATTGTTTATTTTTCTGTTGAATACCCGAAGACGGGGTAATGACGTGCTGGCCCTCGAAACATGGCGTCTTTGTTTCAGATGCAGTGGAAGAGATGATAATCTAGTCCAAGAAATTTCCCTCTCGGTTTATGAAAATTCTCCTTCGATGTTAATTTCCACTCAACCCCTCTTTCTCATATCCTGTAGACATCCATCATAATTACGCAGCATCTAATTTTGTCGTCATCATCATTAGGCCTATCTTTCTTGTGTGCCACTTCCTCATCGTCTTTCTTCTTCTTTTCTTATCTCCCCCTTTTGAGGGACTCGTTTGCGCTTAATGAATGGTTTCATATTGCTGATACATTCATTTCGTCTTTATTTACACACTAAGTGTCTCCGCCTAGCAAGTGGATTTGTTTTCGACTTGCGCAGTATGAAGACAGTTTTGGCTAAATATGAAATAAACATTTCATTGCTAAAATATCTTTGTTCCTAAACAATTTATAAGAGGTTTAAATAATCTTTAAGTTTTGATGGAGAAATCATTGCAATAAGTGAAAGTCTCAGGAATCTTCTATGCCACATCAATAAATTTAAGAATGCAATTATATTGTCAGACTCTAAAGCAGCTATTCTATCATTAGTCTCTAAACATACACCTTCATCTCAAACAGTAGAAATAACTAAAATGCTCTCTCAATTAATATCACTCAATAAAAGAATTGTATTCCAATGGATACCATCCCATTGTGGAATCCTGGGAAACGAGAATGCGGATGCTTTAGCAAAGAAGGGCAGCACTGCTACTTACAGACCTGTTACTAAATCTACGTATTACTCTGTGAAAAGATTTAATCTACATACTTAGACTTCTTACTTACTTACTTACTTACTTACAAATGGCTTTTAAGGAACCTGAAGGTTCATTGCCGCCCTCACATAAGCCCGCCATCGGTCCCTATCCTGTGCAAGATTAATCCAGTCTCTATCATCATATCCCACCTCCCTCAAATCCATTTTAATATTATCCTCCCATCTACGTCTCGGCCTCCCCAAAGGTCTTTTTCCCTCTGGTCTCCCAACTAACACTCTATATGCATTTCTGGATTCGCCCATACGTGCTACATGCCCTGCCCACCTCAAACGTTTGGATTTAATGTTCCTAATTATGTCAGGTGAAGAATACAATGCGTGCATTTCTGCGTTGTGTAACCTTCTCCATTCTCCTGTAACTTCATCCCGCTTAGCCTCAAATATTTTCCTAAACACCTTATTCTCAAACACCCTTAATCTATGTTCCTCTCTCAGAGTGAGAGTCCAAGTTTCACAACCATAAAGAACAACCGGTAATATAACTGTTTTATAAATTCTAACTTTCAGATTTTTTGACAGCAGACTAGATAATAAAAACTTCTCAACCGAATAATAACACGCATTTCCCATATTTATTCTGCGTTTAATTTCCTCCCGAGTGTCATTTATATTTGTTACTGTTGCTCCAAGATATTTGAATTTTTTCCACCCCTTCGAAGGATAAATCTCCAATTTTTATATTTCCATTTCGTACAATATTCTGGTCACGAGACATAATCATATACTTTGTCTTTTCGGGATTTACTTCCTAACCGATCGCTTTACTTGCTTCCAGTAAAATTCCCGTTTTTTCCGTAATCGTTTGTGGATTTTCTCCTAACATATTCACGTCATCCGCATAGACAAGAAGCTGATGTAACCCGTTCAATTCCAAACCCTGCCTGTTATCCTGAACTTTCCTAATGGCATACTTAGACTTCAACAAACAAAATTTGTTAACACAAGCTCAAGGGAAGAAATGGAACTCTCTGTATCATAATCCACAGTTAATTCCCGATCTACCACGAAAGTCGTCTGTAGCTGCATTTAGATTGGCAACAGGCCATGATTGTTTGGCCAAACACCTGCATAAAATTGGAATATATCAGTCCCCTAACTGCCCATTGTGCAACTCAAACCAAGATTCGGAAACACCTCAAAATCTGTGCTTCATTGGCTGGCCATGATAATTTCTTTGAAAAATATTGGAGTGCAAGAGGTCAAATGACTTTATTGTCAACTGCCTGGCATTAGAAAACAACATAATCTTATACAAAATAAGCCGTTGTGTAGGTTATTAAATAGCTTGCTGAATCCCCTTCCTAATAGTCGCACGGTATCCCATAATTTTCGATGAAAGGAAAGCACAAAATGATTTGACTTCATATTGTTCAACAGTGGTCTTTAACCTCCCAGAAGCCACCGGCGTAGCTCAGGCGGTAGCGCATTAGCTTACTGAGTTGGGCTTCAGCATGAGTTCGATTCCCGCTTGGGCTGATTACCTGATGTAGTAATGGGGGGGGGGAAATGGTTAGGTTTCACCCTTACGGTATTAAATAAGCTGGCCCGCACTATAGCATCTTCACCCGCATAAGTAGAGGGTTTGGTTCCAGGTTAGAAAATTAACCGTTCCTATGCTTCCAAACGTTCCGTCCCAAGTGTAATTTCCAGCTATCGGTTGATCAGTACACGGTAGGTTTGGGAAAAGTGACACATTCAGCTGTATCGAAACATTCGGAACGACTCAGAGAAATGTTTCGAAACACTGTCGAATCGCAACACATTTGTTTAGGGAGTCAAACTGCCGGCACTGCATTGCATCGTCGCTTGCTATCGGCTGCGCTGATTCGAAACTGGACACAAGACTAGACTCAACGCGACGCTCGATGCAGGAGAGCACAGTCGATTCACAGCGTCAAACCACAGTCTAGTATACAGAGTGTTTCAAAAAATACGGGGCATAATTTCAGGTATGTATTTCCCACATGTAGACAATCAAAATAGTTCATTACAACATGTGTCCGGAAATGCTTTATTTCCTAGTTATGGCCTTCACAACATTGAAATTCACCGGAACGTACCTACTTCAATCCTGTAGCGCTGAATGAAGGGAAACGCGGGTGCCGGACAATCTCTCTCTCCCGCAGCCTTGTGCCAGTCGTGTCACCTGTGCGCCACTACAGAAAGAATTTCGCGTATGCGTACTCTCTGTTTGATGCAAGGATCGGACTACCGCTAGGCGCTCGTTTACCAGCGCTTCAGTTAATAGTTTTGAGTTCAGTGACTCGTGCGTGGTTTGTACGTTTGTACGTGACCTTGAGCCGCCAGTACGAAATGCACAAACAGTAGTAACATATTACATTATACCGAGTGCAATATTTGATGGCATATGAATGACAGCCAAGGCAAAAATATAGTGAATATTATAATAAATTGAAATGTTAATGGTAAAGAAACTTGGTTCTTTACAAAAGAATCCATTCACTTTTCAGCATATGACTTAACACTTTTCAAAATTATTGTAATGGCGGAACAAATGTAATAATAAATGTGAAAAGTCTTCTCTATTTTTCCTTTAGCATTTCACTTTGCTAACAGTTTTGAAAAGTGCTAGTGAAACAGAATCTGCAATGAAAAGTGCAATCTGCAAAGTGAAAAGTTGAAAAGTTTAGATTTCCTGAAAGACACTGATAAAAAATAAGGACTGGCTGATTAATAATAATAATAATAATAATAATAATAATAATAATAATAATAATAAATTATGGTTTATTTAACGACGGTTGCAAATGCAGAGGTATATCAGCGTAGTCGGTGTGCCGGAATTTTGTTCCGCAGGAATTCTTTTACATGCCTGTAAATCTACTGACATGAGCCTGTCGCATTTAAACACAGTTAATAACATCGACCTGGGCCAGGATTGAACCCAAACATCGAGCACAAAAGGCCAGCGCTATACCGACTACGCTACTCAGGCCGAAATAATAATAATAATAATAATAATAATAATAATAATAATAATAATAATAATATAGCATTGAACATGTGATGTACAAAATTTTTAGGTACACGTACACGAAGGGGAAAATTATTATAAGTAATACGAGTTCTCACACGACAGACATAACATGATAGAAATTATGAAAGCAAAAATAAATAAGGTAAATATCACTATACTATCTAAATGTAGGGAATACTCGTGAAAATAGACAACACTTGTCATAATAATAAGTTAATTTGGAAACTCATCATAAGATAATTTTCTAAGTAGATTTAACAGATTTCAAAGTTCGGCAGTCCTTGACTTCAGGCGGCGAAGTACTCCAACCACGAGCAAGTCTGTGTGGAATGAGACGAAGCAGGGTAATGCTGTGAATGAATATTGATGTCATAAGATGTCATAAGGTCACATACGTGAGTACTCGTATCTCTATTGGCTCGCTGTCACAGCACAAACAATAACACTGATATACACGTTTTTATACTATCCTAGTTACAAAATTAGATCACGGTTAATCTCTTGGTCTTTTAATCCCTCCATACAGGAAATAACATATGCAGGAGAGCGCATGGTTTTTAAACTTTCGTTATAACGATAATATTATCTGTCTACTTCGCTCCAATAGATGACGCAATAGTAAGCACATTCCTTTCACGGTTGATCTCCTGGTTGGAGAACAGTATACAAGCGATGATAATTTAAAATATAATTGCATAGAAGTGACCTATACATACGTAATGGGCAAAAAGAAGTAAATAAATAAATAAAAATCTGATCGAAAACGAAAGAACTTCACCGAATTGACATTGACTGATGACTCTTTTCAGAGAAACATACCGTCGAACGCTCGATAACCACGCTTTTACAATATCACAACACTTTATAGTTGTTAATGAGAATGTGTGAAGTAAAATCTAGGCCCCACCACAGGGTTGAAAGCTGACCAGGTTTAGCGGTTGGGAGATGTGGTCATCTCGATGTCAGTATTGTAACCTCTTGCGGTGTAAGCAATAGCTGGAATCGCGTTTGCGGAGTTCGCGGCATAGAATTCGGATCTACCTGCCTGCCTGTATCGGGAGCCGTGTCTGGCACGGCGTAGGAGGCTGTGCTGGAGAGGGGAGTGCCAAGATGGCGTCTCTCGAAGGGAGAGAAAGAATGGAATGATGGGCGGGCGGGCTGGCGAAGGAAGGGGAGAATTGTCAGACTCGGCGTTGCCAAGTTTCTTCCTTTCAGCGTGCACTGTTTACAACGTGTCAATTTTTATCTCTTTTTTTTCTTTTATTTCCGTTTTATTTTTTTCATTAGTGTTATGAAACATTTAAGGAATATAATCCATTTTTTTTAAACTTATTGCTGAAAATACTTTTATATCCATGTAAATTTATAATTGGAACAAAGATGTAGTGTCCTTCTTTCACATTATTCGAAAATATTGTTATTTTTGCTATTGTCGATTTGAATATTTTATGGAATATACAAGTTTTCATTATCCCCGAAGCAAGAACGTGGACTTAATCATTTTTGTATAGAGCGATTTACTCGTACTTCAAACTGTTGGTCAAAATTTGTTCATATTCAGAATCTGAAAGTCAGTTTGTCTTGGAATGTTGAATACGAAATTCAATTAATTTTACTACCAAATGAATGCTATAAAATTCACAAATTCTGGAACGGGACGAATGAACAAATATATTGGGAGGCTAGGAGACTTATGGTGTTATTATGAAACATTTAAGGAACATAATCCATTTTTTTTAACTTATTGCTGAAAATACTTTTATATCCATGTAAATTTATAATTGGAACAAACATGTAGTGTCCTTCTTTCACATTATTCGACAATATTGTTATTTTTGCTATTGTCGATTTGAATATTTTATGGAATATACAAGTTTTCATTATCCCCGAACTAAGAAAGTGGACCTAATCATTTTTGTATAGAGCGATTTACTCGTACTTCAAACTGTTGGTCAAAATTTGTTGGTATTCAGAATCTGGAAGTCATTTTGTCTAGGAATGTTGAATATGAAATGCAATAAATTGTACTACAAAATTAATGCTATAAAATTCACAAATTCTGGAACGGGACGAATGAACAAATATATTGGGAGGCTAGGAGACTAATGGTGTTATTATGAAACATTTAAGGAATATAATCCATTTTTTTAAACTTATTGCTGAAAATACTTTTATATCCATGTAAATTTATAATTGGAACAAACATGTAGTGTCCTTCTTTCACATTATTCGACAATATTGTTATTTTTGCTATTGTCGATTTGAATATTTTATGGAATATGCAAGTTTTCATTATCCCCGAACTAAGAAAGTGGACCTAATCATTTTTGTATACAGCGATTTACTCGTACTTCAAACTGTTGATCAAAATTTGTTGGTATTCAGAATCTGGAAGTCAGTTTGTCTAGGAATGTTGAATATGAAATGCAATAAATTGTACTACAAAATTAATGCTATAAAATTCACAAATTCTGGAACGGGACGAATGAACAAATATATTGGGAGTATAGGAGACTAATGGCTGAGCTCCGATAGTATTGGATTAATAATAATAATTAATGCATTTTCATTTAAAAGAATAATACGTTGTGTAGGCCTACAGAATAATATACCTCGAACTGAAAAATGTAAAGCAGGAAGAAAGAGAAGTGGCAAATGAAGGATGAAGAGGAGGAGGCCAAAAAGATGGCATTGAGTAGAAGCATGGGGAGAGATAAATGAGTTGAAGGTGGGGCAAGAGGAGGAAGGGGAAGAAGGAGAAGAAGAAGAAGAAAGTGATTGGATATAATTTCAGTTAACATCCCTAAAGTGACAATCATTGGAACGTACAGGATGATGATAGTGATATAGATATCAATAATAATAATAATAATAATAATAATAATAATAATATAGCTTATTCGTTATAAAATTATCTGGGAGATGTTTTTCGTAAATGTAGCAGTACCGGTAGGCCAATACGAGTAGAATCTGAAAAAGACAGCTCTGTTATGAACTGCGTTTGTGTTGTGGAAATATGTAAAATTTATTTTGTATTAAATATAGCTAACTTTGTAATAAGTTTTAACTCCAGAGTTAAATGTCCAGAAATCTCAAGAGCTGAATATGCTCTGTGTTCGTGGAAACAATATTCTTCTTATTCAGGATGAAATAATATTCTGCTTTATGGTTCATAGCGGTTTAAACGTCTATAGTAAGGGTCACATAAGAACAGTTCCTAAACAACAAATATTGCCATCTTGTCAGTGTTGCCAGCTGTTACCAGATATCACACGATCCCAAGAACTAAATGACTTATTTACTTAGCGTACTTTATGTTGGAAGGTTATTCTAAATAATTCAATAATTTGTTACATATTTTCGTAGGCAAACTATACGAGAAAGGGATCAACATGTCAAGTATTATGTCTGGCAGTACAAAATTCATTGGTTTGACTAAACGATAGACTCACGGAACCTAACCTAAAAATATATTTTGTTTGACCACATGAAATTATTAGTACTAACTCCGAAAACTTACCTGACTATAGTCTTAAATTATAACCACAACGCAACATATAAAATAACTATTATGTGTTAATATTAATACTGATATTAATTAATGATTATTATGTTCAAATTTCACTAGCTTCCAGTAACCGGCTCAGAAATCTAGTACAATTTTAATTTCATGAAACTCCAGTACCGACAAATATTGTCGATATTTGTCTCAGCTGCCAACATACCAGTTACAAAATCACTACTATTTGTAATATTTGTCAGTATCGAAATTCGAAACGAAGTTGACAAAAGAAAGTTCAGCCTGCAAACTAGAAAATCACCACAATCCACTAGAATATGCAGTGATGGGGGAATGGTTAGGTTTCACTCTTAGGGTATGAAGTAAGCTGACCCGGACTATAGACCAGGCATGATCGCTGCCACCAGCGAGATGCTGCTGTGGCATGGTTGGCACCGGTGGCACTGCACGGGAATAGGAACTACTTGGCACGCTCTTAGAATGGTACCTCGTATCAACAAATGCACGTGTGCAAGGATCTCGCAATTGGTTGTGTCACCAAAGTACACCAGGGCGCAATTAGAAAATTAGTCTCTCTTTATAAATGGTTTCTTGTTTAAAAAATTTGCAGTATTGCTGTTTACAAGTATTAAACGAAAACTTGGTTACTAAAATTTGTATTGTTACAACAATATACACAATAATTTTCATTGCAATAAAAAGTAGAGCGCATTAATACAAAACACGGAAAAGTTGTATATCATTATTATTGTATCTCCAATGGGGGTAGCCCTATTTTACTTTTGTATGCTAGGGCTATAGTTTACACAAAAAGTAGGCCTAAGCATAAAATAAATTGAAAAGAAAAATAAATTAGCTTACACAATGGAAATAAAACCTAAACAATCCGTAATTTGAACATTGTAATATTACGGTCAGATTAAAGTATACACTATTGACGCTATGCAGTAAGGGTAGGCCTAACGTAATGTTATATATACTGAAACACCTCGCTGATGATGTCATAGTGACAAATTGCCATACACATACAGCATACAGGGTGTGTGTGTGTGTGTGTGTGTGTGTGTGTTTTTTTTTTTTTTTTTGTTTTATTTCATCATACAACATGTCCCATTACACAGCGTAATACTACATGCCTTGGTTTTCTTATTAGGTTTTTATAAATACTTTTCTTATTTATATACTATGCAGTAATAATGGTTAATTTTCCGGGAAGTTTGACCAGTTTTATAGTTCATATTCATAAACAAAGCTCGGAACTTGGGGACTTGTGTCTTTGCACGTGACTAAGCGACCGGACTTCAATGTCAACAAACTCCCGCTTCCAGCACGGAGGTACTGTCAGGTCTGCTACAAAAGTGGTTTCTGGCTGCAACAACATATTGATAATATTGTGGTAGGTTGAAACACGTAATTTCATAGCATATATATAATAAAAGTAAACATGAGAAATATATCAAATTTACTGTTCTGCTGTGTACATTTTATTACAGTGTATGACTATCTACATTCGAAGATTTTTCGGTAGCAGACTTAAAATACTGGATGTTTTCACTGTTACTGTTTTCTGTTCGATTTTCAGCAGTTGCTAGCTGATCTCGTATCTGAGAAAGATAAGTATATCCTAAATTTTTCTCGAAAATAGTATTCAATTAGTGTGTCACTATTAGGGCAAGCCCCTCTACGTCTCAATCCATGGCTATGGACAGACTTTTCTACAATTTGAGGGACTACAATGCCTTTCAATGAATTTCGTTTCCAGCCTCTAGTTTGTGTGTGGCACAACTTACAAAATATAAACTCTCCATTCGAAAAAAATAATGTATCTCCTCCGAATTCTCCACGAAATTCTGTATCTTAAATTTAAAACAAAATGTATTTTCAAACTTCTATAATACCCATTCGAAATAACACGTATTTTCTATTTCCTCAAACAGACCGTTTACCTTTAATTCTCTGAATGTCAATGGCTTCGACATAACAGTTTCTTCGTCCGTCTTCCTGTCATTAGTTGTGGCCACTTTCTTAGTACACACGACTGTCCCTGAGCACTTGCAGCGTGAGCTTTGTGTACGTTCTACCTGTAACCTTACTCATGCACACGACACAAGTCCCCAAGTTCCGAGCTTTGTTCATAAATAATAACTGTGTGTGTTTGTGTGTGTGTGTTTTTTTGTTTTATTTCATCATACAACATGTCTCATTACACAGCGTAATACTACATGCCTTGGTTTTCTTATTAGGTTTTTATAAATATTTTTCTTATTTATATACTATGCAGTAATAACGGTTAATTTTCGAGAAGTTTGGCCAGTTTTATAGTTCATATTCATAAATAATAACTGTGTGTGTGTGTTTTTTCTAAGCACTTCGTAATCTTACAGGATAAGAAGCTCGCACACGTAAACGACGTGACCGCTACATAGATGTTTGGAAGATGTCTTCTGATGATGCTTACCAGTATCTCAGAAGGAAGAAAGGGCAGAGCTGTTGGATGAAGACGTAGGCCTACATAATGGCACCATGCATGGGTCTGAAAATCGTACTGGTGGCGCCCCGCAGTGTCTCAATTTCTAATTAACTGTAGGCTCGCAGTCATTCACAAGTCATGTGTGATATAGAAATTACATGTGGCTCTCTGCCGATAAAAAGTTGTAATATGTAGTAAGAATGGGTTCATTCATTCATAGTGTTCTTTCACTGCAAATCCAGCAATCTCCAATCTTTAATTATTTAATAGACGCAGTGGATAGTTCAGTACTGCTAGAAGGATGTAAAAATGTAACTACAGAGTTCCTGTAATATCAGGGAACTTGATTGACATTTAAATCAGATTTCAGATCATTGAATAAGGGGAACAGTTATATTACGAAAACATTGATATATTTGATGTCATGACGTGTGTAATATTTTTATGTGTATAATGTCTGTATAAATTACGTATTTTAATATGATTTAATTCTAAAATTAGACTTAATTACACTTCTTGAATAATGGGCAAATTCCCTGTAACACGACACATATGAACAATATCATCAACATAGGCCTAGTACGTCTGATTGAGGTTCTGACTGATATTTACATCTATTATTATCTGGCAGTACATCTCACTTGACGATGTGTCAGAGGAAGAACAATTGTTTGTATACATATGAAGTCTGACTAGTGTAATATGTAGCTAGTCGGCGATGTATGCAATGGAGGAGAAAAGGAATTGGCCACCCTACCCCATGATCTTCTGGCTTAGTTGCCTCATAAGTGGTGCCTCGTTGGTATTACTTGTGAGGTTCAGACTTGTCTTCGGACAGTTGAGTAAACAACAAGATCCACATACGGAAGCAGTTCAATTGATAGTTTGTGTAAAATGTTGTAGGCCTATATTTTAATTCGCTGAATGCACCTTTCAACATGAATCCGAACACTGACAACGTTGTAAGTAGTTTCGACTTCTTCAGCTGTTAATTTGCGTCATGCAGGTACGGTGGAGTAACAACAATGATCCCTTTATCGGAGAGGTTTGTTTTTATTCCGGGAAAACGTGACTTCATCACCACCTTCAATAATCCACTCTTAAAGTGATCCTAACATAAAGAAACCCCAATTGTATCCTTCCGCCATTCGCGCCGCAATTACTGTCACATTGACAGGTAGCAAGTGTGAAGTACAGAATTATGGCATGTGATATAAGTACGGTACACAATATATTACTTACTTACAAATGGCTTTTAAGGAACCCGAAGGTTCATTGCCGCCCTCACATAAGCCCGTCAGCGGTCCCTATCCTGTGCAAGATTAATCCAGTCTCTATCATCATACCCCACCTCCCTCAAATCCATTTTAATATTATCCTCCCATCTACATCTCGGCCTCCCTAAAGGTCTTTTTCCCTCCGGTCTCCCAACTAACACTCTATATGCATTTCTGGATTCGCCCATACGTGCTACATGCCCTGCCCATCTCAAACGTCTGGATTTAATGTTCCTAATTATGTCAGGTGAAGAATATTAGCGTAATAAACGAAGTAATACATAATGTGACATACTCTATATAGAATTAGTTACTATTAATAGCATTAATAGTAGTAAGAGTTTTAGTTTTATCAGAATAATTTGTAGTTTAAACATCAATTATGCAGTATAATTATACACGCAGTGCTAAGGCCATACTTTTAAAAAATTTAGACTTGCAACACTTCCGTTTTATTCCGATTTCGGAAGTGGTTCTATCCCATCCATATCTGTATCAGTTTCAGTTCTTTCGCCACTGTCCCTAATGCTGCTTTCGTCACCAAGACTGATTACTAATTTATCAACAAGAGAATCACTCAAGTTGTCCTGCTCCCAGAACAGAGATGGGCATCGTGCCTCACTTGAGAATTTGTGCCTCACTGACCTTCACAGAGCTTATCGATCTGAGTGACATCATCTTCACAGTCCCCGTTCCTCCCTCAAGTAGCTCCTAGGCGGTGGGCAGGTTCTATATCAGTTTCATAAGCAATATCAGTGGTGGCATAATGGCATTATCAAAGCAGTGTGTACGCGTTAGAAAACGATTATTTCATGAGAAATGGGAGGAAGAGTTTTTTTGATGTTTAGAAGGGGAGAACAAACGATGTATGTTATACTCGAAAAATCCTAGTAGGCATTAATAAATTTAATATACAACGCCATTACTCCTTATGTCATAAAGAATATGCTGAATTAGAAGATAAGACAAATTAAATGTTATTTTTCGTACTTTTCCGAAGAAAATTTATGATCTTAACATTTGCATAGTATACTAAATACATTATATCTTATGCATTAAAAGGTAGCCTACGAGGAATTAAATGTTGTTTGTACGTATTATTTCCAAAAGAAATTTATAAAAAAAAAAATATCAAATGTGCGTAGAAAACGAAATATGTTTTTCTGAAATTATTTTAGGTCGAGAACGTGCAAATCTATTAAGTAATCTTAAGAAACGCCAGAATATTCAAGAAAATAAACGTAGACAACGTGATGGAATATTATTGGCTAGGTACGCAATTTCTCGCCTGTGATTTAAATCAATTCAGCTACGGAGAAACAGTAAAGAGGTTTATGATTAAAGCTGCCGAATTAATTTGCCAAATTGAATAAAAGTTTTCGTGTCTCTCACGTTAACCAAGCGCTTTCCTAATAATTCGCCACTGGCCGCCTTAGTGATTACTATAAGGTGACGCAGGTCACAGCAGTTTATATTTCCCATCCTACTCTGCAGTCTCCTCTTCTGGTAAACAAACTATTTCAAATCGAGTGCCTCACGTAACCGAAAATTGTGCCCATGTAAGTCCCAGAACAAAGCTCCTTCTTTCATAACGTGTTCGATGCATTTCTTCCAGGCATCTGCAGTCACATGTTTAATTGCTTCCTCAGTCAAGACCTTGACATCTCTAATGTTGAATGTTGTGTTGCGCTGTCCAACGTAACCCTACACCTGCTCCATATCATTTCTATAGTCATTTAAATTTAATAAACAATGATAAGGAGGCAGTCGCTGCACTGTTATGTTAGCCTGTTGCGCAAGAGAATCCACAATATATTTGTCATATCTATGAGCGACATTTGCTTCTCGACTTATTCGCAAAAGTTCATCTTTTATCATGTTATTATCACCCGGAATATTTTTTGCTTCAATCCAGGCAATAATGTCATTCTTTAATCATGACCTATTTGGTAGTTTTAACGTTGTGATAAGAAGCATTATCCATGATTATCACACTATTGGGTTCGAATTTCGGCAACAGTTTGGCGACACAGCAACAGAAGACCCATCAACCATTTTGTTGCATCACAAGCGATTGAAGTGCTGCCGCCTCAAATGTGTCATGCGTATGCAATAAATTATTTTAAGTTGTAAGCATTGGTCTCAGAGTGATTAGGTACATTTTATAATCATTTCTGTGTTTTGGATATTATTTCAATTGCGGAAGAATAACAAGTATATTCAGGGGGACATAGCCTATTTTTAATTTAATGAAGGGATCTACTTTTTTCGTGCGCTTATTGCTTCTACATTGCGCTTCGGTGTCATAACCAATGAAACGTGAGCTGGTCACGTGGATTTGTTTTGACGCGGATCATTTTAAGAGTGGATACGATATAGCTAGGAGATAGCCATATCCACGATTAAATGAGTTTTGTTCTCAGTACTCGCAATGTCATCCTCAACTGTAATGAGAGTGATGTCATCTGCATGACTGTAGCACTGAGTCACACGGAAAACAGCTAGTTAAGTCATTTATATAAATGAGAAAGAGGAAGAGACCTGGTACAGAACCTTGTGGAACGCCAGTAATACATTCAGTGTAGCCCTATTACGATTCATCTTATTGGCATTAACGATGTGACATCTGTAAGACAGATGTGATTTGACCAAGGGTAACTGGTAGGCCTAATTTAATCCATAATAATGTCATTTTGAAAGGGCTGAATTGCATTGTGGTGTCACAACGATAGGCCTATGGCATTTCCGTATCAAATAACTTTTTATTTGCATTGCTATCAATATTTATCAATATGACATTTTCACATCAAGCGTATCCCAAATCCAAAATTTAGTATTTTTTTTAATTAATCGACTTAAAAAAATAACTGTTCTGTATTCTGGATCCTTGTGGTCACCCTCAGTGGAGGGCTGATGATTTAATCAACTCTCTGGGTTAGGTACAGCTTACAGCAGTAAAAGTTTGGAAATACTTAACATTTTTTCCCTCCATTACTGTATCTTGTACAATAATGAAAATTAGTATGTGTGAAACACTGTCCTTCTGCTTTGTGAAAAAAAAATATATATATATTACTGTATATATATATATGTATATATATAGGCCTTATACATATTTTTACGATTTAAAAAATTATTTACATTTTTTTTTTTTTTTTTTTTTTTTTTTTTTTCAAAATTCAGTTCACTGTGCAGTGATGAAGCGTTTCCCACATAACTAAAAAACAATCCAACATTCTGTGATGAAATTTTTTGTGTGTATTTATGCATATCATATCTACAATATGATACAAGATCACTTCTCTACCTTTGATAAATTGTCTGATAAAAATAAATGCATTTTAATAATGGTCAAATATCAGTATTTTCTTCTAACACAAATAAAAAAAAATATTTATTAAGTAATGTAGTTGAAAGAGCATGCTGTTGTAAACATAAATTTCAGCAATAAAATAAAAGAGAGAGAACATGAAAAAGTTCACAAGTTTATGAGTTATGAGGGAAACGCTTCATCACTGCATAGTGAACTGCCACCGTTTTGAATTTTGAAAAAAAAATATGTATGTAAATTAATTCTTTTTTAAATCGTACAAATATTTTTTTAATATAGCAGGAGGACAGTGTTTTACACATACCAATTTTCATTATTGTACAAGATACAGTAATGGAAATGTTGAATATTTCCAAAAATTTTACTGCTGTAAGCTGTACCTAATCCTTTAAGATAAAGTTTTCGAATAGCTACATATTAAGGAATTATATATTCATCTCAAACAGAGCCTATTTTGAATAGAAAATAAACTCCCAAACATGTTCCTCATTGTGTTTGGAAGCTAAGTCGGTTTTGTAGTCGAAGAAAAGGTGTCGGAGTCTGGAAAAGTGAACAAACTCGACTTGATGTCAATGTGAAGTCTTTCAGAAAATGTTTTATAAACTTTATCCAGCACAGTGAGCTGCCAGCAGCCTCACATTTACGGAGATTAAATGGCGTATTAAGTCACTTGACGTGGAATAATATCTTGTAACTTTGTCTCCGGTACTTTACTAACTTAATTTACTGTTGATGCTTAAAGTGATCATCATATTTAGGTTGGGTTGCAAGGAAACGAACTAAAGAAAATGTTATAATATCGGTAGGTAACATCTTCAAAGTTAGTGGACCACTAAATTATAGATAGTTCCTAAGAGATATTTAATAGACTGCCTGTTATCGTTCCATTACTCATTGTCCGTACTTGGAGCGAGCCAACGTCACCGGCTGTAGTTAAATAGATGGTACAACCACAGTCTACTATATACAGTCACGAAGCTTGGGATGATTTTTTGCCAACGAGTTGCATTTCTCGCGATAGTTGCTAGCCGCTTGGAGCGCTGTGAGTACTAGGAACAATAGACTGTGTCACTGCCATCGTGATCTAATACAGGCCGTAAGGCAGACCATGTGACTCGCTTAACCCGATCACGAAGGGCGGCGTTTCAACCATATAAATTAATCGGAATGCATAAAGAGTAACATATATTTCTCTAAAATGTAGTGTAATTGCATTAATAAAATTTAAAACAATGATTATGGGACACTTCAGACATAATTCCTTGCGAGTTAATGTGTAATATTATTTTTGGTGTGAAAATTACGTTGTTCGTATGTGTAATATCTGCCTTTATTTCGATTAAATATTGCGAAATTCTTGTACATTCATTTATGGACGATTAAATAATTTTCAGTTGCACCACACGAATATTTAGATATGTTGAAATTATAGTTGTCCCTTTCTGTCTAATTTTAGTGGTCTCCTATGCCCTGCCAGTACATATGTATGTTATGTCATATGGATATTATAGGTTATGTTTACTATATTTAACTTATATTGCTATATTCGCAATTATATATTATAATTAAACATAATGTCATGTATGACACCCGTCACATTCTATTTGTCTGTATTTTAATACTACAATTGAGCACTGAATTATTGTATTTTGTCTACTACCTAAGAGACGAAGTAACACAATCGTACGTACACTAATTTCACAGGAGTGGTATGGTAAATTTTCTGTCTACAATTAAGGAAGGTAGATGTGCTAAATTAAAATCACAATATAAATTCGTTTTTATTGAACCTCAAAATAGCTTCCATTCTAAACTTAAAATGTTGATGCGAACAGATTATGTTAACACGTAAAGTTCTCTTCACATTAAAATAACGCAGTTTTGTAATTATTTCTGCAACATATTATGCAACAAGACGTAAACGGAACTTATGGACACATTACACTAAATAAAGCTTAGCAATGATACGCAATAAAATTATAATATAATATTTCACTGAGCTCCATACACTGAAATAGAAAACCCGAACAAACATTATGGCCTGGTCTAGATCGAAAAAGCATTGACTGCGCCGTATTTCGCATTTTTGTGAAAAGCTATGTAAACTGTGAAATGTTCGTTATCGGTTGTAATAACTGTAAATGGCTAAAATACAATAATTTGAATAATACTATGGGACAAGGAGACGTTTGCAGTACTATAAATTGTAAGAAAAATAGGTTATAGTTATCCTTCTTCCGAAAGATCCAGGAAGGTGAGTTTATAGAATATAATACATATTTTATGAAAATAATATATGAACCTTATGTATTTCATATTTCAATAGTGGAAGGAAGGTGATAATTTTTTCAAAAGAACACGATATCGAAAGTATAATACATTTTATCGTATGCTACGGAAAGAGTTTGTGATGAGGCGATAGTAGCGATCCTGGTGGTGAGCAACTATCTATGTTTGCATATTTAGTAAGTATTGAGCTTCGTGACTGTATATATTAGACTGTGGTACAACCTCAAATACACACTGGAATGCGCAATGCCCATAGACATTCTCGATAGGCCAAACTGATGTAACAAACCAATATTGTCATAAATTTCTATCAGATTAGAGGTGGATAATTCTGCAGATTAGCGTGAAAAATGGCTGATTGAGCATGTAATCAACAGATACGCCAATGTTTTTTACAGTCTTACCATAGTTATAGGGGAACAACTTAGTAAACTGTTGGTTTGCGCATGCATAAATCTTAAAGAGTGACACAATATACTACTTGTTTGATTTGTTTCAATTTTTCTTCATACAGAGGCTGGACCGGAAGATATGATTGTCGTAAGGTGCTTCCATCTGGAACAGACTTGCAAATTAAGCTTTCAGGAATAACTCCCTGTAAAGTTAATTTGAATAATTTCGAGGGAAAAATTATTCCGGGGCCAGGTATCTAACCCGGGACCTTTGGTTAAACGTACCAACGCTTTCCCACTGAGCTACCCGGTAACTCTACCCGACACCGATCCAATTTTTCCCTCTATATCCACAGACCTCAAAGTGGGCTGACAACCGTCAAGCAACCAACCAACCAACCGTTGTCAGCCCACTTTGAGGTCTGTGGATATAGAGGGAAAAATTGGATCGGTGTCGGGTAGAGTTCCCGGGTAGCTCAGTGGGAGAGCGTTGGTACGTTTAAACCAAAGGTCCCGGGTTTGGTACCCGGCCCCGGAACAATTTTTCCCTCGAAATTATTCAAATGGAACAGACTTGTTTGTGGACCTATACACATGTTACTACTATATTATTGTAGTCCAGATATTCATAAACTAAATAAAATATTTGAGTGTATTTCAAACAGTGGCTTTAAGAAAGTCTATAGGCTTCAAACAGTGGTGTGCGGGATTTTAAAAGTGCTCAAATTGGTCCTTATTTTCAAAAATGTTTAATATATTCACTTAGAAGAACACGTGAAATCTGTGAATATAGGCGACGTCGTCGGTAATAGGACCCTGGACATTAACAGTGAGCGCTTTACCTCTAGATCTGTTGCGTTTGTTGTTTTTTCTTTAGTTTGTTATTTTATGACACTTTATCAACTGCTATGGGTACCTAACGTCTGAGTGAAATGAAGGTGATAACACAGTCTACTATATACAGTCACGAAGCTTGAGTTTTGAGGGTGCTAGAAACAATAGACTGTGACGGTACTATTTTGCATTGTCTGTAATCAGGCGATATTAGCGATCCTAGTGGTGAGCAACTATCTAATGTTTGCATATTTACTACGTATTGAGCTTCGCGACTGTATATACTAGACTGTGATGATAATGCTAGCGAGATGAGTCCAGGGTTCAGCGCCGAAAGTTACCCAGCATTTGCTTAATGGGTTGAGGGAAAACCCTGGAAAAAACCTCAACCAGGCAACTTGTCCCAACCAGGATTTGAACCCGGGCCCGCTCGTTTTCACGGTCGGACCGGCTAACCGTTACTACACAGCGGTGGACCGTTTGTTACTAGGCAGTGCGGATTCGTATGTCGGTACGCGAGTATTTCATATTCTAGTTTCCCTCTGCGAGTGGGCTCGGAGCAAACGGGGTGGGGGCGAACTCGGTGCATTTGCAAGAGCTATGCGCCCCTGCGCACGGGGCGGCTACCCCCGCACCCTGCATCCCCCTCAGTGGGGCTTGTATATAGCTTACGCTCCTCTCGGGTTAATCGCATTAAAATGGAGGCTCGCAAAGTTCGCGTGTGACGTAACGTTCTGCCCAGTGGCGGTTTCGTTCCGAGTCGCTGTTAATTGAAGCATTAATGAGTATCGACTGGAGTTGCAGCTTTGCTGCGTTTCTATCATTGAAGCAAATTTCTCGATTAATGCCGGATGATTTATCTGCCTTTGGACATTTTTTGGTTCCGCCATTGTATAGTCACTTAGTGGATTCTATCGGAAGGATCTGGGTTCGATGTCTAGGGGATTATTGTAGATTTGTTGCGGTAAAAAAATTGAGGATCTACTGCAAGAAGGAACTATTGCACAAAATTCTGGGAGGGGGAGGGCAGATTTCTTGCGCACTGTGTCTCAAACGTCATGGTGGAGTTTCAGAGGATTATGTCTTCTGAATGTATAGAGGTAGAAATGTAATATTGGTGCCAGATGGGAGCTTTGAAGAAACGTCTTCGTCTGACTCCTTATAAACTTCATTTGTTGCATACACTTTATCCAGATGATTATCACAAAAGTTATGAGTTTACTTTATGAACTGTTGTTTTCGAAAGTCCTAATTTTGTCAGTCACATTTACGAACTGATTTCTTTGGACTCTAAACAAATGCTCTTAGAATGGTTTCTACCGTTAAACATTTGTGGATAGTTTTCCAGTACGCTTTTTCTCCAATAGACTTCCAATCTATTCTGACTGTCTATCCCAACGACGAATGTTATTCTCGTGTGGTAGTTCTCCGTTAAATACGCGACGAAATTCACGTCGTACACGAGTCACATATTCAAATTTCGCCAGCCACAAAACACGTTGCACTTTTTTGGACATCCATCTTGTATAATTAATAAATTGTAACAATGAAAATTATTATTTGCTTCCTTCAGTGCCTCAAACTTACAAACGAAAAACTTTTAGGGTGCTGTTCATAGACATTGCGCTAGCCCGCGCTACGAGCGTGCTAAACTAGCCCCGGCTATCGACTGATTACTTGTACGGGATTCATATCATATCATATATCATATCATATCATATCATATCATATCATATCATATCATATCATATCATATATCATATCATATCATATCATATCATATCATATCGATAACACTGGTTTATGAATACGAAAAACATTAGTTCGCTGATCATCCACCGGAAACCCGCGCTAAGAATGTCATGAATAGGGCCCTGAGAGTTTTATTTTCATCTGGAACCAATACTACATTTCTACTTCTATTCACTCAAAAAAATATTATCCTTTGAAACCCTATCATGACTTTTGGGATACAATGTACTTTAGACAGTTTCTACCATATTATGTTGTTCTATTGATAAACTACGACTATATAGATGTAGCATTGCACCAACCAACGCTAGAACACTCTAGTTATAAGATAGGGCCTTTTTCCTAAAAGCCATATTTTTCTCTTATTTTGGTTATTGTGGCATAGCTGCCTCTTGCAGAGGACCCCTCGAATGTCAGTTTTGTTCTAATACTCAATTTCTCTGGATATTGCCATTTCACACTAGCCATACGCTATGTTATGGTCTCCGAATATCTCTGTTCTTCGGGAAAGCTATGTAAATTGATTGCGCATATCTGGCGGAACATAGGACATCCATAAATAAGCACTTTATCCCAAGTAGGCTTTCTGCGCACCCGTGGCGGAATGAGTTGCGTGCCGACTGTGCTGCCCGGCCACACATCACATTCCTCTCCAGCCATCAAATCCGCACTAGAAAGCTGCAAAATGGTTTAGAACCGGTTTATATGCGACCGGTCAGAGAACATCGTCAAGGTCGACCTAATTCTCGAGCTTTAAGTGGTTACTCCTAATGTTTTGCAGGTTAGACAGAACACCAAGCGCTCTTCATCATCACGAACACTGTACCTGTTTTTTTTGAAAGGATAGTTAAGCGGCCGAGCTTGGAACTACAGTACTATGTTGTTAATATGGACATGGATGACTACGCGAACAGGTGATGCGAGTTACCGGCTGACGTTAAAACATTAATTAAAAATTGGCGCGAAGATATAAAGTAGTCTAATACAAAAATTGACTCAAAATGAGTAATGCCAAGCTTGTATTAACTTTCTATAGTTATGCATAATATTGTGCATCCATGTCAAAGTAAAACTGAGTAACATTATTTTTTAAATATAAAGTATTGCAACCTTCCCCCCCCCCCCATAGATTACACTGTAATAAACTCTTCCAAGTAGATTATGTATATATGCGGACTCTTCTTGCGTATAGGAATGAACTTTCATTTATTGCATTGCATAGATACTACACCAGCATTGTATCTGGAGCTGTTGAATAAGTCACAAGTTAAAAAATACAATACATAATCTCTTCTCGTGCTTATTGTTCTCATAAGCAGATTAATTCAATTTGTAAGCATGAACAACCCATCAGTTGAGTAGAAGGTATGAGCACGAAGAAATTTTCTTAATTCTGTCTAAATCTTTTCTCTTGGCCCTTAAGACCTTCAGTGTAATGGTAGTAGTAGTGGTGGTGGTGGTGGTGGTGGTGGTGGTGGTGATGGTGGTGGTGGTAGTGGTGGTAGTAGTGGTAGTGGTAGTAGTGGTAGTGGTGGTAGTGGTGGTAGTGGTGGTGGTGGTAGTAGTGGTGGTGGTAGTGGTGGTGGTAGTGGTAGTGGTGGTAGTGGTAGTGGTGGTGGTGGTAGTGGTGGTGGTAGTGGTGGTAGTGGTGGTAGTAGTGGTGGTAGTAGTGGTAGTGGTAGTAGTGGTAGTGGTGGTAGTAGTGGTAGTGGTGGTAGTAGTAGTAGTAGTAGTGGTGGTAGTGGTAGTAGTAGTAGTGGTGGTAGTAGTAGTGGTGGTAGTGGTAGTAGTAGTGGTGGTAGTAGTAGTAGTGGTAGTAGTGGTAGTGGTAGTGGTGGTGGTGGTAGTGGTAGTGGTAGTGGTGGTAGTGGTGGTGGTAGTAGTGGTGGTGGTGGTGGTAGTGGTAGTGGTGGTAGTGGTAGTGGTAGTGGTGGTGGTAGTAGTAGTAGTAGTAGTAGTAGTAGTAGTAGTAGTAGTAGTGGTGGTGGTGGTGGTGGTGGTGGTGGTGGTGGTGGTGGTGGTGGTGGTGGTGGTGGTGGTGGTGGTAGTAGCAGCAGCAGCAGCAGCAGCTTGCCTGGCAGAGTTAAGGCCATAATATACATGAAATACAAAATTAGATTACAAAAGAAAATACCTTAGAAATTACATAAAATATAGTGGAAAATTACAATAGTCAAGATCAGTTACATAATATAAAATTACAAATAGTCAAGATCGGTTACATAATAATTGTTCATATTTTTGTTTGTCGGGAATGGCGTAAGCATTTCCATGGCAACGTCAGTGTAATTTTCGTTTCACAGAACCCTTCCATTTTTTCTATTAGTGTTGGTCGAATATAAACATTACACAACGGAAAGCAGTTTCGTTATTTAAAAAAAAACGCTATTGTATTTGCAAGTAATCAGGTATATCACAAAGATTTTCATTGGAAATTTTTTTCTTAGATTATGTAAAGAGACAAATAAAACTGAATGATTCCTGTGTTCCAAAGAATGATTATTTGTGAGATATTATCAATGTTCTGGGCTAGAATTGTTACATTTATTCTCACTTTGTTACGTATAATCATTTTTTTTTTTCTGTTAAGCAAAGAGTTTGATGGCTCGTTTGCCCTCCAAATCCGCAAGGTTATCCTTGATGCTTGGTCTTGATCTGTGATGGATTTTCTTCCAATAAAGACCTCTTTTTATTAGAAGAGAATATAATATTTCATGTGCATCTCTTCTAATTAACATATTGAATATGAACGAAATGCAGCTATTACTTCAGTAGAGAAAAAAATGTTGAACACATACTGTAGGTGTCATGACAGAAACTTGTATTTAAGTGAATAAATGGAAAATATCTTCTTATGCTTCTATTTTGTGCAGAAAATAAAACTACACAAGCTATTCGCCGTCAAGGACTCTAGATGTATGATAGAGCGAATCGTTGCAGATTTCGACGGTCTGATCTGTTGTTACGCTGAATGTCGTTCCCACACATCCCTCCCCTTTTCGTTAGGCATTATCTTATTTATGCTGTCACATATTTATATTTGTCACTGTCATTCACTGACACTTCACAAGGACAAATAATATTTGCTTCTCCTTCGAGCAACACTGTAACAATTCCCATTTTGAAAGACAAATTGACCGTTGGGCATTGTCTGATTCTTCAATATTTACATTACCCCAGAAAGTGAACACATTATCTCTTCCAAACTGTTGCTAGAACGAAGAATTAATTCCAAAGTTTAGTATGCTGGAAATCAATATAGAAAGCATTCTGTTTATAATACTTCTGATTGGGAATTGCACATAAAGATTATGAAAGTTTATTCTTTCGTATATGTAACACTTTATTCTATGAATTCTCTCCCTCCTATATATTCTTTATCCCTCCTACGGGTTCTATTTGTCTTTCATTCAGTCTGTTTCCCTTCAATGCATTCTACCTCCCTCATTTATCTCTCTGCTATGCATTCTATTTCTGTTCTATGCATTGCGTCTTTTTCCTGTGCATTTTGTCTCTCTTCTACCTTCTTCCTATCCATTCTATCTCCTATGTATCAAATTTCCCATCCTTTTTATATCATATCCATTATATCTCCTATACATTCTGCCTCCTATACATTCTCTGTCACTCCTATGCTTTGTCTTTCTCCTGTGCATCCTATCTCTTTCTTATGGATTCTCTTTCTCCCGACTATAGATTCTATTAGTGATGGGCAGCATCGAATAATTTTAAGAATCGAAACATTTATTCGAATACTTTTATCATTGGGATAAAGATTTGATTACTCATCTCGGTTGTTCTCGAATATTTCTCGGCAGGTTCTCGCTTCTCGGCTCTCTTATTCAACGTCCAGCATAAAGAAAGCAACAATTAAATGACAGCAATCGATAGCAGTGACTGCATTGTACTGTGCAAGCACAGAAGTTTGTTTATTATTCTATCACATACTGTAGTAACTGCAACTTCTGATAAAAATGTCGCATTAACATTCCTGGGTTCCGTAATTAGACAGGGGATATATATATATATATATATATATATATATATATATATATATATATGATTTCGAGCAAGACTGTAAAGTCCATTTTATATCGTGGAGTGCAGTTCGGTGGCTCCTCTGAACACCCACTTACAGATTTATGACTTCCTACACAAACACCTCTGACCAGTCCATCCTGTCCCCTCGTCCCAATATTGCACAGTTGCCACAATCCTGGCGACTCTCGAAATGAGAGGATTCGTGGCCATCATCCCCATCTGGTTGCCACGTGTTTTGAAAAAGAGAACGTAATATCACGAGCTGACTAATCAATGAATACTAATACACTGTCAATGATATACTCTATTTTTTTTTCATGGGGTGCAGTTTCATAGAAAGGACTTTGCCGACAGACCTACTGCCCCCTACTAATTGGTTGTCTTAAATAAATATCTTCCTTGCGGTGACGGAAATCTTGTCTTCTCTTGTCAATAACCAATCACAACCCTTGTTCAGAAGAATTGACAGGCTCTCGTCAAATCCACGTGGAGGCAGAGTTGCTGCATCTTTTTCGAATTCCAAGAATCCCGTCAGTCTCATTTCAGGGTCACCAGGATTATGGCAACTGTGCAATGTTGGGAAGAGGGGACAGGATGGAATTGTCAGAGGTGTTTGTGTAGGAAGTCATAAATCTGTAAGTGGGTGTTCAAAGGAGCCACCGAACTGCACTCTTTGAAATAAATTAAGGTATACTCTCGTGCTAACTGACGGGATTCTTGGAATTCGGAAATGATGTGGCAACTCTGCCTCCACGTGGATTTGACGGGAACCTGTCAATTCTTCTGGACGAGGGTTGTGATTGGTTACTAACAGGAGAAGACAAGATTTTCATCATAATAGAGAATACATTTTTTATGACAACCAATTGATAGGGGGCTGTAGAAGGTCTGTCGGCAAAGTCCTTTCTATGAAACTGCACTTCATGAAATAAAATGGATTCTACACCTCATGTTTGTAGGCGAGATTAGCCGAATGTATAGCCTACGATTGCCGAGCAATCGGTGTTCTCGAGATCTTGAGAACTTACAAGAACTGAAAAATTCGTATTTTTGTATTCGAATACACCTATCATTAGATTCTGTCTTTGAACTTTGCATTCTATCTGTTTCCTATGTATTTCATTCCTCTCCTGTTCATTCTGTTTTTTTTAGTAGGCTATTTTACGACACTTTATGAACATCTTAGGTTATTTAGCTTCCGAATGAGATGAAGGTATTAATGCCGGTGAAATGAGTCCGGGGTCGACCACCGATAATGGTTACGGGTAAAGGCCCATTCACAATGAAAATTAAACATAAACATAACGTAAGCATAAAACCTTGTGTCCATGTTATTTAATGAAAGCATTCACAATGAATTACATAAGCATAAACTTAATCTTAATCATAAGACGTTAACATGAAAGTTTGCAAACTCCAAACTTTCATGCTAATGTTTATGCGATTTGGAAACAGTACACAAGCGGAAAGTGTGTTTTCACTTTTTGTTTAACATCTCATGGGCTTTGCCTACAGGCAATATTTTGATCTATTGGCCGTGATGATAGCTAGGCGCGCAACATGGAATCATATGACGAAAAGTTGATTATTTTACATTTCCGTTTCTTTGATTTCAAGTATTGAAAGCCATATACTGATGCCATTGTAGTTATTAGGAACATAAATTGAATAGCTACATCGTCAGTCATTGTGCAATTCTCCATTTTTATGTAATAGATTCTGTAGTTTTGTTGATTCGGTGTGTTTGTTTGCACACACGTGTTATGTTTACGTTATGTTTAATTTTCATTGTGAATGGGCCTTGGCTACTTAAGTTTGTGGCATGTGTTTATGTGCTTATGTTAATGTTTACGTTATGTTTAATTTTTATTGTGAATGAGCGTTAAGCAGTACATGGCGACATGCACTTTCGTGCAGGAAGAAACATACCCGCTAGGAGCCACGAATGCACGCTTGTGCTGTAAAGGCCCATTCACAATGAAAATTAAACATAACGGTAACATAAACACAGAAGTTTGTGCCCAGGCTACCAAATGGGATCATTCACAATGATTCACATAAGCATTGACATAAACATTACCGTAAGACGTTAACATGAAAGTTTGCAAACTCCAAACTTTCATGCTTATGCTTATGCGATTTGCAAACAGAACACAATCGTGGAGCGCTGAAGTATATGACAGAATATGAGGAAATGGCGTCGTTGTTATGTTTCCATGGTTACCAAGTATGTTTGCTGTTTATGTTCCCATCGTGAATGATGGTATGACTTCTTGATTTTACCGTAACGTTTATATTCTTAAGTTAACGCTTACGTTATGTTTAATTTTCATTGTGAATGAGCCTTAAGAGACCTGTGGGTAAGAGACGCTAGACCGAGAGTGCAGTGTTGTGATGACCGCTGGTTTAAGTGTTCGTTTGAAAGCGTTGTTAAATAAAATACTGCTGCTGCTTTTTCTCTTCTCTATGCTTATTTGTGTATGTATTTTTCGTGTTGCTTTCTTTCCCCTGGTTTTGTTCTTCAAAAATTTTTAAATGAAACTTGGTGAGGAATTGAGAAGGAACTTTTGATACAGACCAGAACAGTACTTGTAGAACTTGTGTCAAAAAGTTTGTTTTACTGTGTCACTGTGAAGTTGGTCGATCAAAGTTGTGACTTGTTCAGTGAACTTCTGGCCCTCCCTGACGCGCTAATGAGCATTCGTTTACACGGGTGATACTTACGAACTTTACAGTACAATTGCGGAGAAGTAATAAAGCAGAGAGGTTTTTCGGATTGTTGGGTTGTATTCCAACAAACTACTACAAATCGAATTAAATTCCTTCCCCTGTGTTCTGACTTACAACAAAGTTTTTGTGCCTTTAATTCCATACTTTTTAGTCATAATTTAGCCGATTTTAAACTTCATTTATTGTATTAATATCTTGTACATAGTTTCTTTGTATTGTCTGTAACTCATTTGTAATGACAGCGCGAAGTGATACCGCGTATCATTTAGTTTAACTACATTATTATTTAGATTAACTATACAGGGTGTTAAGAAGTAGTAAAACTCATCAATACAAGTAAAAGAAAAGGATTAATAAGCATGTGTCTTGAAATTAATATCTTCAGAGATATTAGAACTTACATGTTCATAGCAGATGCTCGATGTGATTTCCTCTCATCGTAACACATCCTTCTGCTCGACATCTGAGAGAACCACGCAACTTTTCAGACACCCCTAGTTTGTCTCTGATGTGCTGACAGGCATTAAAGACACGTTCCTGTAGTTTTTGAACGTCTTCAATGGGTGTTGCATACACTAAGGCTTTTAGGGCCGTATTCATAGACATTTTTAGCGCGGGTTTCCGGTGGATGATCAGCGTTTTTCGTATTCATAAACCAGTGTTAGCGATAGGATATGATTTGAATTCTGTACTAGTAACCAGTGGCTAGCCTGGGCTAGCTTAGTACGCTCGTAGCGCGTGCTGCGAAATGTCTATGAATAGCACCCTACGTGTCTCCTTAACCGAAAGTCCAAGGGGTTAAGATCTGGGGAACGAACAGGTCATGGTACAGGACCTTCCCGACCAATCCATCGAGGATCGTCTTTGTAGTCTTTGATGGTATCGCAAGACGGGCGATTAGTCAGCTAAGAAACGCCGATACTGAGAACCAGTTAATCTACGGGGTAGAGTGTGTGGCCCTTAACCTGTGACCAACACACGAATTTTAAAGTACATTTTTCGTAAAAACTGTTAATTTTAGGAGTCATGCTTATTGAACTTTTTTTGCTTGGGATGCGTACTATCACCTTTCAGAATATTAGATCCTTTTTAATACCCTGTATTGTTATGTTCACAAAAATTAGACAGTTAACTAATATTTTGTCCTCGACTAGAAGATCTTATACTGCAGAAACATACATAAAGTTTGTCTATTTTGAGGAAAAGTTAATTGTTAAAACAGTTTAAATTCACCTTCACATTTACAGATATGAGGTATCACTTCTTAGGTATCGATGTGCAAAATATACATTTTACGGATCTTTGTAATGAGAGTTTAATATCGTAGAAAAGTTTCTGAAGCCCATGCCAAATATAATATTAATAGTAATATAGGCCTATTATTATTTTTTTCTACAATGCAGTAGTTGTCCTTCACCCAAAAAATATTGCTCCTCCACAAATCTCTGTTCTCAGCATTTTCTTCAGTAAGATCTCTTCTAGATAGTCCTACTCCTTCTGATGCCATCCATCCATTGTTCTCTTGATTTTCCTCTTCTCCTTCCCTCCGCAGTCCACTCCAGCATCATCTTCGGTAAATAATAATAATAATAATAATAATAATAATAATAATAATAATAATAATAATAATAATAATATTGTGACAGCTGCACCGGGGTTCGAACACGTGTCCGACAGGGCGCGCGGCAGACGAAACGCTGCATGCTGAGAGGGCAGAGGGGGTGTATTACGGCAACGCGGCGAGGGGAGGTTGCGCGCGCATCTGCTACCTGCCGAGTGAGGATGGAAGCAAACTGCTACGTGCGGAGTGAAGGGGGGACGGACCCTCCCGAATCGTCCAGAAGTCCGTCAAAGTGGAGATAACCAGAGAATTCGAGAGAGCTATCTCTGGACACCCGTAGAAATTTCTCGTAACTATGGTTGAGTTATAAAAGAAGAAACGCGAGTGAACTTGAGCAGTTTTTAGTCAGTCAGTCAGTAAGGCAGTGGAGAGCAAGCCAGACAGTCTTGTGTAGCAGTGAAGCCAGCTTCGTGACTAGAGCGCGACTTGAGTTGTGTCCGTAACTGTGGAGCCTGAAGCCTGGAGTTCGAGTGCAGTGGACCGCAGTTGGGGGACCTGAGTTCGAAGTTCAGCGGATCGTCTCTGAAGGTCTGGGGTTCGAGATTCTGTGAACGCGAGTGACTGAGCTAGAAGAACCAGCCAAGACAAACGAGCTATGAACTGAGAACTGACCGTTCTGTGTTGTAAATAGTGCTTTGTAAATATTAGTTAAGATTAACAGTTCATTGTTGTTCGTAATAGTCCAAATAAATTGTCATTGTCGTTTGTGGAGTGCAATAACGAACGCTGTGTTACTGTGTGGAGAGCAAATCCCATTGTTGACGGGAGTGAAATTAAATTGTAGAGAGTGAAGAGTTTTATTGTTGTGACAATAAAATTACATTGTTGTTCAGTATAAAAACGTTACAATATATTTTATTTATTACTAATATTTAATGTGCTGTACAACAGCCAGAGGCCAATAACAGTTCAGCACAAGACATTTTCATTACAAATCAATAATAGTGGTAGAAATTACAATAAAAATACATAAAAATAATAAAATTATTAAAATAAAGGCAATTAACAATAATGACAATTGAAAATGAAAGGATGGAATCTTATAAATGAAAATAATACAAATGATATAAATGATAACGAGAATAATATTATAATACATATCTATACAAAAGACATAAATTAAGATATTAATACAACTGACATAAAACTACACATTAAATGGATCCAAGATCAATCCATGCAAATTAGCATAGCTATTTTATACATGTGCAGACCGGAGAGAGATATTTATAATTTCTATTGTAAAAAAATTTATGAAATCTTAAACCTTTAGCAGGAATACGAAGACTGATATTGCTTAAGATAATAATAATAATAATAATAATAATAATAATAATAATAATAATAATAATAATAATAATGCGATAATTTTTATGGTCCCGACAGAGTTCTTATCTTTATGTTAAAATGTCTTTCGTTACATTTGTAAATTTTCGGAACATTCTGTTGCATTGATACCTATTTTCCAGGTCCATTATTTACGGAGTCGTTTGTTCTAGTGGAGACAAAGCGAAATTCTATAGAAGGCTCTATGATCTGCCGTAAAGCTCTTCATTTCGCTACATTGCTTCGAAGATCGCATTTTAAGGGTAGCAGTGACTGTCTGCAGCGCTTCAAGAAAAGGCAGGATATCATCTTCAAAGGCGGCGACCGTGGAAGGAAAGCCTGCTAGCGTAGTGTTGTTGATTTTGAGCTTGAAAATAAACGGAAAGAGACCTCACGATGAAATAATACGTGGTTACACAAAAGAAGCGCGTAAATGGGTGCACAACCAACCAAAGGTATTCTCTCAGGAAAGAATGTAGAAGATGACTGGTTTATGTCAGAATTATATCGATAAGCTGCTGATCCTCCAAAATGCTCTTAATTTCGTTACAGTACTTGCATGTTAAAAGAAACAGTGGCTAGCAAGGTATCGTGTTCAAAGCGGCTCCGGGGAAAGAAAAGCCTGCTCCTGAAGTGTTTCTTCTGAGCGTGCAAATAAATGGAAAGAGACACGATGACGGAACGATACATGGTGATCAAAGAAGTGCATAAATTGCTCTACAACAACCAAAGACGTTTTTTCAAGTAGGAATATTATAGAAGTGGACTGGTTGCTATGAGAAGTGTATCTATAAGCAGGGGGACTACAGAGGTGTGAAAATTATTAGAATAATCTTAATTTTAAAGGTTTTTTAATAGTTCCTTCACAAATATTCATTGAATGATGAATATTGGTATATAATATTACTATACTGATGTAGGATATATTTACTACTAACAATGTCGGAAAGCATTGTTGTACATTGGTATTTTTCTTATTTTACAATTGTTATGGGAATTCAGAAATTATTATATTATGTTGGCGGAATTGGAAACATAAAAAATTTATTAAGAAATTCTTTAAACAGATATTGTTCTTTGCGTTACATTGTTGTGAAAGTTCAAATGAACGTATACATCTGTTTTGTGCATATAATTTTTTATGTTTTCAATTCCGCCAACATAATATAATAATTTCTGAATTCCCATAACAATTGTAAAATAAGAAAAATACCAATGTACAACAATGCTTTCCGGCATTGTTAGTAGTAAATATATCCTACATCAGTATAGTAATTTATACCAATATTCATCAATTCAATTAATATTTGTGAAGGAACTATTAAAAAACCTTTAAAATTAAGATTATTCTAATAATTTTCACACCTATGTATTCCTAAAATAATCAGGGATTGAATGTATTGTGTAATTGAGTCCGGACCAAATTTGAACATCCAAAGTAGGGGTCTTTTTCACTACAAGAGGCAGAGAGCGGAAAACTGTGTTTAGATATCCGAGATAAAGTGACAAGTAACAAATCTCAACCCTAATTATTACATAAATTTGTATCTGACTGTGCTGTCAGGGAGTTCGTAGTAGGCTATTTCACTGTGCAATGAAATGACGAGAAAGATAGGGCAATAGGATGTTGATGGATAACAATTTTAACGTTGAATTAAAGGAGACGGTTAATATTAATATAAATCTAAATTATTAGTATATATACTACTTATATAAAAAAATATATATGTGTTAAATTTATTTATCAATAATTAATTATTTAAAATAGGACCTTATATATATGTGTATATATATATATATATATATATATACTTATATAAAAATAATTGATGGTATGTAAATATTATTGATAATGATGTTAAGCCTTTAATATATAAATAATAGTAACAGTATAACTACAGATCTCATTTTAATAATTAAAAAAAATGAGATCTGTAGTTATACTGTTACTATTAAAGAGAAGAGATAATTTTATTATACACTGTGGTCAATGCTTCAGTTTTTTTTATTGCCCCATAGTTTTAAGTGTTTTCTTAAGAGTTGATGTTATTAGTTGTGTTGAAAATACGTTGTGAGTTGGTTAAAATGTATGGAGAAATTCGGGTTTTACTTTTTTTTTGATATTCTATTTAATCTTTATTTTTTTATTTAAGTCCGATTTTTGTTTCAGTATTTGTTTAACTAAAAAGATTTACTCATATTCATTGTATAACCGCGGATGCTGGCACAAATTTTACCAATAATAAATCAAAATTACCAAATCAAATTTCCATAAATTTACAAAACTTATTACTGCGAATAAACAACAAATTAAATGATCATTAAGACAAAAATAATTGAATCACGCAAAAACTTACATATAAAACAATTCAAAAGCAAATAAATAAGCAAGAATAAAACTCTGTTTGAACCCACGCTAGGGATCACTTGTTCCTTCATTCATAGTATTCTGCCCAAGAGCAGGTCTTTCACTGCAAACCCAGCATTCTCCAATCTCTTCTATTTTCCGCCTTTCTCTTAATCTCCGCATATTATCCACGTATCTGCAGATTGTCTATCATTTGATAATTATCTTCTCCTGCCCCGAACTTTTCTCCCGTTCAACATTCTTTCCAGTGCGTCCTTAATTAGGCAGTTTCGATCTTGGTGATGGATGTAGAAGATACTGGTGAATGATTGATGGTGGTGGATTAAGACGATGGTGGTGAATGACTGTGATGGTGGTGGTGGTGATGAAAGCGATGAAGACGATGGTGGTGGTGGATGTAGACGATGCTGGTGAATGACTGATGGTGGTGGTGGATGACGTGTTTGTCACATTCATCGACTTGGAATTATGAGTCACACGTGAATAATGTGTACTTTTTCTTGTTGCAGTGTGCCTGCAGTCCAGGAGGCCGGGAAGTCGTCTCCACCTCCAAAGTAAGAATAGATTTTCTCTGTCAGAATTAAGGCATGCATTATTGTTATCCTGGAACAATTAATGACTGACTATTTATGATAAATATTCCCATCACCATACACCTTGCACTATTGGAATAATACAGATTAATGCACGACTGAGGATACAGCCTACGTTCTACATAGACTGTACAGTTTATTTATTTTTTTTATTTGGTTATTTAACGACGCTGTATCAACTCACTCATTGCACTGGAACTACGACACATTTCACTGATACTATCCTGATTTCACTAACACTTCAAAAACATGTCACTGTTCAAATACTTTGCTCTACCACTATAAACTATAAAACTTCACTTGCGTTTCGCTTTGAAACTCAAAGGAATGAAGATGGATATGTCCAAGAAAAAGTATTTGGCATAAAATCCATTCAAAGGAAGATTTTTAAAAAGAGATATTTTTGGCAAGATTACACTTAATTGCTTTCAGTGTTACATCTTTTGTGGAGTACGTTTAATTATTATGGAAGCAAATAACTTTCAAAATACAGTAGAACCCGATTATCCGTCACCCTATTAACCGATCGGCGGATTATCCGACTGTCTTCCTCACGCTTTTTTTTTTTTTGTTCCAGAGAAAATACAAAGTTCTTTACATTACGTTAGTACTCCACGTATTTTTTATAGATAGAGTTATTGCAATCCTTTACCACTAGCATTACGCAATATGTAGTAGGAATGCTTTCGTCGTTGTCGGCAACCATAAACAAGTTACTTATGGGAGGATGTTTTTTTCCCAAATTGTAAAATAGTCACAATCAGCTTTCAGAAAAATGTCCTCAAGAACTTACAACTGCAAACCCGTGCACCATTCAATATTGTCCTCCTGTTCGAGTGGCCGTACTCTATTACTTGTATGCAAAATGTCTTCCACGAATGTCAAAAGAAAAAAAAAAGTACAAATAATTTGGAAAAGAGAAATTGTGGTACATGTCGCATTAGAATACGAGATTGGCGTTACAGCTGTGAGCGATTTAATAGAAAGCAATGATAAAGAGCTAAATATTACTGTACTTCATTGTGTTTGTTATTAATTGAATGAATGAATGAATGAATGAATGAATGAATGAAGCCACTGTGTGCCATGAAGGGCTAGGGCCTCCTACAGGAGGGGAAGCTCGGTTGGTGTGGTTCACATGATGAGTTGTTATTAATTGCGAGCATAATATGTCTAGTATGAAGACATCAGTGGTTGCAGCATGGCAGGAACTTTAAGATCCGATTGTATAAACCATTTAATCTTAGATCAGAGGTTAAATTGACCCTTGTTTCAGCAGAACTTGGAATTTTGTGTTGTATAAAGTCTAATCTGAGATTAATTTGTCTCAAACTAAAGTCAACTTTGACTGAAGAAATTTCTCCAATTAAGTTAGATGATCCAAGTTCAGTTATTTCGTTTCTGTTTGAAATATACGAGTGACAGACTGTGCAAATAAAATATCCATTATTATTAATTTTAATAGATATGTTAGGTACATATATATATATATATATATATATATATTTTTTTTTCAATTTCTTGCCTTAATACACAAACATTCTTATATTTTATAAGGCTCTATCGTGTTCAGCAGTATCAAATAACATAACCTATAATTATATTATGTTTATAACAACCATTAATTATTAATGGATATGACAGGTACATTCATAAATGTTCAATTAACTGTATTACTAAAGGAAAATTGTCGTTTTATAAAGCTTTATTATGTTTAGCAGTAGCAAACACCATAACATGATAACAACTTGGAGAACAGTCAACCTTCTTCTTATTGTCCGCCATTATTTACATAGCACAAAAAACCAGTGTCTCCAACAGAGTATACGGAAAGTCGCCAAAAAGTAGTTGTAAAGTCGCTAGATTTCTCATTATCAACAAAGAAAGATTAAATTTGGTTACTATGGGATGCTAAAAAGGTCCCTAAATCCCTATTTAAGCAATATAAAAGTTAAAAGAAATTGTTGTTGAAAAAGAGTTAAAATCACTAGATTGGCAACACTGAACAAACCTGTGTAACATGGTCCGCGCATCACGTATTTCACCTGTTTATGCGATGTTGCCAAATCCTTTTCACGTGAACTTAGATTGCATTTGAACAAAGGTAATTTGATCGCAGAAAAGTTTTATACAATAGAAGTGTCTGAACTCGGTTCACTTTTCGATCTTCGATCAAAGTTGATCTTTAGCCAGGGAGTTTTATACAATTGGGCCTTAATTTTGTACGAAACTGTATTATACACTTAATTGATGAAACTCATTCATAGTACGGATTATCCGATTTTTTCGATTAACCGTTCAATTCAGCCCCATCATTACCGCGGATAATAGAGGTTCTATTGTATCTGGTATTCTGCCTGGAAAATAAATCTGAAAAATCTTTTTTTAAACTTCTAATGAACTTAGACTGCAGCATTTGCTGCATACGCCTCTAATGAATACCAGGAAAATAGGAAACTACTCGTACTTATAATTACCATTCTTCGTTGATAATTAAAATGTATAGTAGGAAAGTGTAGTGTGTAGGTTTTTTGTAGCGCATTTTCCCAAATTTTCCTGAGATGTGTCTCACTGTAGTTTTCGACCGACTGTATGTTCACCGGCTACTTGAGCCGAAAACTGATTAAAAGGGCTGTGAGAGATAGAAACCTGCCCCGCTCAGCGCGGTTGGGTTCTGTCGTAGCCTGGGTGTCGGAGGAGGGATCAGCTCGTTTGTTCACGTGTGCGCTTCTCACGGTGTACTCGCCTAATTGTTCAACTTGGGCAACAATTGCAACTTTCCCTCCCTTGTTGTGAGGGTCGCTTCGCAACTTTCTCCCTCCGACTTACGTGAAAGCAGCCGTAAAAAAGACCATCACGCGAAAGTGCGATATGCACGGACTGGGATTTCTGGGTGGGGTTTGGGGAGGGAGCAGTACTGTAACAAATTCAGATCTGAGGTTGTTTTCGTCCTCGCTGTCATTATAAACACCTTGTTCATTCTACCGCTCTCTTCATTGTTTTCTCTTGCTATTATTATCCCCCTTTTCCTTTAATCATATTATTTTTCTCCTCAATTTATCTTCTTCGTCTACTTTATAATGCCCTTCACATTTTCTTCATTCTCTTCATTGTTTTTTTCTTTTTTCTTATCTTTCCATTGTCATATCCTACATCGTTTCCCTTATTTGCTTCAGAGCCATCTTTCTGTTAATTTTCTTCACTTAGGCCTATACTTACATCTTATATATAATTAGGCCTATAGGCATTTGTCAAATAATTATTCCTGTTAATCAATCAGTCGTTTATTAATGTCATGAGCAACAGTTTGTTGCAACAGACATAAAATGTTCTAAATTACAAGAGAGATAAAATAATATTTGACATAAAATGTAAAAACAAATAAATACAAACAATACAAATGAAATAATACTGGTAATATTAATGATAACAATAACAAATATTAATAATAATCGTAATAATACAGAGCAATGCAGCTTAGAAATTTAGAATACATTTGCAGTGGTGTCAAGAAATTCACTAATACTATAGAATGGATGGTTGGTTAACGAGTTATACAAAACAGCCAAGGTACAATCCAGCTCATCGGATCTGCCTTAACTTTACAAGTTTTCTTATAAAGTCATAATTGACGTATAAGTTGTTTCTAACATACTACTAATAACACGTTACAGGCCTAAGTTTACCTTCTATCCATAATTTTCTGAAGTTCTCAGTCCCTGGGCAGATTAAAACTTTATGATATAGAGTATATAAATATGTGTATGTGTGTAATGTTATTAATTTCACGAGTTATTCTTTTGAGTTACTTGAAAGAAAAAAGTAAAGTACGGTTTTGTTCATTTTTGCTTTCTTTTCGAGATACAAATTGTTTTATATGAAATATTTCACAGCGTGTTTTGGGAAAGCCATTGATTGAATTCTCAATATGCTCGCGTCAGTCAATTTAAAAGAACAGGGTATTGTGATAATGAACGATTGAAAGAATTTTGAGTTTTGTTCTTTGAATATGCAGAAATTTGATCGGAACAAATGTCACATTGCAAAATTTCTTTGCAGAACGAAAAGTTACATTTTTTCGAATCAAATTTCTGCACATTTAAAGATCAAAACTGAAATTCCTTCTGGGTCATACTGTAGCAAATTTTCTCTTATACTTTTTCATTAAATTATTTTGAATCCAAAGGAAATATATGCTGAGTATAATTAATTTTAATCTTAATGGAAAAACGACTTAGTTCTCTGCAAAAATCCTATTCACTTTTCAGCATATGATTTTGCATTTTTTTTAAAACTATTGTAATGGTGGAACAGAAGTAATAATAGGCTATATTTGAAAAGTTTATCATAATGCACTGCTCTCTTAAATTGACAGAGCATATTGAGAATTCTGTCAAAGGCTTTCTCGAAAAATGCTTTGAATTGTTTTATATAAAACAGTTTTTATCTCGATAACGAAGCAAAAACAAACTTTCTAAAGTTCTCAGTCCTTGGGCAGATTAAAAATACATTATAAGATATAGATGGAGTAGGCCTATATGAAGACGATGAAATATATATCTATGTGTGTAATGTAACTGTAAGTAATATTATTAATTTCACGAGTTATTCTTTGAGTTATTTGAAACAAAAAAGTTAAATACAGTTTTCCTCATTTTTGCTTTCTTTTCGAGATACAAATTGTTTTAGGCCTATATGAAATATTTCACAGCGTGTTTTGGGAAAGCCATTGATTGAATTCTCAATATGCTCACGTCAGTCAATTTAAAAGGGCAGGATATTGTGATAATGAACGATTGAAAGAATTTTGAGTTTTGTTCTTTGAATATGCAGAAATTTGATCGGAACAAATGTCACATTGTAAAATTTCCCTGCAGAACGAAAAGTTACATTTCTTCGAATCACATTTCTGCACATTTAAAGATCAAAATTGAAATTCCTTCTGGGTCATACTGTAGCAAATTTTCTCTTATACTTTTTCACTAAATTATTTTGAATCCAAAGGAAATATATGCTGAGTATAATTAATTTTAATCTTAGTGGAAAAACGACTTAGTTCTCTGCAAAAATCCTATTCACTTTTCAGCATATGATTTTGCATTTTTTTAAAACTATTGTAATGGTGGAACAGAAGTAATAATAGGCTATATTTGAAAAGTTTATCATAATGCACTGCTCTCTTAAATTGACAGAGCATATTGAGAATTCTGTCAAAGGCTTTCTCGAAAAATGCTTTGAATTGTTTTATATAAAACAGTTTTTATCTCGATAACGAAGCAAAAACGAGCAAAACTGTATTAAACTTTTTCGTTTGAAGTATCTCGAAGAATAACTTCCTGAAATGAATGACATTACTTACGGTTCACTCTGTATAAATTAAGTTTTCTTCAGTTTCTATATTTCTTTTCTCCCTATCCTACGAAGGTTTCTGTTTTTATTCTCTCTTTCTTGTTTTGCATTTCTTCTACAACTGTCTTTCTTATTTTTACATCACTCTTGCTCTCATTTTTTTAGTCATTTCCGTTTTTCTCTCCGTGTCCTCTTTCTACATATTTCTTTCATATTCTTCATCTTTATTTTCTTTTCTACTACTTATTTCATGTACATCTTTCTGTTTCATTTTCTTCCTATGTCCTTTCTTTCTTCCATCTCTTTCTTCCCTTTTCTACAGTTCCTTCTTTCTTCTACATGTTTTTCTTTAATTTTCTGATTATTTTTCTTCATACCTACAGTATCATACTTCTTTCTTGATTTCAGATTGTTTCTTCTATCCGCCATGGTTTTTTCTCAGCTTCATACCCACCACCACCACTACCACCACCTCCTCCTTTCCCTTTTTAATCTTCACTTCCTTTTCTCATCTTCATCGCTCTTCAGCTCCCCATGACAGTCATGAACATAAATAATATTTGTATGTATTTTTTTTTTATCATTTACCGAAAATGTGTTCCCAATGTCCTATGCGTTTTCCCCCAATTCCAGATCTCAGTGCCTAAATTTCCGCTCTTCCCGTACTCAGTAGCGGCTGGTGGTCAAAATAATGTGTGCTACAATTTCTATATTGGCCTGCTGTATACACTTATATGTATTTATCTTAATTTGAGACTCGCCTAGTGACGAAATATTAAGTCCATACGAAGTTCCTTCCTACTGCAGAACCTGTCAATTACCCTGGTGTTAAACCCTTCAACTTGGATATCATACTCTTTTCTATTGACAGTGTTACTTCACAGAATGGATCCTGTGAATTGTTGGAGGCTATGTACCGTAACAATTGAACAGCTCCATCTATATTCCGGAATGCAGCTGTTCCGTATAGAACTCAAAGTTGTGTCTTTAACACTCGTTTGTTCAGTACAGTATAGCTGTTGACAGCAACTTCAAGTTCGCGTTCAGGAAAATTAGGCTATCCAAAAATTGCCAGAAAATTTGCTGTTTAACAATTTTGTTGCATCTAGATAGCTTAAAGACTGGAAACGGTGAGTAGTTTTCTGAATTATATGGTCACATACTTCCTTGGCTACAGTTTACTGGGATTCCATTCTCCGTCGGTTGCTGACTGGTTCAGGAGGAACCTCAAAAACCAGGTAGACGGCAGCAGCAGTCGGACACTTGAATTACCAAATAGGCCTACATTGTAAATAGTTCCGAGTTCTTCCACAAACAAGCATTCTTTCGTTACGCTTTACTTTTGCAATCCCCAAGCTGTGTTGTGCTGAAGCTGACTACAGCACTTCCCCGCGTAAAAATAGCCAATCAGGGCAGTGATTTCAGCTTCGCACATGCGCATTAATTGTCTACATTCTCATTTAGAGTTTTGAGTAGCACATTGTACCCCCTGAGGCACCAAAGAGCTAAGAGCGAAGACTAAACACCTCTATAACGCGTCATGAACATAACCACGGGAAATTGTCAAATGGCAGATCAGATAATGGTGGTATTGCAAATACATTATTTGAGCAAAAATTATCATTGTGCTGTAGCACTGTAGCACCTAAGGACGGGCCGCCCCTGCCCGTACTCCTGGATGTAGTGCTCGAAATTTCTGACGTTTTGGGTAGATTTCGCAGGAATTGTCCGGACCGCTGGGCGTAATCGCAGAACGGCCCCGGACAATCTCCCACATTGTGCGCTCCTCCCACCGGCCCAGACAAATGAATAGGAAAGTGAGTCCGGGCGGGCGCCATGTTGTTACTTTTCATTTGCGTCTTATCTGCTAACGAATGGTCTGGTCGTGCTCCCACCTCTGGGGAGGGGGGGATTTAGCAACATGGCGTCAGACTGACCTTCATTCCCATTAGCTCCCACTTATCGCCGTGTAGGTAACAAAGCTATAGCTCCGAATGAGAACCGGCCCATGCGGGTTCATCTCGGGGTGATAAAGTCACGTCACTAATTTACTTGCATTGCAGCCTCCGACGATGCTGGTTGTATCTACGGCCAGGGTTGAAAAGTTACGCGTAAATAATTAATTTCTACACGACGCGTAAAATACGCGTAATTTGTGTGAAACTTAAAAAAGTAATAAATTCAAAATTTCCCGTAATAATTAAATAAACAAAGTATTGAATTGTTACTCCATTTCTCAGGCTGCTAGTGTGCATTACTTACGGTAATTCATTCGACTTCTTTATTTTGTCTTCATTTCTTCCATCTTTTGAAACGATAAGCCATCACGCAGTGTTTCAGCGTGTTCTTAGCTATAGTGAGGGTCACATAAGAACAGTTCCTAAACAGCAAATATTGCCGTCTTGTCAGTATTGCCAACTGTTACCAGATATCACACGATCTTACGTACTAAATGACTTATTTACTTACCGTACTTTATGTTGGAAGGTTATTCTAAATAATTCAATAATTTATAACATTTTTTCGTAGGCAAACTATATGAGAAAGGGATCAACTTGTCAAGTATTTTGTCTGGCAAATACGAAATTCATTGGTTTGACTAAACAATGACTCACGAAACCTAACCTAAAAATGTATTTTGTTTGACCACATGAAATTATTAGTACTAACTCCGAAAACTTACCTGACTATAGTCTTGAATTATAACCACAATGCAACACATAAAATAACTATTATGTATTAGTATTAATACTGATACTAATTAGTTATTAGTATAGTTATATACAATAGAAGTAATTTAATACAGCTATATGAACACTTTTTAATGATTGAATAAAATTAATAAAATCGGTTAAAAACCAGACATGTTTCGGAGGAATGCTCCTCCATCTTGAGTGGTAGTACCACGACGCTGGTACAGATGTTCGACCGCGTAACGTAGCTTAAGGAAGACTACGTTACGCGGTCGAACGTCTGTACCAGCGTCGTGGTACTACCACTGAAGATGAAGGAGCATTCCTCCGAAACATGTCTGGTTTTTAACCGATTTTATTAATTTTATTCAATCATTAAAAAGTGTTCATATAACTGTATTAAATTACTTCTATTGTATATAACTATCTCATTCATGAACACTGTTGTATCTGACGTAACTTATATAAATTAATCATAGTTATTAGTATGTTCATATTTCACTAGCTTCCAGTAACCGTCTCAGAATTCTGGTACAATATTAATTTCATGGAACTCCAGTACCGATAAATATTGTCGATATTTGTCTCAGCTGCCAACATACCAGTTACTAAATCACTATCATTTGTAGTATTTGTCAGTATCGAAATTCGAAACGAAGTTGGTAAAAGAAAATTCAACCTGCAAACTAGAAAATCACCACAATCCACTAGCATATGTAGTAATGGTGGAAAAGTGGTTAGATTTCACCCTTAGGGTATGAAGTAAGCTGACCCGGACTATACTCGTCGTGCCGGTACAGACCCCAGAGTTTACTAGTCAACTAAAGCTGCCGACGTTTTTCATCATGTGCCTTGAACTGGCATCGAAAATAGAAGTTCTAGGATCTCCTAAGAAATCCGAGGAAACAACAGCTTCTTCTGTATATCCTAATATTCCTTTTAATGAAGTTTCAGATCTTCCTTTGTCATTGTGTTTCCCAGTTCCCACGGGCATCTTTTGTCTTTATATTTTTGACCTAACTCCTTATATCATTGTAGTATTATCGATTCACTCAAATGGTTAACGTTGGAAAGTCAAAGAGTTAATGCTTGCTGTACCGCAATCAAACGCAGACCTCTCTTGCAACCTGACTGATTGTTTTGTTCATTAGCTGCAAGTCATCCAGTACGCGACACGCTTAAGTGAAGATAAGACCTGATTGCTGACCTCGACCTCTCCATTCACTGATCCAAAAGACTATAATAATAATTGTCTCGGCGAGTAAGAAACACACGAGTAAAATAACAAACATGCGGTGAGCGGTGTAAACTTGAGTACAGACCGATTATTTAGTCCTGACAGCTCGGCGACCCGAAAGAGGGGAAGTAATAGGAGTAGTGGGCAGAGCTCCGGAGTAGAGATAAGGGCGAGTGGTCGGTAAAGGAATGCAGTACAGCTTAATTATACTAGAAACATTATTATTATTATTTATTAGGTTATTTTACGACGCTTTATCAACAGCTTAGGTTATTTAGCGTCTGAATGAGATGAAGGTGATAATGCCGGTGAAATGAGTCCGGGGTCCAACACCGAAAGTTACCCAGCATTTGCTCATATTGGGTTGAGGGAAAACCCCGCAAAAATCCTCAACCAGGTAACTTGCCCCGACCGGGAATCGAACCCGGGCCACCTGGTTTCGCGGCTAGACGCTCTAACCGTTACTCCACAGGTGTGGACTGCTAGAAACATACCGCTCTGCCGCACGCATGACATCTGATCGCTCCGAAGGCAAGCGAGTGACTAACCCAAACACCCCTTGGCGTAACTAAATGGACTCGCCTGACCCAGGCGCACATCGCCGGCGTAATACCGACTTTATTTATTTTTCTTTATCCAGAACGGAGAAGTTGTCCTGTTCACAGAGGCCAATAGGCTATTAAAAGAGAAAATACAAAATTTATTGTTCTTTTAAGAACACTCTGTGGGCACTTCCCCATAGGTGGAACTTTTGACTTAACCACACACTTGTATATTCGTCACCTTATTGTGATCTGATGATCTAGAAATTTTAAAAGTATGAAATGACACAACTTCAGGTCACAGTATAGTTCCGAAGCGATCAGTAGAGTTTATAATGTATTAAAAATAAAAGTTGAAGACGACTTGTACGTAGGGAGATCTTTGCATAGCAAGTATGAGGAACTTAATTTTATTGCCACAAAACCTTCATTGCTTTCATAAATTATGAAGATTAATTTGGTAATATCAACAGTGTCTTGCAACATGATGCACCCGAAGTTTTTGAACAATTTACGAATTCTATCATCCAGGTCGTATGTCTATTGCCCCACAGTCAGACTTGAAGAGTCATCTACTCTGGCCGTTTTGCTTGACTACCCAAAACAACTGAGCTCCGCAGAGTACGCTATTTTAATCTTGAAAATCTTCAGAAATACGACTCTCAACTTACATCAAATTTGATGATCCCAATTTAGTTTTCACTACGTGATCAAATTTAACGTCTAAAATATTAAGTAAAGTTTCATTTTTAGTTAGTACGTGTTAAGACATATTTATTGTAAAATATTACTGTTCTCGGTACGCAATTTCAACGGAACAGGAAAAATATGTTTCCAAATCCGAATGCTCTGTTTCATACAAGCCAGGACATAAGTTAAAATTTCACATTTTTTTAAGCAGTGAATTCCTGCTTCTCGAGGATTATCTTTTCGGTATATCTGGTTTGTTACAAAGGGACAAAGTGATGTTCCTTCTAATTTAGAAGTTGAAAGTGGAGTGGTAATCAAAAGGTTTAATGTAGCCTACCTCTACAGTACTTCGTGGGTCACTAGATTTCAAATGACTTCATCCTTTGAATCTGACAAGGTGGAGATCACAGAACAACATGCATTCAAAAGAAATTAAAGAGGAATATTTAGAACTCTAAAATAAGTAAAACTTATATTCGTAATATTATTTAGCGGTATTTGGAATCCAAAGATAAGGTATAGGATAAAACAGTGCGCTCGAAGTAGAGGCTATGCAAGAAAAGCAGATAATCTAACGAAAGTGTGGTTACCGTCGTGCTGTTCCGGACGTCCAGTGATACAGGTCTACTATTTAGTTCCGTTTTCGGTTCAGAATAATTTCAAATATAATTCGAATTGTATAGGCCTATTTACTAACAAGGGAACTTTTATTGAATTCATATGGGAACCTCGCCTCGAATTACCTATATAGTTACATCCCTATACCAGATAGCCAAATATGAAGAAACGGAGAGCTATCCAAGTTAACTGTAAATTGCGAAATCAAAGCTTGAAGGAAATATTACTTACCGAAAAAACTAATAGTCTCCGCCTTGAGCTATATTGTTGCTCTATCAGCTGGCGCAGAGCGCCGCACGTCATAGGGGAGAGATTCACGGGAAGTGGCAACTCAACTAATCTCTCCAACTATTGTTTGTTACGAGAGAAGAGCGCAGGATGAAGTGGCAGGGGGAAGTACGTTAGTGATATCCCTGATCACTAGGGGTCGGATGTTGATCAAAAGTCATCTTCATATTTTTCACATTAGGCAATGCCTATTAATATAGAAATCCTTTCTATGTTAATATCAACGCAAAAAAATAATTTCTTATATTGCATTTTTTGCATATTTTGGCGTTTTTGAACTAATAGGTCATTTTTATAATTTTTCGGCATTTTTTGGTCATTTTTAATACTTTGAATAACTTTTAGATCATTTGGAATGCATTTTACTTTCTTCTTTACCGATAGGTCTGTTAAATCATTTTCTAAGCAAATAGGTCAATAGTAATTACCTACTGAATAAGTGAATAACAGTGAAGTTTGAGTTTTATAGTTTGGAACAGACTCTAAAGTCCATCCCTCATTCCACTGAAGGCTTCACTTCACACAACGGAAGTAGGCCTAATACAAAATGCTTGACAACAGCCTAGTTTAAGTGAGAGCTTTGACCGACCGCACCTGATTGAAGCACATTGTAAACCTTAATTAAAATCTAATAGTTTTCCTTAAAACCTTCATTTTGTTGCATGTTCTTTTCCTTTATCTTAGCTAAATTCCAGGAAGTTGTCTCCTCTCTCCGAGATTTGCAGGGCAGTCATTGAAACAAGATGACTGATTTTTAAAAAGTTGTGGTTCGATTTCGGTGAATAATATTTAAATGTCATTTTCTTTTAATTTATGTCATTTTTCCCTTAGTTTAAGGGCATTTTGATGATCATTTTAAGTAGATTTTTAAGTCCTCCACATCTGCCCCCTACTGATCACATATATAACAGATTGGCCATCTCCATGTTAAAAACTGTTAACATATGGAAGAGAACAACCACCAGGATCGCCACTGTCAATTGATAATGATCGCTAGATGGAAGAACAGTTGCTCCATGCAATTCAAATGAGAGTTATAACTGCAGTCGCTAGATGGCAGCATAGTGAAATTAATGAAAATTGTTGCTTCAAAGCCCATAAGACTGATCAATCTGTTACTGTATGTGTGATGTGGAGTGATATGAATGCTTACATCATATGACGCAATAGCAATGCGTTTTATTAAAATAAATATAGACTTCATGAGTTGCTTGTCATTGCTTTTGTGCTTAATAAGTAAGAAGTTAAGCTATTAATTATAATTCGTACTAGATTAACCCTAATCTGCCTGGTTTTCTGACATGTGGCTAATTTTTGTAATTTATTCAATATTTGTTCAAAGCCAAATAACTTCGAAATATTATTTTCCTAACAAGGACTGGAATGTCAGTGAGTAAACTAAACAGTGAGAAATTGTAAAAATAATCATTGTTGCCAACACAGCGACTGGAAAGTACTATATGTACCTGTGGTACCATACGGTACCGCTAGGCAGATTCGGGTTAAGCACGTAATAGTCATTTTATTAAAATAATTAGTACCTATTAATTTGCACACACTTATTTCATGTAACCGATAGTTTCGGCATGAATAGTAGCATGGCTGCTACTTAAATTTTTACATTATTTAGTGTTGATGGAATAAAATTGTTGATTGTAGGGTGGTATTTCAGGATAAGAGGCTTAGTATTCCTCCCTGTGATTTACCTGACATTGCCTTATAGTTAGGGAAAACCTCGGAGAAAACCTAACCAGATAATCAGGCAAAGCCAGTATCGAACCCACGCTCGAGTGCATCCCCTGTTCAGCAGGCAAACGCCAAACCCCTAAGCTTCACCAGTGATCTGTTACCGACTTGACACATCATACCTTTAAAAGTAGATGTAACTGTAACACGCTGTACAGTGTGTTCAGCAAACAAATATTACGTGTATTGATCCTATAGCCGAGAAGGAAACGCCGGCGTGCACATCGGAGGCAGCACGCGATGTAACTGCTGTGGAAACACTCTGTACGAGGAAGCCGAACATTTCGGGACTGTCCCAGGGTCCAGTGAGTGAGTTACGAGCTCCCCCCGCACCACCTTGGATTATCCACGCTCCCCCCTCTCAATTAAAGGCAGTCTGTAATTAGAGATGTGCGCGGCGGGAGGGGAGGCACTTGGCCCGTCACGCGATTATGTGGGCGTTATCTCTCTCTCGACAAGGCACCAGATAACACGCGCTCATGGATTCGGAACCGGTGTGGCCTGTATCACGGGCCATCAACAAAACAGCAGCCTCCGTCAGAGTTTGTCCGACGTACTACGTCAGTTGAACAACTGTCAATTTTTCGAACATCTTGCAGCCTTCACCATGGAAGAGGCTTGCTATTTATCGGAGGTTCGCGGACTAAAACTCGGCCGATGATAGATTTTTTAATGCGGCGAAGAGCACGATGCTTATGCTACATTTCCGTAACAATTTCATGACAAGAGCAGGATATTTAGAAATTAACTCTCTAAACTGCGTCTTGTAATGAAAAGTGGATCAGACTAAAGGCTGGTCCACAATAAACCGAGAACGACAACGGGAAGCGAAGGACGTGAACGTCATTTTTGATTCACAATAAACTGAGAACGAAAACTGCTATGTATATCGATATGTATGTCAGTAACGATATGTAAAGTCGATATTACGCATTCTGATATTATTTGTGTAGGCCTGTAATTGACCAGTGGTGTTTTCTTATGCGTACAAGCCAGCCAACATAAACACAGGTTAACCAGCTTCAGAATTTATGGCACGGAATATTTAAGAATTCAGTTCACATATTACACGTAGGTACTCATTTTCATTCATAGTGTTTTGCCCAAGGGCAGGTCTTTCACTGCAAATCCAGAATTTTCCAGTCTTTCCTATTTTGTCTTCCTCTTAGCCAATTTTTTCTCCTTCTCGTCTTCGTCTTCTGATCCTTCTCTTTCTCTGCTCCTTTCTCGTTGTCATTTGATCTTATTTTTTCTTCTTGTCGTCCTCTGATCTTAGTTTTTCTCATCGTCCTCTTTCTTCTCGCCTTCTTCTGATCCTTCCTTCTCATTGTCATCTGATCCTATTGTTTCCTTTTGTCTCCCTCTGATCTTAGTTTTTCTTTTCGTCGTCGTCATCTTCTGATCCTTCTCTTTCCCTGCTCCTTTCTCGTCATCTCATCCTATTCTTTCTTCTTGTCCTCTCATCTTAGTTTTTCTCCTTATCGTCCTCTTTCTTCTCGTCTTCTTCTGATCCTTCTTTCTCATTGTCATCTGATCCTATTCTTTCTTCTTGTCATCCTCTAATCTTAGTTTTTCTTTTCGTCGTCCTCTTCCTTCTCGTCGTCTTCTTCTGATCCTTCTCTTTTTCTGCTCCTTTCTCGTCATCTCATCCTATTCTTTCTTCTTGTCGTCCTCTGATTTTAGTTTTTCTTTTCGTTGTCTTCTTCTCATTCTTTTCTTTCTCTGCTCCTTTCTCGTCATCTCATTCTATTCTTTCTTCTTGTCGTCCTCTGATCTTAGTTTTTCTTTTCGTCGTCCTCTTCTTGTCGTCTTCTTCTGATCCTTCTCTTTCTCTGCTCCTTCTTTCTCGTCATCTGATCCTATTCTTTCTTCTTGTCTTCCTCTGATCTTAGTTGTTCTTTTCGTCTTCTTCCTTCTCGTCGTCTTCTTCTGATCCTTCTCTTTCTCTGCTCCTTTCTCGTCATCTGATTCTATTCTTTCTTCTTGTCGTCCTCTGATCTTAGTTTTTCTTTTCGTCGTCCTCTTCTTGTCGTCTTCTTCTGATCCTTTTCTTTCTCTGCTCCTTTCTCGTCATCTGATCCTATTCTTTCTTCTTGTCGTCCTCTGATCTTAGTTTTTCGTTTCGTCGTACTCTTCTTGTCGTCTTCTTCTCATCCTTTTCTTTCTCTGCTCCTTTCACGTTATCTGATCCTATTCTTTCTTCTTGTCTTCCTCTGATCTTAGTTTCTCTTTTCGTCGTCCTCTTCCTTCTTGTCTTCTTCTGATTCATCTCTTTCTCGTCATCTGATCCTATTCTTTCTTCTTGCCTTCCTCTGATCTTAGTTTTTCTTTTCGTCCTCTTCCTTCTTGTCGTCTTCTTCTGATCCTTCTCTTTCTCTGATCCTTCTTTCTCGTCATCTGATCCTATTCTTTCTTATTGTCTTCCTCTGATCTTAGTTTATCTTTTCGTCTTCCTCTTCATTCTTGTCTTCTTCTGATCCTTATCTTCTCCTTTCTCGTTATCATCTGATCGTATTCTTTCTTCTGATCCTTCTCTCTCTCTGCTCCTTCTTTCTCGTTGTCATCTGATCCTATTTCTTCTTGTCTTCCTCTGATCTTAATTTTTCTTTTCGTCGTCCTCTTTCTTCTTGTCGTCTTATTCTGATCTTTTTTTCTCGTTGTCATGTGATCATATTCTTTCTTCTTGTCGTCCTCTGATGCTGGTTTTTTCTTTCGTCGTCCTCTTCCTTCTCGTCGTCTTCTTCTGATTCTTCTCTTCATTTGTCATTTGATCTTATTCTTTCTATTCGTCCTCTGTTTTTCTTATCTCTTCTCGTCATCTCCTTTTCCTCTTCTGTACACTTTCTCCTTTGCATCCTTCTCGTCTTCCCCTGATCCTCCTCCCTTCTCATCGTCAGCACAACCTACATTAACTTAAGGGCCCTTCGTACGTTTAGTGCTCACTGTTGCGAAACTGCAGGAATACTTACATACAGGGAGGAAGTGATATAATTGCACAGATTGAAGGGAGCAATAAAATACGTAAAATTAAAAAGAAAAAACTAAAAAACCTATTATGCGTTTTGTAATTACGTGCATGGTTAATTTGAAATTTATGCCCGAAGTCTGCATAGTTTGGCAACAGCGCACCTATGTCGTCACCTTCTCAACCCTCCTCCGGTGGCAGTGATCTGAGTGTCGCTGATCAAGGATGTAAACAAACATTACTTGCACGTCACTTACCTTCAACTCGCGTATTTAAATGATTGAATTTGAAACATTTACGAGTAAATTTATACACACTCACTAAATAATAAAAGAAGGAATTGTGTTGGTTCGAAAATCAGGTTAATTTCAACTCCTGAATGTAAACACACTCTCGTCGGCCGGCCGTCCTTGTAATACTTCTCACTTCGAATATACACATCAATTAAACTCAGATCTGAATCGCAACATTCCGTCCTGAAGTAGTCACTGGGACATAGTTGTCAGACGTCCTGATATCGTCAAATAACGATACATGTTCATTTTTTATTTGGTTTGCAAGAAAACCGTACATTTTATTGAAAAACTGCAAAGGTATAAATCAGTCCTTATCAGTTTTTCTAATGATAAGAGTAAAAATCATAATCGTATGGACAGTACTTAACCGAGTAAAACAGTGCTAACATTTAAAATATTTTTTTCTGAGAAGAGTGTTCATTTGAAGCTAACATGATACTAGAATTTTTGTTGTACGCTACCAAGAAATAAGCCGTTAAAATCTGCACAGTTACATTTTTTCCATCCTGTATACTAAGATGTAATCTTTATTTTATAATTGCTGTCATATAAAGATTATAGGCATGACTGTTACGAGATTATCAACAGTAATCTCACTAGAAGTTTTGATTTATCTAGAGAAAATCGATACTGAAATGGGATTTAATTGACTATTACACGATTAGAAGAAAGTATATAAAGATTAGAAGAAATAAAGTACTCTAATACAATAAAATATTGACTTACTGAATTTCTATTTCACTAATGTCAGCTTCACCAGTTTGAACGGAGCCGTCATTTTCAGTTGACTGTCTATGCTGTAAAAAAATGACGATCGCAAAGCATGATTTATAGTACCGTAAAGAATTTGCAGTTTGAAATGTGGATAGGAAATTGATAAAAACAGGAGGAAGTATGTAAAGGTTAGAATAAATAAAGTACTCTAATACAATAAAATAGATATTAATTGACTTACTAAAATTCTGTTTCACTAATGTTACCTTCACCAAAATGTTTGAACGGAGCCGCCATTTTCAGTCGACTATCTATGCGGGAAACAAATGACTATCGCAAAGCATGTTTTGTTGGCAAACAAAGAAACAAATGCTAGGGTAGTGATAAAAAGAAACAAATGCTAGGGGAGCGATGAAATTAAGCAAATGCTAGGGAAGCGATAAAATTGTGGATAAGCAGCCATGATTGGTTGAAAGACGTCCTTTCGTACCGCTTTATTGGTCAAAAGTAATATGACGTATAGATAAATAGAGCAAGAGATGGAGCTGGCAGATATTTTAATGTACGGTAGTTGGTGAATTATTATTAGGTTATTTTACGACGCTTTATCAACAGCTTAGGTTATTTAGCGTCTGAATGAGATGAAGGTGATAATGTCGGTGAAATGAGTCCGGGGTCCAGCACCGAAAGTTACCCAGCATTTGCTCATATTGGGTTGAGGGAAACCCCCGGAAAAAACCTCAACCAGGTAACTTGCCCCGACCGGAAATCGAACCCGGGCCACCTGGTTTCGCGGCCAGACGCGTTGACCGTTACTCCACAGGTGTGGACTAGTTGGTGAATGTTAACATCAACTTACCTCTCCTGAATTCCGGAAATTGACTTTAAGTTTTAACCAGGAATACAAGCATCCAATTTGGATGTTTTCTAGCATTTAGTAGATTTTTCTCTAATTGCCTATTTAATGCAGTGTTAAATGAGAGTGCCTAACTTAGGTTACTTTACGCCATGTTCATGCAAATGGGCTCTAAAGCAAGTGTAATATCTTTAATGGAATATGGAAAGTTTCCGTTTCACTATTTTAGACTTCTCAGCCCGCGTTACGTGGAAAAATGTGGCGAATTACCGGGAAGAAATTTACATAGAATTAGCCGTTTTCAAGTTTACAGATGAATTCCGAGATTTTACTGCCTGCATACTTACTGGGTCGGCAATGTCTAGCTGCTCTGGCGACCATTGTCTTGGGAATCCTGAACTGGTCTGGATTCCTCAGGTGAGCGATCGGCGTTTTGATTTACGTCACGGCCGCGGTGGTCCTGACGTCATGCCTCCTTGCCCACTTTTTGCTCTGCAAGTTTCCATGTAACATATTTCTTCGTTTCTCCGGCTCCTCTCTGTTTATTCTGCCATTACATCCCTCTGCCGTTCTTCCCCCGACCCTCGTACAGGTTTCTGAGTGCTTATCCATCCCTGCACTTCTTCATCCTGGAGGTCTCCGTGTTTGTTTCTCCCAGAAGTTTTTGTAAGTACGAATCCTTTCTAATGTGAAGGCCATTTACTAGAAGCAAATGTTTTCCTCAGAGCTCCCTCTCCAAAACGCTCCCATCTAGAAGACTGTCATTCATCAAGAGAAAGGCCCCAAGTTTGCTGGGGACAGCAGTGATTGGTGTTACAGTACTTGAATTTTTTTTAGAAAAGCTTCATTAGAAAATTAGTGACAACACTGCTAGTATCAGCTCTCCTAGCGGTAACTAATATAACCTGATAGTATGAGATATGTTACACAACGCAGAGCTGCACGCATTGTATTCTTCACTTGACATAATTAGGAACATTAAATCTCAGACGTTTGAGATGGACAGGGCATGTAGCACGTATGGGCGAATCCAGAAATGCATATAAGTTAGAGTGTTAGTTGGGAGGCCAGAGGGAAAAAGGCCTTTGGGAAGGCCGAGACGTAGATGGGAGGATAATATTAAAATGGATTTGAGGGAGGTGGAATATGATGGTAGAGACTGGATTAATCTTGCTCAGGATAGGGACCGATAGCGGGCTTATGTGAGGGCGGCAATGAACCTCCGGGTTCCTTAAAAGCCAGTAAGCAAGTATAAGAGGATTTATTTTGATCGAAAAATATTGGGAATAAATTTGAATAAGGAACAAAAAAAAAAGCTTCCTTCCCAGGCAGGATTCGAACCACGGAAGTCTTAGTTACCAGTCTATCGTGCTCTGGAGTGAACAAGGCTCTGAAATCAGGTACAAGGGTCAGTCCGGTTTTTTTGCCACTACTGTACAATTAAAATCAATTATAATAATCTTTATGACGATTTGTTGACGTTGATATTTTTTGAGCATAAATCATATACCTTACATTCTTAATTGCCATAGAATATAAAATAAGTTGTATGTATAGACCATGTTTCGTATCGTTTACTTGCTCTCATACTTTACGTACAAAGAACAGTTCACTGGCTGTTGGTCTCTTCTCATCTTGATGGACCAATTCTTTCTAGAGTTAGGCCTACTTTCAAATGGCTTTTAAGGAACCCGGTGGTTCATTGCCGCCCTCACATAAGCCCGCCATCGGTCCCTATCCTGAGCAAGATTAATCCAATTCCTACCATCATAACCACCTTCTTCAAATCCGTTTTAATATTATCCTCCCATCTAAGTTTTGGTCTCCCCAAAGATCTTTTCCCCTCAGGTGTCCAACTCACACTCTATATGCATTTCTGGATTCGTCCATATATGCTACATGACCTGCCCATCTCGTCTCGATTTAATGTTCCTAATTATGTTAGGTGAAGAATACAATGCCTGAAGTTCTGCGTTGTGTAACTTTCTCCATTCTCTTGTAACTTCATCCCTCTTAGCCCCAAATATTTTCCTAAGAACCTTATTCTCTAACAGCCTTAACCTCTGTTTCTCTCTCAAAGTGAAAGTCCAAGTTTCACAACCATACAGAATAACCGGTGATATAGCTGTTTTATAGATTCTAACTTTCAGCTTTTTCGAGAGCAGTCAGTGATAAAAGCTTTCCCAACCGAATAATAACATGCATTTCCCAGATTTATTCTGCGTTTAATTTCCTCTCCAGTATCATTTATATAAGTTACTGTTGCTCCAAAATACTTTAATTTTTCCACCTTTCCAAAGCATAAATTTCCAATTTTTATATTTCCATTTCGTACTATGGAGTGGTCACCAGTCATCATATACTTTTTTTTTTTTTTTTTTTTTTTTTCGGGATTTACTTCCCGTTTGTAGATTTTCTCTTAACTTATTCACGTCATCCGAATACACATGCAGCTGATGTAACCCGTTCAATTCCAAACCCTCTCTGTTTTACTTCACTTTCCTAAAGTAAAGGTAATAGTGCGCCTCCTTGCTTTAGCTCGCAGTGAAATGGAAAAGCATCAGACAGAAACTTGCTATACGGACTGTGCTATATCTTTCACTGAGACACATTTTAATTAATCGAACTAGTTTCTTGGGAATACCAAATTCAATAAGAAAATCATATAGAACTTCTATCTTAACCGAGTCATATGCTTTTTTAAATCTACGAATAACTGTTGTACTGTGCTCTTATATTCCCATTTTTTCTCCAATATCTGTCGAATATAAAAAAATATATATATATGATCAATGGTCGATCACATTGATGATACCCAATAATTTAATCTACATAAGGAGTTAATCTTCTCAAAAGAATATTGGACAATATTTTGTATGACGTCAATAAAAGTGATATTACCCTGAAGTTACTACAGTTACAGTCTTACTAATAAACCGTGTATAGTTTTTATATTAGACTTATGCAGAGTTGAGACAGAAAACTTTACTAATAAACCATGCAGAAGCGATGGACGTATAAACAGCCTGTAACTATACAATGGGAATTGCTTTGCAGTAGTTGTATACACGAAACCCCTTGTTTAAGCGTTGTATATAGAGAAAAAATGGCCGCCCCTCTAACAGCTGTTCGTATCGACTGTCATTTTATGATGATGGTTGCATAGTAACCAAAGAAGAACAAACCAAAGAGCACAGAATAATTAGAATAATATTACTGTAGCTTGTACTCTTTGACCAAAATATAGTATGGTAATCGATTAGAGCCAGTTGTACTATCGATACTTAACACGCCACACTAGAGCGCTCTACCGGATGCAATAGAGAACCTCAGATATTCTATTATGTTTCGTAACGAAGTAATGACGAAACTATGACGTAGCTGTGTAACAGTTGTACTGTTATACGCGACGTATGTAGTGATTATTAGTAAGGAATTTACACACGACGTATAAATGAGCTACTCATTGTATAAGTATAAGACAGTTAAACGTCTGTATATAGAGTTTTTATTATTAATACCGTTAGTCTTTCCCCCCTTCAAGATAGGTACAATTATAGACTCCTTTCATTGTTCTTATACAATATCCTTTCTAGAGTAAAAGCTTTAAATAGAAAATCGCCCTGCAGATAGGAAGACCCCAGAAAGACACTCCCAACAACTTTGGACTTTCTTTGTCAGTGTTCGAAGGCATACATTGAAGCAACAGAGCACGGACTTAGCGATGAAGATGTCTTGGACCCCGTGCCACTCTTAATCCGTCACACCAAGGCCTGCAACTGAACATCGTCCTCCAGTTGCCCGTAGGATGTTGGCGGCTCTGCTGTTTTTGTTTGTGTGTCAAGGTCACGGATCCCGGGTGAAATACCCAAGTGCAGTCGGATTCGTTGACCGGTAAGTTTGTTTAATGGCATAGTTAAAGAGTTGTGCTGTAGGTGTCGGCACCCTCTACCTTTCTCAATAAAGGGAAGGAAGGAAGCTAAAAACCGGTTGCAGCAGTGTTGCGCCTGAACACGTCGCCGACGGGTGTCGCCGCGATGGCCCGCAGGCGCGCTGACCTGCACGCTCTGCACACACAGCTGTGAGTATTCCGGCCTGGACACTACTGTGGTGAGGTGTTACATTCCAGACTAACCATTCCATTATCTTTTGGAAGCGACGTATTACCGCGGAGTCAGTGAGCATGAGTTGTATTGTGGAGTCACAGAGAAACATTGCTTTGTTGATACGTCACGAATTTTGTTCAGTTAACAAGCTATCGTGGACGCATAAGAGGTTTGTTCCATTGTGGTTTATCGTGGAGTCGCAAAGAATAGTAATATGCGTTAAAAGAGCGGTATGTTGAAGTTTTCATGTTCGAGGAAAAGTTTGAAAAAGCGAAACGTAGCTGAGCTTTTTTAATTTCCGAGAATTGAAAGAAAACATACCGCTCGTGTATCGTACATTATTTTGTGCGAAGATCGTTTATTACATACCTGAAAGAGGAATTTCTAATTAGTTGCAATGAAATCTCCATCTTGGTTTCTGTTCAATGACGGCAAATTTGCAAAACAAAAATATCTATGATTAAATTACATAAGTTTATTGTATATAAAAATATCTATCTTCAACATTGTTGCTTTAAAATGTTTTCTGTGTTTACTATACTCCAGCAGGCCGTGATATAAGTCTTGTCTTCCCCCCCCCCCAGTCTATGATGAGTCTGGAATCTTGTTGATTTTTTCACGGCTTCCTTAATGTTACTTGCATCACAGATGCAGTAACTTTAGTGGAGTTGTAGAGTTTACTTAATTTTTGCAAATATTTAAAAACAATAATTAACAGTGCAATTTAGGTGTAAGTTCAGTGGTAAGTTTCCAATTTATAATTATTACTATATTGAACGTCTCTAAAAATAATATGTTAAAAGCCTAAAGCAGTAAAATCAATATGTCGCTTAAGCGGTAAGAAGAGGGAAATTGTTATGTGTTTTAGGTTGGGAATATTGAATGTGGAATTTTAGACTTTCCGGGGATTGGTTTTGTGCGGAAACCAAGCAAATACGCACGACCTCGCACAAATTATGTTTTGTTTATGTTACTGTGATTCTGTTGAAATGTTACTAATGTCGTGTTAACCTATTATTGTGGAATTCCAAAGTTTGTTCTCTTGAAATGTTACCGAAGTCACAGAAGAATTTGTTCTGCTGAGGTATGCCGTGAAATCACAAAAGACTGGAATGGCGAGTAAGTTTTTTTTTGGGGGGGGGGGGTCAAAGTTTGCCGAGGAGTCACAGAAAATGTTCTACTGCAGGTTATGTCAGAAATCAGACACTGGAAGTGCAGTGTATGTGAGCGGAACGCCGGTCTGTGCAGATTGCGTCATTCACGTGTTGCTTTTACCAGTTCTTAGCGGGAGGGATGTACAAGAATCTATTCTGCACTTCTACTGGGTGTTCATTTCAAAGTGTGTCATGACGTCACTGTTGTGAGTCAACGATTTGAAGCGAGTTGCAGCTTTTATGTCAGAGAAGTTGCCTATTAATCAAGGCGTTCAATCTGAACTTGAGAACGTGTACGGTATAACTTGAACGTCGTAGCAACAGATGGCGGTCTGTACGGTCTGTGTGCTACCATAACCTCTTTCGAACTGTATTTTGCGCGGGCAAGTCGTACGCAGGCTATTTGTTATCATCGGTTACGTACCTCAACATTCCACAACACAAATCAAATGCTCCGTGTCCATGTTGACCGTAAAAGTTAATGTCAACAAATACGTAAGTAATCGTCTTAACCCTCTCCCCACATCCCGGCAGTAAGAAAAAAACTCACATCAGTACGTGTTTCCAAACAGTTCAAATTCCTGTCACTACCGGCGTTACCGTACGTATCGGTAAGTACTCTTCTGAATGAACGCCGTACTTGCTAGGCAACTTCTCTAGCGCATAGGTAATACGCCTCTGCGGAAGTGTAGAAAGATTGAATTCTCTAGGCTCATCGGCTAGCCATATGACGACATACAGTGAGCCATGACACACTTTGAACTGAACATCCAGTAGTGTTCAATTAAATTGACATTTGGACATTATAAACACACTTAGCAGAAGGAAAAAAAAAACACAATTATTGTCAGTGTCTATATTTGACAATAATTGTAACACAATAAACTTACTCAGTTACAATTCACAAAGCAGTCGTTTGTAAAGAATCATTTATTTACATGATTTGTATACAGTATTTGAAGAAAATATAAATATTGCAGTAATTTCGAAACAACAAAAAAACGAACACAATATTTCATTTTACGTAGTAGGTACTGATTATTTCAAAGTAATACTCTTTCATTGTTCCTCAAGCATTATTGGGGCCATTGGTGCACAAATGTTAAAGAAATATTTTACTCCCAATTACATGCAATAGGACATTGTGAGGCTTTCACACTGGAATCATTTCCTTGCTGTATATTAATATAAATTCACATTATTATTAATAAATTGGATAAATTAAGCTTTAATTTAATATTACATATAGTTTATTTGGAAAACGTTGAGAGCAAGTGTCAGCAAGTAGGGAGCGTTACTGAATTGAGTTAAAAGAGTACTTCACAAGCTGTGAAGCGAGGACACTTTCTTTACGTCAGGTTTAAAGATTTATTAACGTAAGTATATTAAGATAATATAGTAACGTAAGATGAAAAATTTGCCATTATGTATTACTTTTCCAGAAAATTTTTCCGCCTTACAAATAGTTGCTTTCTTCCTTCCCTTACAACCTCAAGACCCTCACATGTATTCTCACTCAGTATTCTCATCACTTATCAGCGTATCAAATAAAAGTTGTAAGTCGTCTAACCATTGATGGCTGTGTTAGTACAGACCCCAAAACAACATCATTGTCATGTTTGTCTTGCCGTGAGAGTACTGATTAAGAAATAAGAGCAGGCGAATATCATTTTGAGAACTTTACTAATCTGATTTAAATTCTCACATCACTATTAGGTCAACATGATATGATGAAAGCCTTTCATTTCAAAATAATTACTGTTGGCTGAGGAAAACATCATAACAGTTACGTTATATGATTCGTGACTTCTCTTCTTCGTTATATCTGTGGACTCCTCACTTTATTTTCCATAACGCATCCACAATCACAGCTCAGTGAGCACACCCGTACTGATCTGTGTTACTGAAGCCAAAGCTGTTCTGCTACTGCAGGTACTGTACAGCCCTGTCGCGTTCCCCTCCAAGCCGATTCACTCCCTCCAGGTAGGGGAATAGGAACTGCACATCGCAAAGAGACAAGTGCACAATGTGCAGGGTTTTGACATTCCTGTTCTACTGTATTTTATCCGTATAGAGTTTCGCTTGAACGTTTCACGTTACAAATGTAACCAGCGATGTCATCCGTAGCATGACAAAGGAAGTGAATTGTTGTGGTCAGATAGTAGACGGTGTCAACTTTTTGACACCTAATTTTATTTTATTTTTCACTTACGTTGATAAGGCACCGTTTTTTTGCATTCTTGGATGTTATTATTTCTGTGTAAACATTTATTATATAACACGTTCTTTATTTCAGAGTCACGAAAAATCGAGAGATAATTTGTGGTTATAAACCAGTAACTCGTATAGACTTTATAACAATTTGACGTTGGTACCCGCATAAGTTATGTAGATGTGTATTTGATTAAACGTCTCGCTACACCTCCCCCCTCTCTCTCTCTAGAAGAAGCATTTAAATTACATTAAATTAGCCGATTTTGCAATGGCTGAACTAGTAGTTACATAACTTTTCAGCCTGTTTATTTAATAAGTTACAGTGATATGTTATATTTTCTATATAACAAAATTATTTTCACCATTTGTAACTCACTTTTGTTCAGTTTTCGTTTTAGTTTACCATTGTGTGACATGTTTTCGGACAGGAACGGTAAAAGAAAGATAATTAAATATGGAAAGATTGAGGAAATGAAAGGAAGATATCAGAGAGAGAGGAAGATACAGAGTGGTGGGGAGAATAGAGGAAACTTAAGGAATAGAGAGAAAAATAATGAAAAAGGAGGATACATAATGAAATGCAGAGAGGCAGAAATTATGAAAGAAAGCAAGATAGAGGAGAAAGAATTAAATAGAGAGGAAAAAAATAAATAGCGAACATATTTGAGAAGTGTGGGATCAACAGAGAGGTGTAGACGGCTGTCACATTGGTTCCGATCCCAGACGGTAGACTTCTACGACACAGGGATACAAAAGTTGATCCCACGGTATGTCAAATGTCTCATTTCCGGTGGAGAATATGTTAAAAAATAGTTCAACAATATCTCTATCTGTTCCAATAAAACTTTCCATGAAATTGTGTTTTCTTTCTGTAAACGACGCCAGGGAAACTTACTTTCTGGCAGGGGGCGTCGTAATTGCGCTCGAGTGGCCAAAATTTGTATAAGCACTTGTTTTGACATTATTAACATTGTTAGACAAATTCACGCTACAGGAGAGCGGTCATTTTTTATGTGTAAGACTGTATCCTACATATCAGCCAGAACCTCAGAGTTATTATTATTATTATTATTATTATTATTATTATTATTATTATTATTATTATTATTATTATTGTTGTTGTTGTTGTTGTTGTTGTTGTTGTTGTTGTTGTTGTTGCTAGACATTTCAAGAATCGAAGCAGCAGAAATGAGGTTTCTCAGACCAATATCAGGCTACACACTACTGGATCGTAAAACGGTGAATATGTACGAAATGAATGTAACTTTTAAGCATAAATTCCACAGTAGAAACATAGAGAAACAGATAAGGACCACATCACAAGAATGGAGCCTCAAAGACTGGCACACATATTATTGTATTATATACCAGTAAGGAAAAGGAAAATTGGACGTCCAAGCATAGACGGAGAGAGAACCGTTTCCTTGGCGGGAGCAAAGCAAAACCATAGAAGCCCGGTATAACAAGGTTATAGAAGACATTATTTACCTTCTCCCCTTGTTATAGCTTCAGCGTGGTACAGTATATCGGAATATCATTTAATAAAGGTATTTTCGGGGGACATATTTCTTATAGTGTTACATCCATATCCGCGATGTTTCAGATCAAGTTGTATAGGGCTTGAACTGTAGGTCTACTACAAATTATAATAGGACATAACTTAAAACAACCTCCCTATTTTTCTCTCTCATACACAAACACATGTATACATCAATAACACTACGTAACAGTGCTAACAAAAACTTTTTTTTATCTGAAGCTTACCTTCCTGAAGATAATGAAATGTATATTCTAATTATTTTACTTAATCTCTTGTCTTTAAATTTACACATTATCGGGATCATTTTTCTTTATTCTGCATTGTTCTGCAGTATGTTATTCATATTTCTCCAAGTGGCGGCCTGAACACCTGCAGACTTCTAACACATGAGTACAGGCTGTTACAAAAGAAACAGAGTGCTTCCATTTCTCAAATGAGGTATAGCAATTGTTATACATTCAGAAATTTAAAATAAATTAATGTTATAGTCCAGACACATGATCTGAACACATTAATTCGTCAATGTGAGCACAGAAACTTAATCATAAACAAAAGAAAGAAAAATCTTTTGAATTCAATATTTTCTAACGTTAATATATAAAAAAAGAGTTGAAACAAATTTTTCCCATCCATGCCCCCGCACAACTCCGCCTGTGTTCCTCTGACAGATATCGTCAAGTGAGATTTACTGCCTGATAATAGAGTATTATTACTTACTTACTTACTTACTTATTGGCTTTTAAGGAACCCGGAGGTTCATTGCCGCCCTCACATAAGCCCGCCATTGGTCCCTATCCTGACCAAGATTAATCCAGTCTCTATCATCATATCCCACCTCCCTCAAATCCATTTTAATATTATTTTCCCATCTACGTCTCGGCCTCCCCAAAGGTCTTTTCCCCTTTGGCCTCCCAACTAACACTCTATATGCATTTCTGGATTCGCCCATACGTGCTACATGCCCTGCCCATCTCAAACGTCTGGATTTAATGTTCCTAATTATGTCAGGTGAAGGATACAATGCATGCAGTTCTGCGTTGTGTAACTTTCTCCATTCTCCTGTACCTTCATCCCTTTTAGCCCCAAATATTTTCCTAAGAACCTTATTCTCAAACACCCTTAATCTCAGTTCCTCTCTCAAAGTGAGAGTCCAAGTTTCACAACCATACAGAACAACCGGTAATATAACTGTTTGATAAATTCTAACTTTCAGAGAGAATTATTATTATTATTATTATTATTATTATTATTATTATTATTATTGGCCATAATTTATTTCATTCCGTTCATTTGACACTTAAATCTTACAGCAAATTGCATTTATTTATACCAATTCCTGTATTGACGGTACACGCAATCCTTTGGATATCATCAAATCCGATGTCATTTTTTTAAATTTATTTGTTGTGTGATATAACGATCTGTTAAAATGTTATGTTTTATTTAACGACGCTCGCAACTGCAGAGGTTATATCAGCGTCGCCGGATGTGCCGGAATTTTGTCCCGCAGGAGTTCTTTTACATGCCAGTAAATCTATTGACATGAGCCTGTCGCATTTAAGCACACTTAAATGCCATCGACCTGGCCCGGGATCGAACCCGCAACATTGGGCATAGAAGGCCAGCGCTATACCAACTTGCCAACCAGGTCGACTATAACGATCTGTGTGCGCAGTTTGAGGGGAGATTTCGATATGAGTTTCCTAACAGTTTCCGTGTTGAGAGTGTGTCATTATTGGCTACAATTTTTTTTCGGAAACACTGTAACATATAGATTTAGACCATTCAATGCAGTTAAATGGTGATAAAGAGAGTTGTGACTGACTGTACTTAACTCTGCGGACAGTGACTCGAGTGTTGGGAACAAAAGCTGACGAAGGCGCGGTTTTTTCTATATTTGCTTGGCTCTGCTGATTATGACGCCGCTTCGCCGCTCCTGTTTCCCATTCGAGGCACGTGTGAAATCATTGCTTCAAGGTCGACGCATTGTTCATTCATGGTACTTGCTGCCCGGTTAGTAGTCTGGAGATGAGGGGTGACTTTTACGCACGTGTGACGTGCTTTCGTCATCACCACTGACGTCACTAGTCATCGCCATTGGCCGTCACTACTCGTCACATGCTACTCGTCAGTATGTATCCAGTTCTAATTTTCCCAACATATTACATTTACTAATGTTGTCATTCTTTTTATCATTCGACACTGTTTCTGCATATAATTTTCATCATCGTCAATATTCGTCATTGTTAATTTGCCATTACTCGTATCGTTAGCATCACAGAATTACGTCACTTCAGTTACCGTTATTAATAGTATTAATAGGCCTACTCGTAACGACATCATCGTTAAGGCTGGTTCACAATAAACCTGGAACGGAAACGAGAACGAGAACGGAAATATTGTTAAAATAAATGTACAGATGCCTCAAACTAGGAAGCTGCCTGGAGAGGGGAAGTAGTAGAGCTAGCGGAGGGGGCCCACCTAGGCTCCGATACCCAGGTATAGTCATATTATCTGAAAAGTTGACCTCTTGACAATGTATTCAAGATGTACCCTCCCTATGCAGCCTTCTCAACTGTTATTAGAACTGAGCTGTACCGTTCTAGTCCACAGTGCACAGCAGTAGGCGGACAGTGGTAGGGGAGAAGTGCTCTATGCGCCTGCGCGAACGAGGCAGCTTGCTAGTTTGAGGCATCTGTATCTAATGTAAGCATTCACAATTAACTGTTGTGAATGCTCACATTTAAATACACTCATTTTAACAATATTTCCGTTCTCGTTCTCGTTGTCGTTTCCGTTCCCGGTTTATTGTGAACCAGCCTTTAATCGTGATCGCTTGCGTCGTTTTCACTAGTCACCTTTAATGTCGTACTATTCGCGCCATTACTTTCTGTTATCTGTGTTCGCGGTTATCATATTTCGCATCAGTCAGCAACCTTTATCCTGGTTGTCTTTTGTCGTCACAATTCGTCTCGTTGCATTTTGTCACTTTTACAAATCATTTTTGTCGTCACCTTTCACCTCATTGCATATTATCGTAACATTTCCCGTTTCCTCTTGTCACTATTCACCTCGTTAACTTTTGCCGTTATGTTTATTGTTGCTTTTCAGGTTCATTCGTCTCGTTAACTTTGTCGTTATTTCTCCCCTCTTTACCTTTTGTCTTCACTTTTCTTCTCGTTTCCTTATGTCGTCACCTTTTGTCTCATTACCTTCCGTCACCAGATTTATTCTCGTTTCCTTTTTCTCATCAGCTGTACTCGTTAGTTTTGTTGTCACATTTCGCCTCATCTTCGTTGTTACCTTTCTCCTTGTTTACTTTTGTCATCAACTTTCTTCTCGTTTTCTTTTGTCATCAGTTTTGTACTAATCTTTTTCCTTGTTTCCTTTTGTCGTCATCTTTTCGTCGTTACTTTTCGTGTCATCTTCCTCGTTACCTTTCGCGTCACCTTTCTTCTCGTTATCTTTCGTATCGCCTTTCTCGTCGTTTCTTTTCGTGTCACCTTTTTCGTCGTTTCTTTTAGTGTCACCTTTCTCGTCGTTAGCTTTCGAGTCGTCTTGCTCTTCGTCAACTTCTGTGCCATCTTTCTAGTTTCCTTTTGTCTTCACCTTTCTCCTCGTTACCTTTTGTGTCATATTTCTGCTCATTGCCTTGTTTCACATTTCTCTCCTTTATCTTTTGTGTAACCTTTCTCGTTTCCTTTTGTCGTCACATTCTCCACGCTATCGTTTACTGTAACTCACCTTTCTCCTCGTTACCTTTTGTGTCGTCTTCCTTCTCGTTATCTTTTATGTCACCTTTCTCGTTACCTTTTACTGTTTGCCACCTCGTTGCCTTTTATGTTACCTTTTTCTCATATGTCACCTTTTGCGTCACCGTTGTCCTTGTTACCTTTTGTGTCACCATTCTCCTTGTTACCATTTGTGTCACCATTCTCTTTGTTACCTTTTGTCACCATTCTTCTTGTTACCTCTTGTCACCATTCTCATTGTTACCTTTTGTGTCACCTTCTCCTTGTTACCTTTTGTGTCACCATTCTCCTTGTTACCATTTGTGTCACCATTCTCCTTGTTACCTTTTATGTCACCATTCTTCTTGTTACCTTTTGTGTCACCATTCTCCTTGTTACTTTTTGTGTCACCATTCTCCTTCTTACCTTTTGTGTCACCATTCTCCTTGTTACCTTTTGTGTCACCATTCTTCTTCTTGTACCTCTTGTCACCATTCTCCTTGTTACCATTTGTGTCACCATTATCCTCGTTACCTTTTATGTCACCATTCTTCTTGTTATCTTTTGTGTTACCATTCTCCTTGTTACCATTTGTGTCACCATTCTCCTTGTTACCATTTGTGTCACCATTCTCCTTGTTACCTTTTATGTCACCATTCTTCTTGTTACCTCTTGTCACCATTCCCCTCGTTACATTTTACCGTTTGCCACCTTTTCGCTGCATTTTATGTCACCTTTTCTCGTCGTTACCGTTTACTGTTCGTCATTATTTTTCTCGTTATCTTTTGTGTCACCTTTCTTGTCATTACCTTACACCACTTCTCACTTCGTTAACGTGAGTTAGCTTGATTCATTATCAACCTTAATTCAGCATAATCTCGCGAGCGTGAGTTCATTGCTGGCTTACACGATAACGAGTAATATTATTTTTTTTACAAAATGTATCGCTATTGGAGTGACAGTCTATGTTTTTACCAATCTCGACTCCACCAAAAATTGATTCTGACTTCGGTTCTGTGGCCACTTGTATTTGAGTTTCCCCAGTCTACAATTCCATCACTGCTCGTCGTTTCTTTCTGTACCTTCCCCACAGTTGAGGACAGTTGTGCCGGCAATCTGAATGTGTAGGCCTACGTGCTATTTGCTGTGCAGGCTGTCGCATTTGGATTTGTGAGGGCGATTCTTTACTTTTGGCTGTTTGGCACTCGAGGGGTGACGCATGGAGGCGTCACTTTGTGCACCTCCGAGCAGACACTGGCCTGGCGCCCGCACCAATATATCTCGGCGTGTTAATTTCCTCCCAAACGGAGTCATGCCCGCCCGCTCACGTGATTTACACGGCTTGGAAATTTGCGTGTGCCCTCGCCCGGCTCGTTCATCTTTCTGGGAAGCGTGTCACGTGACGCAAGTGCTCGCGTGAGTGCTCTGCACTCGTGGGTATATGCACCGTGTACTGATAGACGACACACTCTGGTTTGGAAGAATTTTGTTTTGCTTTAATTAAGGATTTCTGAACTGTTAGTAGGGTGAATCGCTTGTGAGCAAATACCTTCGGATTAGGAGCTTTCTCCATTGCACAGTGCAGGTCCCTGCTCTAAGGCCTAGTTAGAGGGGTTAACATTTCTGTGCGGCGTAAGGGGTGAGGGCAGTCAGACCAAGTGATAGACTATGGGACATGTCTTTCAGTGGCCTACAATCGATCATCGATAATCTTGGCTTCCTGCATTACAGAGATTATTATTATTACTACTACTATTATTATTATTATTATTATTATTATTATTATTATTATTATTATTATTGCCACGATCGTGTTTACGAAGACAAATATACTTTGCAGTTGAATCGTCATTAAATAAACAGATCCCGACGTCGTTTAGTCGGCAGTGTATTTGCTGATCCGGAGCTGTGCTCGGGTGTGGGTTTGATTCTCACTTGGGCTGATTATCTGGTTGGCTTTTTTCCGAGGTTATCTTCAACTGTAAAACAAATTTCAAATAATTACAAAGCGAATCCTCGGCCTCATCTCGCCAAATACTGTCTCACTATCACCAATTCTATCTAGTAGTTCATACAGCGTCGTTAAATAATCAGAATGGCGTTACCAGGAGCCTGTATTGATATTTTGCACTGATATGTTTTCCTTTCTTGGATGACGATGTCGCTGACACATGAGTCGGGGCGAGGCAACAATCAGTATCCTAGCAACAGGACGCGGTAGCCGGTTGCGCCGCAGTTACTTCCCCTGATTTCGTCTGCCGCTTTTCTGTATTCCAGGAATACGGAGAGTCCGCAAACCGCAGTTATACATTCTGCGCTTTGTTGTGCGGTTTGCATATCTAGTCCCGTACTCTGGTCTGAATTCGCGTGGAAAATGAGGACATATATTTTATCATTACAATTAGCCTACCACCACCACCACCACCACCACCACCACCACCATCATCATCATCATCACCACCACCACCACCACCACCACCACCACCACCACCACCACCACTACTTTTCCACACACTGATCTAAATTTCATGAGAAAGGTCTTTCACCATGAGGATATGAACCAGTGCTCTTTCCATAACGCGAGTCCAGACGTGATGCCTTAGATCTTAGACAATGAAGTTGCAATTTATTATCCTTTAAAATATGTCGCTGAACTGACAACTTAATGACCGATAAACTAACTACACGACTTATCATTATCATCATCACCATCATCATCATTATAGATTTTAGCAACTTTAAAATTAAGAATTTAGCACTTATCAAATCAAATTTAGCATTTTATAGCACTTTTAATGTCAGTGTTTTGGGATGGGAATTTTTATGGAAAGTTTGGTGGTAGAAATTAAATGTCATCAGTGTGTTAACAAGGTACATTTTGTAGATTTTCCAGTCAAAATTCTTGGAAATAATAAATAAGTTAAGGAATGTATAAAAATAAGCAACTACATGCACTGTCACCTTTACTTTTTAACTTTGCTCTAGAATATTCCATTAGGAAAGTCCAGGATAACAGAGACCGTTTGGAATTGAACGGGTACATCAGCTGTTTGTCTATGCGGATGACGTGAATATATTAGGAGAAAATCCATTAAAAAGGCTCGAATTAGGTTCCGAACAGTTGCAAGATGGTTTGCACCAGTGGGTCAGCGTGGGGGGTCACGTAATTGGACACCAGATGCATTGTTCAGTAATGAATAGACTGTATGCAAACAGAATCCGGTCGTCGAAGCTGCAGCCATCTGGTAATGGAGGAAGTGTTTGGCATTAATGGCCTAATTAAAGGCTCTCTGTATGTATTGGCCACCCCTAACAAGTGCCGTGACCTCTCTTCTCATCCTTCTTCCTCACGTGTGCAATTGGCTCCCTAGGACGTGGAGCAATTTAAACAAACGGCTCGGTCTTGGAACTGTGCACAGGCGCAGATGTATCACTGCAGTGCACACGTGCGCCTCTGTCCACCTGAGTATGTGCGACTAGCCACCACCGAAGGTATACGTCTGTATGTGGCGATTTTAAAGTTAGGTCTGAGTGCGGGACGTTAGCACATACTAGGTGTACTTTTTTTTAAATTTTGTTAATGATCTTTGCAAACCCAATTTTATTGTAAAAAAATGAAATAGTTATTTATGGTACTTGTGAGGTAAGTGCAACTTTATTACACGAGTGCAATAAAGATCACGCTCACAAGTACCATACGTAATTTTATCCATGACCATAACGAAAAATTATGTTTTATAAAAGAAAATATGTTGATAATAAGTCCTCATGTAATCACATACCATGGCATGGATTTTAGAATCAATACGTTACTAGGTAGGTCATGTGTAGGATGCCATGATTAGTAAAGAATGGTATCTAAGGCGTTGGATAAAGAACAAATTATAATTAATTATATAATTTTAATATATATATTTTTTCACTTTAAACGTGTATTTTTGTCTTTTTGAAGTTTCAGGGATTATTTAGAAGTGTTCACGGAACTAATGTGATTAAAATAATTTCACATTTTACTTCTGTAAACTTAAGAGGAATATTAAAACTTAATTAATCATCGTGTCTGTTTAGCTCAGTTGGCTAACGCGTGTTGTTTTAAAATCCTATAAACCCAACTTCGTAGGTTCAAGTCTCCTCGCATCCCAAAAGGTAAATTACGGTATTACAAAATTTTAAAAAGATGCATATTAGATATGGATGTAGTGTACAAATTACGACGTAGCAGATAGAGAAAAGAGAAGGAGATTGAGTGTATGTATATTTAAGAAATGATAATAAAGAAGTAGAGGTAGTGACATCTAGTAACTAATATATTAACTTCTTGAGTAATAGTTCAATGGAAAAGTATACGTGTGTACCCGGGTACTAGGAAAATACTAATGAACTGTGAGATAAAGTTCAAACTGTGAGGTAAAGTCTTTATCTCACTAGTGAAATAAAGTAATGTTGAATAAAAGCCTACTTTACAAACGCAAAAGTATTTAGTAAAGGCATGTTTTTCGTTATGGTCATGGATAAATTAGTTTTTTTTTTTTTAGTTCAGCTTAAATGTAGTTAAAGTTCAGTTTAATTTCTTTGGGTGCTATTTATAGACATTTCGCTAGCCCGTGCTACGAGCGTGCTAAACTAGCCCCGGCTATCGACTGGTTACTTGTACAGGATTCATATCATATCGTCACGTGAATGCAAGAACTAGGTAACTAGAAATTTGCGTTTTTTAGTTACCTCTTTTATAGCATAGCAAAAATCGCACAAAATGTAATGCAAGAACTAGGTAATTGATCGAACGATACCAGCGACATCTATTTTCCAATATAACAAATAGGTAAAAGAAAACAAGACATATTCCTTAGTGCAATAAATAAGTAAATAGGCAATGTCACAAAATATGAAATATCAAGTTACCTATTTCTTGCATTCAGGTGACGATATGATGTCGTTAACACTGGTTTATGAATACGAAAAACGTTAGTTCGCTGTTCATCCACTGGAAGCCCGCGCTAAGAATGTCTTATGAATACGGCCGTAAATGTTTTATTTTGTTTAGGTTAGTTTCAGTTACCTTAGGATGGAAAGGAAGATGAAATTACGTTAGGATGGAAAATAAATTGAAATTAATCTAGAGAAGTTGAAACTAAAGTGAGCAAACCGAAATTGACTTGAATAAACCGAAACTAACCTGAATAAACCAAAACTAATCTGAATAAACCGAAACAAGATTAAGATAATCATAAGTACCCTAAGCTATTAAATCGAAATTAGCCTAAAGAATCAAACCTAAACTAGGCTAAGCAATCAAACCGAAACTACTCTTCGTGTGGGGAAAGCAAGTAGGCCTACCTGATAACTTCTTGGCACATGTTGTGCACCCAACTGTCTCGCTGCGCACAGATTCAAGGTCAAAAGAAGCGAATAGGGAAAGTCCAGCAGCTTATTATTGGAACTAGTATCCACACATCGTTCTTTTATTTTGTCATATTTTGGTGAAGGAACATATTACTAGAGACCGGATTTTAAAGGGAAAATTTTTCATCAAAAAAGGACAAAAAGGGGGGAAAAAGGACTTTAAAAAAGACTATATTACTCCCAAAAATACACTTCAGCACATTCATGGATATACATGGCACACACGATCTTATATTTATCTCTTCATAACATAAAGAAAGTGTTGTATTTAATATAGTCAAAAAGGGACTTCAAAAAGGACTATATTACTCCTTCAAAAGGGTGCTATTTTAATTGAAAACACGCTTCAGCACATTCATTGATACATATAGCATACACAAGCTTATATTTATCGCTTCACAACATAAGGAAAGTATTCCTATTTGATCACATTCCGCATTTCAGTATGTTTCAATATGATTCTGCCTCTTGTCTTTATAAACAGAAAATGACCGCTCATCATCAACTGAAACCAGAGGTGGAAATTTTCTTTTTATCCTGAACTCTAAGCCAGCATACTTTATTAGTTTTTCAATGTCTGGAATCAGAAGAAGAACGATATTTATTTTCGCTTGCTCAGGAAGTTATAGGTCTATCGGAAAATATACAGGAAAATTATCTAAATGTCTGCGATATTCTGTCAAAGAAGAACCAAAATAAGAGATTTTTAAGGGGAAAAAAGGGAAGTCAAAACCACATAATTTGGTCGGTGGAAGATAGTTTTGAAACATTGTAATTCATTATTTCATGTTTCCTGTTGAAATAAAAAAGGGATTCCTTTAAAATCTGGTCGCCAATAATTACTTTCTTTTCGTGCTTTAGCACGTGCTTTCTGCCTCACCTTCTCTCACTGCATCGAGCTTCAAGATCCAAAACTGCAAATGGAAATTCACTAGCTTATTCTTAGAGTCAATACCCACACTGCATTCTTTTACTTTGTCATATTTTGGTGAAGGAACATATGAGGCCTGTGTTGAGTCCAATTGTTTAGGAGTAGCCATACATGACGGTACCAAGAGAGTAGATGATTATTCAGGTCGTACTTGTTTGCCCTGATATGCCTGTATGTAGTTTCGGAACATTGGACACGTTTAGTTGCAGGACATAGTAAATATCAAAAGACTACCCCTGAAGAGTTTGCATCTACGTTCTTTTATTGGTTTTTGTGAAAGGGAGGCTGAACTCAATTTTGATAATTTCTAAACTATAAAAGATATATGGATTATTTTTTGCTTACTAGTTCTGAGCATTACTTGGTGCATACATGCAAATTTTCAAAACTGTAGTTTAAGTAATACTGTATCAGCATTATTAATTAACAATTATTCATACTAATTTTATGTTAATATTTTGATATCTATGTAGTTTCTGTCTTATGCTACAATTTCACAATTTTTTTAAATAATTTTTTTCTCAAGGTAGCTTATGGCAGGGTAAAACATAATCGGCATTTAGTTTACTCAAGGTCCAAATTCATTCATTCATTTATTTTATTCCATAGATCTTACATGAGCAATGAAGCTTTAAGATGTGGAACATGTCAACATTTTACAATGTTACAATTACAATTTTTACAAATTTTTATAGTTTTACAATTTAGTAATTTTCTACAATTTTTACAATTTTTTTTACATTTTGGCGAGATGTAGTGAGATGAGATGAGGTCCGAGGATTCGCCAAAATATTACCCGGCATTTGCCTTTTCGGTGGGGGAAACCTCGGAAAAACCCAACCAGGCAATCAAATCAAAGGGGGTAATCAAATCAAAGGGGTTGATGCCAAGGACTCGCCATAGACCATCCGGCTTCAGTCCCACGGCTGGGGAAAACCTCCGAAGAAACCAGAGTCCAAAGGGGGATCCAACCCAAGCCCGAACGCAGCTCCGGATCAGCAGCCCAGCGAGTCTGCCGACTGAGCTACATCGATGGCTCTACTAAAAGTATACAATACATAGCCAATCAGATTATTAAATTTACAAACGCAAACGATCATTCATAAGTTGAGCTATATTATAATACAAAACAATTTAATTAAATTTAAGGCATAAACAATTCAACCAGTTGTGATATACAGAAATTGATAATACATATCATGCAAACTACTTCAAATTACAAACACAAACAATTTATCAGTAGAGCTATATAGATTACTATTCAATTTAAAGCATATACAATTCATCGGCCAAAACTATACAAATATATACAATACAAAGTAGCATACTTTCATTAAGCTATACAAATTTGTGCAATTAATATAAAGTAGATTAATTCAATTTATAATCATAAACAATTCATCAGTTGAGCTATACATATTACCATTCAATTTACAGTGTGTTGTGAATTAAAAATTATTAAATTTAATCATTTCCAAATTTTAAAAAAATCATGCATATTAGGAAATTAAAACATTTTTAGACCTTATTATACTTTACACTACAAAAAATTGAATGCCATTTATCAAATATTGGAATACATTGAAACAGCAGAAAAGATTTCAGAACAATATGTCAATAAATATGGGAGTGGGTAGATTTTGAAGAAGTGAATGTGTAGAAAAAATTTAAACCGAGATAATAGACACCAAAGTTTAAACGAACTGAATTTTGGTAATTTCTAAACTATAAAAGATAGAATAATTTTTGTATACTAGTTCTGGGCATTACTTGCTACGTACATGCAAATTTTCAAAACTGTGGTGTAAGTAATAACAGCATTATTAATTATTCATATTAATGCTATGTTAATATTTTGATAATATAGTATAGGGAAGGATATATACTGAAACTGTATGAGTTGGACAAATACAGGGTCATCATTTTATTTTTACTTGCATTTTTTAATGTACTTCACTCTCACCCCTTCACTAATGTCCTTGCTCCCGTCAGACACACAAACTTACGGCCGCTGTTGCATCGAAGTCTTCAAGCAGTGAAGTAAACACTGCAGTGTATAGTGTGTTTCATAAATATGATTGCGTTTTCTATAGAAGAAAGAACCTATATTAATAATATCGTACTAAAAATTATATTCAAGAAACGATTAATTCAATTTCAGAGAATATGCTTCAAAATGTTTTTAATAATATGTGTACTGAATTGAAGCCTGCATTGTAATGAACGGCAACTTGTTTAAAAATTCAGATTAGATTTTTTTGAATTGAGGTGGCTAGAAGCAAAGGAATGCTAGTGACATTTGTAATAACATGAGTTAAGTGCATCCAGTGTAAGCAAAAGTATCTAAAATTTTAGTGGCAAAGGGATATTTTAATCGCATCACACATTAAAATTTAAATAAAAATTTCACCGATTTTACGAAAGCTTAAATATTTAAACCCCATTTTCTCAAAAGTAACTTAAGTGCACTTACAGCCCTTTACTCATGACCTCCTCAATTTAAATGACTCTCTATATTGTATGATAACATCAATAATTAATATGCTAAATAAAGTAGACATTACATAACGAACATAGCCGCCTGAAAAGTCGAGTTTTTTGAAAAAAAAAAAAAAAATGTTACTACTCTACTGTATTTTGATAAATTCCGTAAAAGTGACGACCAAACTGAAAATCGTAATATAGTATTTCCCTACAACATAAATGGATACACTACTTTTCTCTCCTCCTATACCTAGTAAAATGATTTGTTTACATATTGCACTAGTAACATCAAACTCCTGTAATGGAAGGGGGAAACAGTGTTTCCGAGTATAGCCAGGTTAATGTTAAAAATGTTGGTAAAAATAAAGTGATGTCCCTGTATATCTACTAAATGAAACGGACTCTCTGTCTCAGTGTGCATTCACTTAGAAAATTGAGTAAAACCACACTAATTTTGAAATAAAGAGAGGAGAAACATTGGAAAGGGAGTAGGCGTGAGCCATCGTGGCATTTAAATAGCGCACGCTAAAAATGACAGCAGAAACACCTATTCGAAGCGGAATATACAAATGAAACTTGATTAAATTATTCACTACAATATTTAGATTTTTTTATGTAAAAATCCAAAAATCGCATTTTTAGGATGGAATGAAGATAAATGCCAACAAGACGAAGACCACGGTCATAGGAAGAAAAGTAAAGAAAGTAAACTTGCGAATTCTAAATGATAGAACAAATGGACAGCTTCAGATATTTGGGGTCTGCTATAAGCAGTAACATGAGCTGCTGCCAAGAAGTAAAAAGGAGAATAGCAATGGCAAAGGAAGCTTTTAATAGAAAATGGAGCATATTCTGCGGACCTCTTGAAAAAGAACTATGAAAGAGACAAGTGAAGTGCTTTGTGTGGAGTGTAGCATTGAATGGGGCAGAAACATGGGCATTACGAAGAAGCGAAAAGAAGCGACTAGAAGCATTTGAGATGTGGTTATGGAGAAGAATGCAGAGTTTGAAATGGACAGACAGAATAAAAAAGAGTGGGCTAAGAAGGAATGATGCTGAAACTGATCAGAAAGAGGAAAAGGAATTGGCTGGGTCATTGGTTGAGAAGAAACCGCCTTCTGAAGGATGCACTGGAAGGAATGGTGTACGGGAAAAGAGTTCGGGGTAGAAGAAGATATCAGATGATAGACGACATTAAGATGTAGGAGTCATATGAAGAGACAAAGAGGAAGGCAGAAAATGGGAAAGACTGGAGAATGGTGTGTTTGCAGTGAAAGACCTGCCCTTGAGCAGAACACTATGTATGAATGAATGATTGAACATATCTGTTTTTCAGTTCTGTCCCCCTTAAATGAAATAATGCGTTCACGTTGTCTTGTATTCGTTTCTTTATTTCTGTGGAGGTAAATGTATTTTTGGATTTGTTTGTACAACCCTTGACTCTCCTTAGAAATTTATTTTCCGTCTACTGTATTTTTAAAGTTGCTTTGTTCTTCTTTAGTGTCCATGCTCAACATCCATAAAGTAGCAGCCATAGCATCATAAAACTTCAGCCGCGTTTCTTTTCTTGTTCTCTTTTCTAGGCATTTACTCACAGTGTCACAAGTGTTGTAATATTTCTGTATCCCGTTGTTTATGTCATTCTTTGACGCAGTCCACATACAGGTTAGTATATTTTTTTTCTAGAGTTGTCCATTTGTTCGGCAACCACAACCTACTTAGTTTGTTGGAATCAACAAAGATTCTTAGAGCACTATAATCTACTTACAGTATATCGTACAAGCTGATCGTGGTCCGCTGATCGCATGCTGCACTAGAATGCGTATAGTTTATTAATTAATACTTGTTACGAATTCTCATTACCCGAAGTAAAGGCATAAAAGGAAAGTATTGTGATGATGCATGATTTCAAGATTTTCGCGGAAATTTACGCTTCAGTCATTTCGATACCGAAAAAAAGCGCCGTTTATTCTTTCCGTCTACTTGTATAGAGCGAGTTCTCTCTCATTGTATAGTGTGTTTCTAAAGTGATGGTAAAAGTTTAGGGATGAGAAGTAAAAGCTAAAAGAAATAAGAAAGTTTCAATAAATATGGGTCCGGAAATTAACCGTTTAGTATGAGATGTCATTTTTTGCTGGTTGGGGCCGTCAGTGAACCTAGCGCCTGGATACGGTAAAGTGACAACATTCATATTAAAATGGATTTGAGGGAGGTGGGATATGATGATAGAGACTGGATTAATCTTGCACAGGATAGGGACCAATGGCGGGATTATATGAGGGCGGCAATGAACCTCCGGGGTCCTTAAATGCCAGTAAGTAAGTATGTATGTCCCCATCCCATTTCCTTGTAAATGTGAGACGATATCTAGACAGACGATATGTTGAACGGTGGATAGGTAGAGGAGGACCTGTACCTAGATCACCAGATTTAAATCCTTTGGAATTTGTGTATGGGGTTATGCAAAAAGTCTAGTTTACACAACAGACATCACCACACCTGAAGAACTGGAACATCGGATTGTAAATGCCTTCCAGCAAATGAAGAATGAAGCCTAGTTGCCTCATAAGTGGGGCCTTCTTGGTATCATTTGTGAGGTCCATACCTGCCTTCGGGCAGATAACTAAAGAATTAGATTTGATGTATTCATGTGCATGGTCAGCATTTTGAACACCGGCTGTGAAATCGTTCAGTTAACATGTTCGTACTGTACTGTACCTTGTTCATCTACAAACTTCTCTATGTTTAATCACATCTCTGTAGTGTTGAAGCCAAAGTTATGAATTTTACTGTCCCGTGATTGATAAATAAAGTTGTCACTGCTTTTGTTGGAAGTAGTATTTAGTAATCTTATTCAGCAGGCTGTAACCAGCACAAAATGACATTATTTTTAAACGGTTAATTTGCGGACACATGTTTACTGGAATTTTTTTGCTTCTCTTCTTTTTTTAGTTTTCATCTCTAAATTTTTTATCACTATGCAGATTAAATCGTAACATAGGGCTCACTTCATCGGTGGGCAGGGGACAAAAAACAATGCAAGAAGTGTTCATATACACATGTCTCCCATTTGACTGGATTACAAGTTACAGTCATGTTTGTATGTCAGAAATATGGAACTGTTTACCATTACCATTGTAGGAAGTGTTGAAAATGACCACTTTAAACTGAATGTGTGCCTGCAATCGTGTTATCGATGGCTGTCCCCACCTCGAACTAGTAAAGTCCTCCAGAGTACGACTAATGCGGTATCCATTCCAGTTTCACTGAATTAACTCGCAGGTGTAACCAATGATTACGCTCAGACTTTTCAGACGTACGCGGAAATTCGACAAAGAGACCCTTCACCACTCTCGTTACTGAAGCGTTGCGTTCTGTTTTCGGGTCAGTCAGTTTTTCCATCCTGTTGGTGTTGCATTTGGGGCCATATAAAGACCGTTGACCCTAATTTCGAAGAGATTAAAAGTACTGAATACATCCATGTTCGTGAACCGGAAGTACACCGATCCCAGCGGAGAGGATTCCACTCGGTAGAGTGTAAATATTTTAAAATCGCATTTGTACATTAACGTTTAATAAAGAACGTCATCGTCAATCTCTGTGTTTATAATTCTAGAGAGCTTCAGCCCTGCGGCTACGGTAAGGAATCCAGCGTGCTTCAACTACGTCACTTTTTTACGTACAGAGGAAGTGTTACTGAACTCATGTCGGAACTTCCCCTCAAACTCTGCACATAGATCTCCCACAGTAGAAAAACATATACAGGGTGGAAGTGAAATAATCTTGCAGCTTGAAAGAGACGATAGGGTACACGTAAATGAATAGAGAACTTATATTACGTTTTGTGATTAAATGCGCGACTAATTAGAATATTAAGTTTGAAGTTTGAGCAGTCCGGCAACATCGTCGCTAATACACTCTATTCGTGATACAGATGTACGAGGTCAACGAACTCCGTGAGTCTCCGTACGTAAGCTGCATTCTGCCGAGACGCTCGCTTCGTGCAGTGGCTTGAATTTAGGGGTTTTTAAAATTAAATTTATACATAAACCGTAAACTCTATTGAACTATGCTAGAGGCATAAATTATTTTTTATTAGATTACCTATCGGTATGGAAAAAAATCACGATCCTACTCGTAATAGTTACCGAATAAGAGATTGTTAAACATTTGAGAAAAAAACATTTTTTCTGAAAAAACTATGAACTTTCCACCAATGTGTTATTATAAGCTTTTCTGTTACATATAATATGAGCTATTCGTTCTGGAAATCTGCAAGGCCATTTCACTTCCATCCTTATAAACTTAGGTGCCCATGTCAACTATAGGGATGTGGAAAGTGGGATACTGCATTAAGAAACAAGGGAGCACACTTCGAGAGAGCAATCGAGCTTCCAGCCTTTGTGAATGTCTACTCTGTCAAGTGACATGGAAAATGACCTTGTACACACAACGTACCTAACCAGCTGAGTGAGCACTATCTATTTACAGCTGGGCTATTCATTTTTTTATGTGACAGTTGATCACTTCACATGGAGGCACGAGTCACTTTTCTTAACGAAAGTTGGTGCTAAGAGAGTCAACATTGCAATTGTTTATTTTATTATATAATTAAATAGTGTTTTATGAACAATTATATATATAAAGGTGTTTTTTGTAAGACATAATTTGTTTTCTTGAAAAATTCCAACTTTTAAACATATTCATGATTACTAAAGGCTGTGTGATGTATCTTGTCTCACTGTGAAAAGAGAGAGAAAGGAGATATGTCTTATTTCGTCTGTGTTGTAATGGTGATGGGGGAGTGGAGCGGAGCCGTCCGTCCATCCAGTGGCGGAAGGGACTAGTTGATACATTCTGTAGCGCAAAATAAAATAACAAAATATCTCTCTGCGAACTGTGTAGTTCCGTCACTGAGCTTGTCTTTCAAGAAACTGAGTTCTGGTAGTCTGTACAATAACAAGGTTTTGAAAGGAATCCTGAAAATTTACAACCCTCCTATAATCTCCACCCTCATTTGAAGGGACTTAGCTTTATTGCTACTGAGACAAGATAAACCTTACCAGGTATAGATGCAGGCCTGCTAGATGTAATTATTCCTAAACTAACTTTAGGTATCACTAATTTCTCAACATTAAAATATATCCCATGAGTCAGAGCCCATATGAATATCATTCATTCATAGTGTTTTGCCCAAGGGCAGGTCTTGCACTGAAAGCCAGCATTCTCCAATCTTTCCTATGTTCTGCCTTCCTCTTAGTCTCCGAATATGTTCCATATATCTTAATGTCATATAATCTGCTATCTTATTCTGCCCAGAACTCTTCTCCCGTTCACCATCATATGAATGAATATACACACACAATACATACTTGGAATTGCTGTATTCAAATGTAATGCTTCTGGAAAATTTTGGTTATCACTAATTTGGAATTTGCATAGGTAATTAAATCAAATTAATTCGAAACTAGCAGTCCGACTGAGCTGAAAATTTACACACACCTTATTCTTAATGCATACAACTGTTGTGCGGCCGTCACTTTGGTCGCACTGATTGCTAGCCGGATGGCTACTGCGTTCGACTTCTGCTCCTTCCCATCAGGATTTCTGACACCATCGTTGTACACAACAATGGAAAACTATTTTGCTGGAAGAGCTGGATCTCTCAGGATACTATAGGAAAACTACATGATTACTAAACTTAGTCTGAAATGATTGCAATATTGTAAACTCTACCTGATTTATTATATATTTACATATGTACAACAAGACTACTTACAGGGTATATCATTTTCCTCTACCGACCCATCACCGCTACCGTCTCTTCTGTCCAAAAAATATATTCGATGTACGCTCTCAATCTCCCTGACTGCCGCGTGTCCTCACCAACACTTTTTATGTTTCGTTATCCGTTTCCCGCCCGGGGTACCGACCACGCCATCCACCAGGTGGGATGGGCTTAAGAGCACTCTTGATTTCACGTACTTACAAATGTCGTTTTCATCAAACATCTCTTACATTTAATTTGATTCAGTGCATTATAGTGATAAGTCGCTATAATGAAACAATGCGCAAGAAAAGACTTCGAATAATGCGTGATAATTTAACCAATTAAAATGCATGCTTTGTCCTACTGGACCAATCCGATTAGTCCAGCAATGCTCTGAGGCGTAAGAATACTTTCATTGTAGGCAGTGATTTACCACACGCCCGACAAGACTCTATACCGCTGGCTAAGCATCTTAAGACCGTGTATTCCACTGACACTGTTCCTGTTTCAAATTTAATAATATTCCACAGGAAATCATGCTACAGGGCGTTCTTTAGCCCTGGGGCACAACACAACAAACAGTTAAAAATATGAAAGAAATCTGATTAAAATTGGTGAAGATTTGAAAACTCGGTTCTTGACCGTTAAAGAATAGGTTACGTGGTAGTTGAAGCACTAAGGCGTCATATTGTGCAGTCTTGTCCAATGTCCTCTTTTCCGTTTTTATCAGCATTGCTGCGCAGGGCAGTATTTATCACGTCCGTACAGTCATCAGTGACTCGGTCAGCCAGACAACACATAATGAACTTTGGGGGGGGGCAGTCCTACCCCAGCATGGGACCAGCACTATACCTTGAATGTAGGGGACTTCCAAAGTGGGGTTAGGGGCTGAACCGACCGATACCGTATCTACAAAGGGAGCATCCCTCTCCAGAGCACGCGGTTGCCAAATCTAATCTTGGATATTGGTTTCTGATTTGGTGGAAAAAGGGAACAGACCCAACCGTGAAGCTGTGGAAATTGAATGCAAAGCGCCTTCTCTTACTTGCGGGTGATTGATGGCTCTGTTCTCTCACACCACGAATCATCGGACGCGGAGTTTACATAGCGATGTGCATTGTCTACTCTGTATGGAGGAATCTTGGCTTATTCGGAGGAAATTATGCAATACAATTTTTGCGATCGTATTACGGGATGGGAGATAGGAAGCAATGGTGAGTTTGTCGAGAAAGATTTGTGTTGGACGTCTTACATTGCTGATGTACAGTAGTGGCAAAAAAAGAAACCGGACCGACCCTTCTAGCTGATTTGAGAGCCTTGTTCACTCCAGAGCACGATAGACTGGTAACTAAGACTTCAAATTTATTCCCGGAGAATTGACGCAATAAATTATTATAAGCCTCATAATAAATATGTTAGTAAGTAATTAAAATAGTTGTTTTGTAATATAGCGATACAATATATACAGATATAAAACATTTAATACTTATGCTTATCACCGAACACAAGTTAAATTTAACAATATTGTGTATTACAGTATATTAAAACATTTTTAAATCGATCAAAACTCGATTAATCACCGATTAAATTCATGTAGCTAATCGATTAAATATTTTGTTCGATCAACAGCACTAGTATTAATAGGACTGTCGGACTACAGCAACATAAAAAGCAGTTATGCACTCTTTGAAGAGGAACACAAAGACTCCTTTATCTTAAGAAGCTCACTGGTTATTGAAAGTTAAAGATACATAGGTTAGATAAAAAGTAATGGCAACACTGCTGTCACGTGACGATGGTGCGTTCGAGAGTTGCCAGCTGTGTGGACATGAACAAGGACTGTTAGATGAGTTAGTGCAGCCAGCGGCGACAGTACTCTGTCAATCTACTGCAGTGTGTAGAACGTTGACTTTCATACGGATAGTGCGAGCGCCCTAAGACCGTGTTTACAAAACTAGAGCAACGTTCCTGGATCAAAATTGAAGTGACACGAGGTCGTAGTGCACAAGAATGTTTTCAGGGACTGCATGAAGCATATGCCGATGCAGCGTTGCCATATCGCACAGTGGCACGATGGGTTAAAGCGTTCCGGGAAGCCAGGGATGTGAAAGTGATGTTCATTGTGGCATGTGACATTGATGGGGGTAATACTGCACCACGCTGTACCTCCAAGGCAGACGGAAAACGCGGACTACTGGAACATCCACCGTACTCACCCGATATGATCCATGCGATTACGATCTTTTCACCAAAGCGAAAGAACCACTGCGAGGGACCCGGTTAGAGATGAGCTTAAACGATATTTTCAAGTATCTGTGACAACTGTGACTGTGACAATTAAATATCTGTGAATTTTATAGGTGATTCTGTCACACCGATATTTTATATCGATACGTAAGCACAATATGCATGAATTACACCGATATTTTGTCACACCGATAGAAATTAGCAGGAAAAATTGAAGAGCAGTGAAACATGAATACGATTTCTCTATACACACCACTCATCAGTGATTTATATGGGAAAATCCAACAAAGAAATTATGTACATGTACCATTAACAAATAAATACTTACCTAACTGAACAGTAACATGTCAAAAGTTAACCTCATGTACCAAGAGGTTATATTGCAGATATTGAACCAGTTGATCATTTTTAAATGTAGTTGGGTATGGAGAAATTGAGGTTATATGATTATCCTAATCGTTTTAAAAATTGATCCTTTTTATTGTATATAATATAATGGATAAATTATTTTAATTCGTGCTTTAACATTATAATATTGAGTCATAGAATAAAAAGTAACGAAACATAAGTATTCGGAAAAATATTGGAAAATAATTACAAAACAAAACAGTTGTTCAGACAGGATTTTACACAAGATTAAGTACTGGTAACCAATGGAGGTGTTATTCAAATCTTGTAATAACTACATCATTTATAATAAGATGGAGAAACTACCTCCCGATTGCTGTTATTGTATCATGCGCTCGCGCACGTAGAGGTGAAAATATCAGTCACAGAGTACTGAATACGGAGCAGATTTCGATAGCGATATTTTGTCACAGATATTTCGCGTCATCAGTCACAGGTTTATCTGTGACAAAAAAATACCTGTGACAAAATATCGGTTTGTGAAATATCGGCCATCTCTAGACCCGGTACCAGAGATGAACTTATCCGTACTTTAGGGCGGTCAATACGGAACATCAACAAAGATGGACGCGCTGATGTTGTACGATGCCTTCCAAACATTTGGCAAAAGGTAATAAGTAAGGGGGCGACTATATAGAAGGTAAGTAAATGTTGTACCCCTGTGAATAAAGCCATGTCAGATATATCGAACTGTTGCCATTACTTTTTATCCAACCTCAGTAGTTGCTGTGTAAGGAATATTTTCTCTTTTTAATCGTGGCAGAGATTATTTATTTTACAGAAGGGAACTCTATCTTCCAGCTGCGATGTCATTTCCTAATGGAGAAGAGACGTGACTTAAAATATTAGCCTATGGTTTACTGATCTCAGAGACTGCTCCATGCTAGTAGGTCCGGCACCTGACAATCGTCGTTAAACAGACCCAGTCGTGTGATGGAACATGAGTCTAACCTGTTCGATAATGATGATGGCGACGAAAACACGTTCATTGAGACTGGTCCGCGCAATAAAAATTTATGCGCACGCAATAAAGCGATCCCGCGGGCGGGTGTAATTAACGCGCCTCGTTATGCCGACTTTATAGCCGCAGCGTAGACGTTTAGCATAAAATAGAGTCCCAGTTATGAATGGAACTTGCAGAAATTTCTCCTATTCCCATCGCCGTCTTGGTCGTTGATATCCATATTTTCTGTATACTCTCGCCTGTTCTTCGCCCAGTTTCTTTTCATCTTTCTCCCTCTGGTCCTCTACTTTCCATTGTATTCTCTCACCATCCACTTTTTGTCGTTCATCTTTTGGATTTCCCAGTCCTCATTGTTTCCTTTCTCTTCGCTGTTTCTTAATGTTCCGTGTAACCTCCTAGTATCTTCTCTAGTCTTCCCTTTATTCTTCACCTTGTCTTTCTGAATTCTGCTCCCAGAATCCCCATTTTCTTCTCGTTAGACATGTTATTCTCCCCGTCATTCTTGTCCCGTTCGATTATCTTTCTTCCTCTTCGTTCTCATTTTCTTTCTCACCTTTTACATTCTCGTCGTTTCTTTACATTTTTTCTTTTTCTCTCTCTTTTGGCTTTCCTTTCTCGCCCTTTCTTTTTCTTTGTCTTTTTTCTGTTACTACTTTTTGCAGTCCTTAGGAGACTGCTGCGAACAATCGGCGAAAGAAGACAGGTGGTGGTGGTGGTGATGGTAGTTATTTATCCATTCACCCATTTATTTATTTTGGCTGAGTTAAGGCCATCAGACCTTCTCTTCCACTCAACCACGTAGAGAAAAATAAAGAAGTGTATATAGCATCTGTGTACCTACAAAAGGCTAGTGATAGAGTGTATATCGATTGGAATAAACTAGTGCTGTTGATCGATCAAAATATTCAATCGATTAACTATTTGAATTTAATCGATCAATCTATCGATTGATTTGATCGAGTTGAAAAAATGTTTTAATATACTGTAATACACAGTTATTGTTAAATTTAACTTGTGTTCGGTGATAAGTATAAGTATTAAATGTTGTATATATGTGTATATTATATCGTTATATTACAAAATAACTATTTTAATTACTTACTGACATAGTTATTATAAGGATTATAATTTATTGTGTCAATTTCTCCGGGAATTTTTTAGATAAACATAAATAACAAAGAGTATGAAAACTTGCCTAGTTAATACTGCTTCATCCATGATTTTAAACACATCCACATGCTCTGAATTAAGTGCCGCTCTACGTTTAGTCACAATGTTTCCTGCATCACTAAACACAAAAAAAAACTTTTCTGTCAAGCACTTCTCCACGATTGTTCAATTTAAATCCAAACGTTTCACAGAGTTTACCTCTCAAATTCTCTCATGACATAATGGAGTTTACACTTTTCACAAACCACAGAAAACTGATTTTTTTCTTTATCAAACTAAACACACAACCTTCATATACAAACTCAGTACAGAAACTGCAACTGCAAAACTACAGCGGTCGAAACAGAAGACTGGCCCCTATTGTAATCGAATTACCAGATTTTAAAAAGAGAAGAAGGTAGTTACGCTCTCACTTACACACAGTGTAGACATGGCTATTTTAAAAGGGTTGAGGGGACGAATCCAGAAAAGTATGTATTTCATATGCTAGGAAGATGAGCTGACAACAAGGTGGAAATTTTCTTGAAAAACCATAGAACTTAATTAATAAGGGTTTCGCATTGTGTTTCAACTTTCAATAGAGGTAGACTAGGTCACTGTCATATTTCCATCTCTTTCTGAAGTGTTTGTGCAAAGATTTTACCTACTCTATCTGATTTACAGTTAGAAAATAACAATACTCTTGTGCTTTTAAGTAAGCAATTTCCGAGAGAGAAATATTGTCGGGATTTTTAGTTTGAGTTTGCATTATCAAAATAATTAATACCAACTACAACCGATTAATTTTAATCGACTCGATTATTCGATTAAATATTTTTGATCTATTAATCTTACAACAGAAATTGATCGATTAATCGATTATATTGATCGATTAAATCCCACAACACTAGAATGAACATATAGGAATCCTGAAGAAAATTAGTATGAATTGAAGAAAATATTATTCAGTAATCTTCACAGAAACAGCGAGTCAGAATCAGGATAGGAGAAGAAATTTCAGACGGAAGTGGAATATCACCTACCCTGTTGAACATCTGCTTAGAGAATTTTATGAAGAACTATTTTTATAACGTGGGAGGAGTGTTAGCATGAGGAAGAAGAATAAAATGCATACGATTAGCTAATTACATGGCTTTGATAGTGGTTGTCGAAAGAAAATTAAAGTAAATGTGTGAATTCGAAATGAGTTAGTGGAACAAGTGGACAGCTTCAGATACGTGAGATAGGTTATGTAATATTATTAGTCCTATCTGTACATTTCGAACTGGCGGCTCAAGGTCAAACAATAGACTGCATTTGCCACGTGTGCTTACCCCAATCCTGGACCATTCTCTTCAACTAAAGTTAGCTGTGAGAACCGGGATTACCAGTGCTTCAGTTCAGTGACTCGTGTGTGGTTTGTACTTTTGTACGTGACCTTGAACCGCCAGTTTGAAATGCACATGAGCTGCTGTCAGGAAGTAAAAAGGGGGATAGCGATAGCAAAGGAAGCTTTTAATAGAAAGAGGAGCATTTTCTGCGGATCTTTCGAAAAAAGAATTAAGGAAGAGGCTAGTGAAGTGCTTTGTGTGGGGTGTGGCGTTATAGGGAGCAGATATATGGACATTATGATGAAGTGAAGAGTGACGACTGGAAGAATTTTTTTCTCCAGTCCCACCAGGTTGTGTTTCGCCATTTCTGGTCTTCTCCCCTGGCAGTTGCTTATATGTAACTCAAGTTGAGACACCTGAAAGGCGGATGATATGATAGGATGAACCACGTATGATTATGTAGCACCAGAAGAGGCATTGAGTCTAGATTTAACCTAAACTCCAAATGATGGACGCACACAGAATCAGTTCCTTTTAGGGAAGAGCCCTAGGCTGTAACCGGGAATCGAACCCGGAATCTTTTGAACTTATCTTTAAATCCGCTAGTCACTTCCATATTCCTTTCCATTTTCATTTCCATTCCTTCCTTTTCTTCTTTTCTTTTTCTTCCATCTCTTTTCTCTCTCATGAGAGAATCAACGCGATCTTTGTCTTGGATTATAATTTATTCATTCATTATTAGATGTGTTTAATAATATCTCTGGAATAAGCTTTCACTTTGAAAGGCTACGATGCAGGATTTTGTCGTACTTAAGTCAGACGTGTACCCTGAACTAGCACGAAATGAACAATTTCACCAGTTGCGTTGGATTTGAAAAACCGTTGGCCTCATTATGAGAAGCCGACAGGAGACGTTGTACAGCGTCGTCCCCTCAGGTTATTCTGTTTGCTCATAAATGGATCATCAGGACGACAGTTCTTCATTTCGTGTTGCTACTGGCAACCGGAATTACATAGACTACAGTGAAGGGGAGAAAAAAAAAGCAGTCTCCGCCCCCTCACAACGATGCTGTGTGCTCATAAAAATAGGAAAACGGCTTGCAAGCGGATGTAGACATGCTGAACTGCTTCACTTAAGATATACTGAAAATGTATGCAACCTTCAGGAAGATTAATTTGAGCATTGAAGTGGATCTTGACTTCTGGCTAATCTCTCAGACTGCAACTTTCGAATTGATGATGATATGTCAATGATAGGAATTTTCTAATGGATAATTTCAAGGAAAAATTGTTCCGGGGCCGGGTATCGATCCCGGGACCCTTCGCTTAGCGCGCGAATGCTCTACCGACTTAGCTACCCCAGAAACTATACACGACACCGTCACAATTTTTCCTTTGTATCCACGCAACTCAAATAAGCTGACGAACAAGTTATGACGATGTCGTGTATAGTTCCTGGGGTAGCTCAGTCGGTAGCGCGTTCGCGCGCTAAGCGAAGGGTCCCGGGATCGATACCCGGCCCCGGAACAATTTTGCCTTGGAATTACTCAAACCTGCTTTATAGGGAGCTACTACCTAAAAGTCAGATTTGCATTTTGTAATGGATTCTAAATTGCACGTGAACTCGGGTAGAGTTAAAAGTCCGTCACCATCCCTTCCCAACTCTGTTTTTGTTATCAAATTAGAGAATATTTGCACAGCTCTCATAACTATAGCAGTTGAATCCACTATCTGGATACATACATACTTACATACATACATACATACAGAGTGAGCCGTAAGTAATGCCATTAATTTCAGGGGGTTATTCCTTGAATTATTTCCAACAGAAAAGTTCCGTACAATTTTGCTCGTTTTTGCTTCCTTTTCGACATGCAAATTGTTTTATGTGAAACATTTCGCAGCGTGTTTTGGGAAAGCCATTTATTTAATTCCCAGTTTGCTCAATCAGTTTAAGAGAGCGATGTATTGTGTGATCTGAACAAATGTAACCTTTTGGTCTGAAAGGGAATTTTTGAATGTTACATTTGTTCGGATCAAATTTCAGCACATTCAAAGGACGAAACTAAAATTATTTCAGTCGTCCATTACTATAATACTCTGACTGAGGATATTGAAATTAAATCAGTGGCTTTCCCAAAACACGCAGTGAAATGTTTAATATAAAACAATATTTTTATCTTGAAAGGAAGGAAAAACGAGTAATAATGTATTAACCTTTCTTGTTTGAAATATCTCAAAGAATAATCCCCTGAAATTAATGACATTACTTATGCTGCACCCTGTATACAAATAGATTACATATACATAGACTTAACATACATACATACATACATACATACATACATACATACATACATACATACATACATACATACATACATACATACATACATACATACATACATACATACATACATACATACATACATACATACATACATACATACATACAACTTCCAATTTCTACGGCTATGTTAGATGAACATAATAAATTAAGAAATTTTAAGTTTGGAGAAGTAGGCCTACACGTTCTAGACTAGACGGATAGGATAAAAAAAAATGTGAGGCGGATAAAACAAATGTGAAGTTGATAAATTCACCAAATTCACATTTTCACTAAAAGAGCAGAAATTATATTGTGCTATGTAACCTCAGGCGATATCGAGATTACCGGGGAAAACATGCTGATGCGTCATAGAATTTTACAGACTATGCTAGAAATCAAACCCTGGTATTAGGTGAGAAATATCGGTTGACTTGAAAACTTCAGTGAGATATAAGTTAGAGTTCATGCAGCACTCAACTGCCAGTGTTTCAGTGCTGGATTCAAATCGGTATAGATATTTGAAGAGTATTGTAATGCGAGGTGTAATTCCTTTCTATTAGCATTGTATTCCAGTGATTTTGTACTCTGCTGCTCTCATTCAAATCACTGAGTGAAAGAACCTCGCCTTATAATGGAAGAAGGCATTGTTACATGCGTCGAATCTCCATCTCCCCCCTCCCATACTCCCCACGCAATCAGCCGGAGCTGCGTGCGCAACATTATACCGTGTAGTGCTTATAAACAGTCATAATCTCGGACTGCGAGCGTTTGGGTGGTCCTCGAGTGTTTATTTTAGTTCGAAATCAATGTTCTTTGCGGAGTAGTTGTAAAAATAAACAGTGTCATCAGTATGACATGTTTTTCATACTGTAATTATTTTGTGAATTCCTGTATGTTATTTCCTCAGTTATCAGTAGAGATGGTAGATTTTCGCAATGCCGATGAATACGAAATTTTCCCAAATGCTGTCTAAATAAGTAATTTTGTCTTTAAAAACATGTTAAGTGTAGTATTATAGTTTTTTTGAATCCGAGATAGATTGCGAAATTGAATACAAAATGCGATATGTATGCGTTTCTGTGAAGTAAGAGCGAAAATCACATTGACATTATCTTCAGTGTCATAGTCACCTGCATTGTCATCGTCACATTGATATTATTTTGAGTGCCATGGTCACCTGCATTGCCATCGTCACATTGACATCTTCAGTCACAATTTAAGTCAATCTGTATTACCATCGTTACAGTTTATATCTTCATTGCCATAGTTACAGTTGACGTCATCTGCATTGCCATTGTCACATTGACATTATCTTCAGTGCCATAGTCACCTGCATTGCCATCGTCGCATTGACATTATCTTCAGTACCATAGTCACCTGCATTTCCATCGTCACATTCACATTATCTTCAGTGCCATAGTCACCTGCATTGTCATCGTCACATTGATATTATCTTCAGTGACATAGTCACCTGCATTGCCTTCGTCACATTGACATTATCTTCAGTGCCATAGTCACCTGCATTGCCATCGTCACATTGACATTATCTTCAGTGCCATAGTCACCTGCATTGCCATCGTCACATTGATATTATCTTCAATGCCATAGTCCCCTGCATTGCCATCGTCACATTGACATTATCTTCAATGCCATAGTCACCTGCATTGTCATAGTCACATTGACATTATCTTCAGTGCCATAGTCACCTGCGTTGCCATCGTCACATTGACATCTTCAGTGCCATAGTCACCTGCATTGCCATCGTCACATTCACATTATCTTCAGTGCCATAGTCACCTGCATTGCCATCGTTACATTGACATTATCTTCAGTGCCATAGTCACCTGCATTGTCATCGTCACATTGATATTATTTTCAGTGGCATAGTCACCTGCATTGCCATCGTGACATTGACATTATCTTCAGTGCCATAGTCACCTGCATTGTCATCGTCACATTGGTATTATCTTCAGTGCCATAGTCACCTGCATTGCCATCGTGACATTGACATTATCTTCAGTGCCATAGTCACCTGCATTGTCAACGTCACATTGATATTATCTTCAGTGCCATAGTCACCTGCATTGTCATCGTCACATTGACATTGTCTTGAGTGCCATAGTCACCAGCATTGCCATCGTGACATTGACATTATCTTCAGTGCCATAGTCACCTGCATTGTCATCGTCACATTGATATTATCTTCAGTGCCATTAGTCACCTGCATTGCCATCGTGACATTGACATTATCTTTAGTGCCATAGAAAAAAATCAAATATATTAAAAACTTTAACATTGTAATATAACATATGATTGAAAATAATCCTTACCATATCTACGAATTATAGAAACCAAAATAGATAAACCCAAAGCTCCCTCACAAACAGAAAATGTTAAAAAAAAACTATTCTAAAAAACAATTCATAATTAAAACCATTCAAATAAATATGTCACCTGCATTGTCATCGTCACATTGACATTATCTTCAGTGCCATAGTCACCTGCATTGCCATTGTCACATTGTCATTATCTTCAGTGCCATGGTCACCTGCATTGCCATCGTCACATTGACATTATCTTCGTCTACATTGCACCTGTCAACAATTGACATATTAGTCTTTATAATAGTCGCAATGGACATCGCCAGCATTGCAACAGTTGTAAGTCACATCGTTAGCACTGTAATGGCTACAATAAAATTCTTGACATCGTCAACAGTATGAAGTGTACATTTAACGTCGTCAGCATTCTGATGGGTACAGTCTTAGAAAAAAGTTTTGTCGTACAGATACTTTGTAAGTCCCAGAAAGGAGGCAGTGCGCATGATCAGACATACAACGAAACAAAACTAATTTTATTACCTCAACTAATCATCTTGTGAAACAGGTCGCTCGACCTCTGATCATGCGCACTGCAAAAATTATCCGTGCGACAATTTTTTTTCTGAGACTGTACATGGAATCGTTAGTATTATGATATACTAAAACTGATACCGTCCATATAATAAAATTGATATCTTTCGTATTATCATCGTCACTATTGACATTGTAGCTTAGTAATATCTGTAGTTACAATTGACACTTTCAGCATTGTGATAGTCACAATTGACGACATTAGTTTTGTGATGGAATTGGCATCGTCAATATTGTGATAATAGCAATTAACATTGTAAGCATAAATGATACCGTCAACATTGATAGAATTGATACTGTAGTATCGCGACCCAGTCTACTCTCAAAAAAGCTGAAAGTTAGAATTTATAAAACGGTTATATTACCGGTTGTTCTGTATGGTTGTGAAACTAGGACTCTCACTTTGAGGGAGGAACAGAGGTTAAGAGTGTTTGAGAATAAGGTGCTTAGGAAAATATTTGGGACTAAGAGGGATGAAGTTACAGGAGAAAGGAGTAAGTAAGTAATTAAATATCGCGATAGTCACTATTTGCATTGTGAGCATCGTAATAGTTATTATTGGAATCTCCAGCATTGCCAGTATCTTTTTTTATTTTACTTGGTTATTTAACGACGCTGTATCAACTACGAGGTTATTTAGCGTCGATGGGATTGGTGATAGCGAGATGATATTTGGCGAGATGAGGCCGAGGATTCGCCATAGATTACCTGACATTTGCCTTATGGTTGGAGAAAACTTCGGAAAAAAACCCAACCAGGTAATGAACCGAAGCGGGAATCGAACCTGCGCCTGAATGCAACTCCGGATCGGCAGGCAAGCGCCTTAGCCGACTGAGCTATGCCGGTAGCGCCAGTATCTTGATGATGATGATGATGATGATGATATAATAATAATAATAATAATAATAATAATAATGATAATGATGACAGTCTTATAGCCATATTTTAAGTGATGACCTGATGCTTGAACCTTGTTAGAGATGCGTTGACCGAAGTAATGCATAACACATGCCACATTTTAACATAAAATGTGCTAATATGATGCTTCTTGGCTCGCTGTTACGACAGTGATAAATTATATGAAATGAATATCGTAATGGTCACCACAGTCATTCTCCATCAAATTAAATAAGAATAGCGATAGTCTATTTTATAGCTTAGTAGTTATTTTGCACTCATTTATTTCGTACAGTGTTGGTAATATTATTTAAAACTAAAAATTCTGATAGGATAACAGTTGATTTGCCCTTGTTTTGAGAAAAATCTTTTTACGTTGCAAATAGATATTTACTTCGCATTTTAGAAATGGCTTTCATTCTTTTTATTTCGTCTGACTATTGATTTCGAAATTGTTGATATGTCCTTGAAATTGCCATGTGTTAACACGTCTCTAAGGTTGGTATTACACTATCAAAGTTCTTTGACTAAGTATATGATAAAGTATTTTGGTTTTGAAATTGTTAATATGTCCTTGAAATTGTCATGAGGTAACACGTTTCTAAGGCTGGTATTACACTATCAAAGTTCTTTGATTAAGAATATGATAAAATATTTCGATTCTGAAATTGCTGATATGTCCTTGAAATTGACATGTGATAAAATATTTTGATTCTGAAATTGCTGATATGTCCTTGAAATTGACATTGTGATAAAATATTTTGATTCTGAAATTGCTGCTATGTCCTTGAAATTGACATGTGATAAAATATTTTGATTCTGAAATTGGTGATATGTCCTTGAAATTGACATGTGATAAAATATTTTGATTCTGAAATTGCTGATATGTCCTTGAAATTGACATGTGATAAAATATTTTGATTCTGAAATTGCTGATATGTCCTTGAAATTGACATGTGATAAAATATTTTGATTCTGAAATTGCTGATATGTCCTTGAAATTGACGTGATAAAATATTTTGATTCTGAAATTGCTGATATGTCCTTGAAATTGACATGTGATAAAATATTTTGATTCTGAAATTGCTGATATGTCCTTGAAATTGACATGTGATAAAATATTTTGATTCTGAAATTGCTGATATGTCCTTGAAATTGACATTGTGATAACACGTCTCTAAGCGTAGTATTAGGCCTACTCTATCAGAGTTCTTTGACTAAGCATATGACAATACTATATTATGATACAAGGTATTTTATTTCTGGTTTTGTAGTCCTCGTGTCTTATGTTATATAACATTTCATTTAATTCATATTCTCATACCATCATCAATATTTACGTTCCGCCATATTGGTAATATTATTTAAAACTAACAATTCTGATAGGATAACAGTTGATTTGCCCTTGTTTTGAGAAAAATCTTTTTACGTTGCAAATAGATATTTACTTCGCATTTTAGGAATGACTTTCATTCTTTTTAATTCATGTGACTATTGATTTTGAAATTGTTGATATGTCCTTGAAATTGCCATGTGGTAACACGTCTCTAAGGTTGGTATCACACTATCAAAGTTCTTTGACTAAGCGTATGATAAAATATTTTGATTCTGAAATTGCTGTTATGTCCTTGAAATTGACATGTGATAAAATATTTTGATTCTGAAATTGCTGATATGTCCTTGAAATTGACATTGTGATAAAATATTTTGATTCTGAAATTGCTGATATGTCCTTGAAATTGACATTGTGATAAAATATTTTGATTCTGAAATTGCTGATATGTCCTTGAAATTGACATTGTGATAAAATATTTTGATTCTGAAATTGCTGATATGTCCTTGAAATTGACATGTGATAAAATATTTTGATTCTGAAATTGCTGATATGTCCTTGAAATTGACATGTGATAAAATATTTTGATTCTGAAATTGCTGATATGTCCTTGAAATTGACATTGTGATAACACGTCTCTAAGCCTGGTATTAGGCCTACTCTATCAGAGTTCCTTGACTAAGCATATGACAATACTATATTACGATACAAGGTATTTTATTTCTGTTTTTGTAGTCCTCGTATCTTATGTTATGTAACATTTCATTTGCTTCATATTCTCATACCATCATCAATATTTACGTTCCGCCATATTGGTTTTAAACTTGTCAGATTTTATAAAAGATAACAAGATACACTTACATTTTATAAAAGAGCCTTCATCAAAGAAACTTTTATAAAATAGAACCCATTACTGTAATGTATTTTATAATAATATATTATAAAAGATCTTCGACAGTGTAATACCAGCCTAATTCTTTTAATTTTTCATTTAAGATAAATGTGCGTTATTCTTCTCTTTTAACTCCGCTTCTTTTCTTGGCTATCTCTGTTTATTCTGCCAAACTTAATTTTACTTCCTTGGAGTTGTTTAGTTTTGTCTCCAGTTATGTTACATGTTTTACTCCCATTCTGGGAATTCCCTTCCGAACACACACTGCTCCCTTGTGTTTTCTTTCCTGAAATATGCTATCGATAATGAGCGGGAGTATTCGATATACGATCGTTTTCTGTTTATACTGGGCGACCTGTTTCCCGCGCACGTCTGTTTCAGGACGAATGCCCAACAGTTGGTCGGAATTGCACATTTGTCTGTCTCAGACCCCCCCCTCCCCCAAGGCATTTATAGGACAGTCATTTGGAGAAGATTTTTGTCTGAAAATGCTGAAGAAGGGGGACAGCAATGTAGAAAAAGAAGAAAGATAGAAAAGACGGCAGCGATGCGCAGTGCGTTCTGCGCATGTCTAATTTGAGTGGTTGCTATGGCTGCGCAACTTAAACCTCGAGTCTCATTTATTTCAATATGGATTCCCCTCTTCTCTTGAAAGCGAGCCGGTCCGCCGACTGGTTTATCTATCTCCCCTACTGGGCTGAAAAATCCTCGTCACTTGATTGGTGTGTATCCAGATATCGATTCTTCGAGGAGAATAAAAAAAAAAGAAAGAAAGAAGAAAAAAAAAAGCATGGCAATGTATTCTCTAAAGCCTTTGTTCAACACGAGGGGACGTGGTCGTATTGTGGCGGGTTGCCGGGGCGCGGGGGAGGCAACCATCGAAATTAAATTTATGGTTCGAGATACGAGACCAGTATTGCTTTGAAGTCAGCTAGACGAGCGAGCGCCATGTCGGATCCCGTTACACAAGTACGAGTTTGGGTCTCGCCCATCGAATTAAATGAAGGGATAAGCAAAGTCGCAGTCGGTTGCTTTCTATTGGGAAAGCTGCGGACTACGGACTCTTCAGAGTTCAGGTTCGTGTCCCGGGAACTTTAAAAGTCTGGATGCAGTGGTGGCAGTTTTAAGACGTTTGTTTTCATAACATGGGAGGTGCGTTAGTAGGAGGAAAAAGAATAAAGTGTATAAGATTTGCTGATGATATGGCGTTGTTAGCAGAAGAGATGGTACTAAGGGATATGCTGCTGATGCTAAATGACAGCTGTGAACAGTATGGGATGGAGATAAATGCCAACAAGATGAAGGTAAACTTGCGAATTCTAAATGAGGCAGTAGCAAGTGGACAGTTTGAAATACTTGGGGTGTACTATAAGCAGTAACATGATCTGCTGCCAAAAAGTCAAAAAGAGTATAGCAATGGCAAAGGAAGTTTTTAATAGAAAAAGTAGCATTGTGCGGATCTCTGGAAAAAGAACTAAGGGAGAGACTAATGAAGGGTTTTGTATAAAGTGTGACATTATATGGAGCAGAAACATGGACATTACGACGAAGTGAAGAGAAGCGACTAGAAGCTTTTGAAATGTGGATATGGAGAAGAATAGAGCGTGTGAAATGGACAGACAATAAGAAATGAAGTAGTGTTGGAAAGAGTGGATGGAGGGAGATTAAAGCTGAAACAGATCAGGAAGAGAAGAAGGAATTTGGTTGGTCACTGTCTGAGAAGAAACTGCGTACTGAAGGATACACTGGAATGAATGGTGAACGGGAGAAGAGTCCAGCAGAATAACTCCACAGTACATACAGCCACTATATCTTCAGGAGCATTAGAAGACGTGTTTGATGACCTCGTAATTAGTCGCGGACGTTCGCGAGCTCACTCTCCGGATATAGCCTAAGTGTTTTTTATTTTTACCAAATAAAGAGTTACATAAGGTTTTCAGAATTTTCTACGCCGTGATTCTTTCACCCAGAAAGAGGGACATCATTTTCAAAATATGCTTAGAAAAAAGGTAAAATCAACGTAACGTTTTCTTATTGCGTCTCACTGGCGCGTTATTTGTTTGGAACAATGGGCCCAATTCACCGCAATTCACCGGCGATTCGTTTTCCTCCCGTGCGAGACAAAGGACGGATCTTCCCACTAAACACGCGCGTTATGACCGGTTATAATGCCGCCAAGTTTTATATGCCGCGGATTGTAGTTCTCGCCAAGCTTAGATGGTCTCTCTCACAGCACCATGTAGACTTGAGCCTGACTAAAAACATAATAAATCATTCGTGCATGTCTGTTAGTTATGCAATGTTGTCACTTTTTAAATATAGCAGTTAGTAGTTTGTCTCTAGCAAGCGTCTTGTCAGCCATTACGTCATCACATTACTCTACATCGCACAGAATTATTCAGAGTTGTGGCAACATCATATTTAAAATTCCATAGCCATTAATAAAGACCACCTGCATAATTATAAACATGCGGCAAGATAACCTGAGGTTGAGTCTGTCTGAGTTTGCTCAGAAAGTTATAGGTCTAAAGTTGATTGTGTAACATACGAATGTAACTGATAACTTGTAAGAAACTAAATTGTTTCGGAATTCATAAAATGTATAATATCTTGGTGAAAGTCATATTTTGGTTCAGCCGTAGCTTGCTTATTTTCAATATAGGCCTTAACATGTGAAACTTGTTAGTTTTGTAAGGCATTCGTAAATTTATCATCATCATCATCATCATCGTCGTCGTCGTCGTCGTTGTGTATAAGTTCTTTTGTGACTATTGTTCCTGACACTTGGGCTGTTAGTCACAAATTTATTATGATGACCATAAACTGTTGGAATTTGGAATGATTCTTTTTTATTTAAAGCTGAATTAACCAGAAGCTCCTTACTACATGTTGTCATCACTCTGTTATGTGGTGTATCTTTGCTATAATCAGCTGTTAATCCCTTTCGCTATAATCGACTGTCATTCTTGTTTCCTGTAATCAGCTGTCAATCTGTTTTGCTAGAATCAGCTGTCAGTCTCTTTTCCTGTAATCAGCTGTTCAGTCTTCTTTGCTGCAATTAGCTGTTAGTCTGTCTTGCTATAGTAAGCTGTTTGCCTTTTTCTGTAATTAGGTGTCAATCTCTGTTGTTGTAATCAGCTGATAATCTCTTTTAATAAAATCAACTGATAATCTCTTTTACTAAAATCAGCTGCTAATTCCTTTTGCTAAAAATCAGTTGACAATTTTTTTTTCTAAAAGTCTAATCAGCTGACAGTTTATTTTCCTATAATCGGTTGCTTTCCGAAAAGTGTTAAATCAGAGTAATTTAGCTTTTACTTTGTTTTATTATAGTTCAATTTACATTTCCATTATGTAAATATAAAAGCCAATATTTAAATCGAATATACTCATACTATTTGGAAGATCACATACAACAGTTATATGTGTTGTCTAACTGTAAAATGTGAATGAATACAAACTGTCACTGATTTATTACACAAGTGTTGTAGTTGTCATTGATTATGCCACGTGACAACAGAGACTATTCCATACCACACAACCTTCCGTAGGTTTGCTTTACCACTTCATAGTCACGTACAGAGGGGTTATTTTTCAAATACGTAATCCGTTGGGAAATTTATGTTTTTCTGTCACGTGCATGTGCAAGCTAAACATAATAATAGATGACGTCATTATGCGTGATTTCACTCTAAAGCGAACAGCTGAACATCGTCACTATTTATATCCAAAAGTTCTTGTAAAATTTACAACTCAGGACATGCTTTAGCCCTTCCAGTATCTTTCTGCTGGAATGCTGACTTAGGCCTACGATTCCGCGAACTGTCCGGTATTATTAGTGGATAAGATAATTCACCTTAACATTACAAATTGCATTGCACCAACACACGCAATTCGCCTGTCGTTTCCCCTTTATTCCATGTGGTATTGTGTGTAAATATACAGCGCGATTCAAAACGTTATATCAATACGATAGGAAGTGACAGGACTGAAGATTTGTAGTATGAAATGTTGGTATTTGTTTTTCCTCATTTTGCACCCATCTGTGGTTAGTTGATTTTATTAACTGGATGTTGTTTTACTACAGTTCTGTATTAGAGCTGAAGTTATTAATTTTCTGAGCAATTGTCTAAAAAGCATAGTTTCATAACGTTACGTAATAGAAACATTGTGAACTTAATTTTATTGTAAATAAGTGACTAGTTTTGTCACGTACTAATGTATTGGCATAACCTTTTGAAGCACCCAGTGTATGTAGGCCTATGTATGTAAAATAAATCTTTCTTCCCACTTTGGTCTGTGACCTAGAATTTCATATGTAACTTATCATTTACACCTATTCTTTTTACCCACTACGACTTCAATATATTACTACTTGCTGAAATTTGAAATTTTAAATGTTGTGATATAGGCCTAGGCCTACTCATTAATTGCCAATCTTGTAACAGCAACCAATCTCTTTGCAAAAGCTAGTTGTCAGTCTCTTCTGCCATAGTCAGATGGAAATCTCCTTGTTGCATTCAGACATTTTGCTACAGTTACTTAAGAGTTTTTTTGCAGCAATCTATTTAGGTATTGTTATTTTTGTTTGAAGAAATCAATTGCGAGTCTCCTTTCCAAATCTATGTTGCCAATCTTATAATAATTATTATTCATCATTTTTAAACCCTCTATTGCAAGAATCAACTGTTCATTTTTTTCCTACAATCAGTTATCAAAATTACTTGTAATTATCCTTTACAACAGTCGTCATATCCTTTTTTAATGATCAGCTGTGTTTCTATTGCTATAATCAGCTGTCAGTCCCTTTTGCTACAATCAGCTAGTAGTCCTTTTCACTGCAATGAACTGCCATTCTCATTTCCTGTAATCAGCTGTCAATCTGTTTGGCTATAATCAGCTGTCAATCTCTTTTTCTGTAAACAACTGTTAATCTATTTGGTAAAATAGGCTGATAATATATTTTCTAAACTCAGGTGATAGGCCTAATCTCTTTTGCTAAAATCAGCTGTTAATTTATTTCGCTAAAATCAGGTGACATCTTTTTCTATAGGCCTAATCAGCTGGCAATTTATTTTCCTGTAATCAGCTGACAATATCTTTTGCTATAACCAACTGTAAATCTTCCCTTCAAAAGTTTGCTATCAGTATGGTCTGGAATACTGATCTGTCAGTATCAATCTACTTGTAACAGTAAGTTATGTTACAATAATCAACAGTCAATTTCTCGTTCAATAATTATCTATCAGTCTTCTGTGCAAGATATCTACCAAATTCCCGTCGAACAGAAAGCTGTCAAACTTTGGTACAACGATCAGCTGCCGATCTCCCGTGCATCACTCAGCTGTCCAACTGCCGTGAAAAAATCAAATTCGAATCTTAGTTTATCAGCTAGTTGGAATTTTCATTTTCAACTACAGTATCTGCTGCCTTTTTTCTTGCAAAGTTGAGATGATTCTGTTTCTCTTGCATAGTATCAATCTACTTGTAACATAAGTTGTGTTACAGCAATCAACAGTCAATCTCTCGTGCAATAATTATCTATCAGTCTTCTGTGCAAGATATCTACCAAATTCCCATCGAACAGAAATATTTCAAACTTCGGTACAACGATCAGCTGCCGATCTCCCGTGTAACAATCAGCTGTCCAACTCCCGTGAAAAATCAAATTCGAATCTTAGTTTATCAGCTAGTTGGAATTTTCATTTTCGACTATCTGCTGCCTTTTTTCTTGCAAAGTTGAGATGATTCTGTTTCTCTTGCATTCTTTGTATAATTGGTAGTATGATGCAACATTGCTATGTAGCCTAAGTGTAAACTAAAATGGGGGAAAAAAAAATAATAATAATAATAATAATAATAATAATAATAATAATAATCCCTACTCTTTTATATGGAAGTGAAAGTTGGGTTACAACGAAACCTGAAGTTAGTAAAATACAAGCGGCAGAGATGAGATTCTTGCGGAAAGTAAAAGGATGCACGAGATTAGATAGAATTAGAAATGAAGATATTAGGCAGGAACTAGGAGTATACCCACTTATTGATAAAACAGACAATTACAGACAAGATTGGAAATTACATGTAGAGAGAATGGACGACTACAGACTTCCTAAGAAAGCAATAAATTATAAACCAAAAGGACGAAGAGATCAGAGACGACCGATGAAAAGATGGAGCGGCCTTTGAAGCCGGAACGGGCATTTGCCCATACCATGAAGAAGAAGAAGAAGAAGAAGAAGAAGAAGAAGAAGAAGAAGAAGAAGAAGAAGAAGAAGAATTTATACCTTGTCCATGGGACGTTAGATTTGTTAGCAAAGAACAAACATTCCGTGTCAGACGTCAACTTTGTCTCGTGCACCATAGGTGCGTGCTAAGAAGAGTTCTTCCTTTCTTCAGTTCACTCCATACCGAGGAACAGCATTCCATGAATTCAGACTTCAGTGGGAAAATGGTAGTGTGAGGCTTAAGGGTGGGGATGTTGGTTGTACAGGCTATGCCACTTCCGCGCATACCCTACCCATTAAAATGGAAAGAAAAAAAATTCTCTCCTCCCCCCCTTCTATTCCGTCATCTCTTCTTCTCCGCTCTTTCTTTTTTATACAAAACGTAAACCTGTTTCATGAAATGCTGCATGAAAGAATCTCCTACATTCTCAATTGGTTGCCAAGCTACCTACGTCTGTGCTACACCATCCGCGATTGGTTGTGTAAGGTTACGTATATGTTAGCACTTCTACCATTGGCACGCCGACATACATACGCCATGATCGCATGCGCTAGACTCGGCGGTCTTGTACGCCTGCGCGGAGACTCGTACAGGGTTTGGCATTGGAAATGACTCCTCAGGGTACAGGATATTCATAGAAAATGAAATAGCTTGCGGTGTAGAGGAGGGGAGGCAATTCGAAATGACGTGTTCACTTGTTTTCATTAATATTGATTTATTTGAAAATGTGGCGTTTCTTTTTCTGATTAAGAATGTGGGTAATAAAAGTTCGCAGCGTTGGGATCATTGAGAGAACCAAATGTAACGATAATGAAATTTTTCTCTACGGAGGGAGAACTCTGAAACTAGAGGTACAGTGACTTTCCGTTTTTAAAATCAGATTTGTGGTCATTTGTTGATTGTATTTCCGTACCAACAACTATAGTTTCTCTTGACGCTGCACTACAGCTTACTATTATTCTTACCTACTTCATTCCAGCGGACCCAATCTAATAGCTACCCATGTGTCATTTAGTTTACATTTACAGGTTCTTTATTGCAAAGTTGCAAATCTGTTGTGGTCATGCAACTGTAACAAATTATATTTTCACTCTATTCACATGAGTAGGATCTTGATAACTAGTTGTTGCAAGTGAAATTGAAATGAGTTTTAGTGAATGCAATTAAAACCAGATTTCAGAGGGAGAAATTTAGAACTTGTTTCTACGAGATTATTCCTAAATAAAATTAATGTTGCAAGCACGGTATTGATTAGCTATTTTTTACCCGAGAAAAGCTATCTAACTGACTTCCCCAGAACATTTCCAACGTCCACACCTACGGAGTAACGGTTAGCGCGTCTGGCCACAAAACCAGGTGGTCCGGGTTCGATTGCCGGTCGGGGCAAGTTACCTGGTTGAGGTTTTTCCGGGGTTTTCCCTCAACCCAATATGAGCAAATGCTGGGTAATTTTCGGTGCTAGACCCCGGATTCATTTCACCGGCATTATCTATCACCTTCATCTCATTCAGACGCTAAATAACCTAAAATGTTGATAAAGCGTCGTAAACTAACCTACTAAAAAAACATTTCCAATTCATTGAAGGAAAATATGTCCGCAAATGATTGTTGTAAAACTTATATATCCAACTGAATGACGTAAAGTAAGTGATACATGCTACTGATTGTTGTAAAGTAGGCCTTTAGTCTACATGAAACTTGTTGCAATTTACCGTTTTAAAGTTTATATGCAACTGATAGTTGTAAAGTTTACATGCAACTAATTATTGTAAACGATACATCCAAATTTTTGTTGCAAAATATGTATCAACTGATTGTTGCAGAGTGTGCATCCAGTTGATTGTTGCAGTGTGTGCATCCAGCTGTTTGTTGCAGTATGTGCATCCAGCTGATTGTTGTAGTGTGTCCATCCGGCTGATTGTTGCAGTGTAGGTTCAACTGATTGTTGCCATGTGTATCCAGATTATTGTTGCAGTGTGTGCATCCAGCTGATTGTTACAGTGTGTGCATCTAGATGATTGTTGCAGTGTATGCATCCAGTCGATTGTTGCAGTGTGTGTATCCAGCTGATTGTTGCAATTTGTGCATCCAGCTGATTGTTACAGTGTGCATCCAGATGATTGTTGCAGTGTATGCATCCGGCTGATTGTTGCAGTGTATGCATCTGGCTAATTGTTGCAGTGTATGCATCCGGCTGATTGTTGCAGTGTATGCATCCGGCTGATTGTTGCAGTGTGTGCGTCCGGCTGATTGTTGCAGTGTATGCATCCGGCTGATTGTTGCAGTGTATGCATCCGGCTGATTGTTGCAGTGTATGCATCCGGCTGATTGTTGCAGTGTGTGCGTCCGGGTGATTGTTGCAGTGTGTGCGTCCAGGTGATTGTTGGAATGTATGCGTCCAGCTGATTGTTGCAATGCGTGCGTCCAGCTGATTGTTGCAAAGCGTGCGTACAGCTGATTGTTGCAAAATGTGCGTCCAACTGATTGTTGCGGAGCGTGTCCAGCTGATTGTTGTAGAGCGTGCGTCCAGGTGATCGTTACAGAATGTGCGTCCAACTGATTGCTGTAGAGCATGTCCAGCTGATTGTTGCAGACTATAGGCATAGGTGTAATCCAACAGACTGTTGCAAAACATAATTCAACAGATCGTTGTAAATTCTGTATCCAAGTTGTTGTAAAGTGTACACGCAGCTTATTGTGTGAAAAGGTTTTCCATTTGATTGTTGCCGAAAGATTTCAAAGTGGTTAATGTAAAAGGCGTGTCCAACTGGTTGTTGGAAGAGAGAGTTAAGTTTGAATATTCGAAGACGAGGTTTCCATGTGACTACTGTTTAACAGTTTTTAACGTATTTTTGTGAAACCTATAGCCTAGGCTTAGTCTTGAAAAGTAGGCTACATAATTCTGTAAGACATTTACATATCATTATGGAAATATATTTTCTTAATGATTCTGGAAGGACATTTCTTGAAAGGGTACCTTCATATGATTCTGGAGAGACATCTCTTCATGATTCCAGAAGGCCTTCTGCACACGATTCTGGAAGGACATCGCCACAAGATCCTGGAAGGGCATCTGTATATGACTCTAGCATCTCCATATGATTCTACAACGATATATCATACGATTTTTGCGGAACATTACTTACTAGTGTTGCAAAATAAATCCTTTTGGACTGCTTTTCTTTGTCCCACTTGCATATATTTCCCTATCTCTCCTTCCATTCATGCACAGTTATATTAGCTCCTTTATCTATTTTGTCTTTCCTAGTCCTCCAATTCTCCTTTATACTTCTTCCTATTTTCTCTAATTTCTTCCTCTTCTTTTCCCTTACTTATTCTCCTTATCTTGTTTTTTTTTACCGTTCTTAATTGTGATTTGAGAGTTAACGTTGTTAACACAGTACGAGATTCTTGGGTATTTGCACCATGTCATAGATAGACACACACCCAACATTTCGGAGCTAGTACATATTGGTTCCATCATCGGGAAGTCAGGGAAACTGGAATCCCTTAGGTCCATTATTAAGCGCTGTTCGCCAGAACTGGACCACATTTCCCTTCAGTCTCTGGTGTATGACTCGGCTGATGAATTGTAAATTGAATTAATCTGCTGTGTATTGTGTGTTTTGGTATAGTTCAACTGCTTGCTATGTATTATACAGAATCTTTCATAAGTAACGAGCCTTCCAAAAGATCAACTATTTTGAATAATTTTTAGAAATGATGTTCATCCTCACGAGCAAGAATCCTTCCCAGTGCCGTACAGTCGATTTGGAAACAAACACCCCTCCCTTCGCCGTCAGAGGAAGCTTGTCATGTGTAATGTGCATTTAATGCTAACTTAAAATGACCTGGGAGCATGGCTTTCTATACGCCAAGGATAATGGTACACGGCCATGCCTATACACATTATGATAGACTGGAGTGATAAAATTCCACGTAACCGCTTAACATTATTGCAGAAGTGAAAAATTTGTGCATTCAGCAGAACGGAAGACATTTTGAAAATTGTGTACCATAATTTGTCAACAATTGAAACTGTTGAGTGTTTGTTTCGAAGTCGACTATACTGCACCGAGAAGGGTTTTTTCTCGTGAGAATGAACATCATTTCTAAAAATTATCCAGACTAGTTGATTTTTCGATAGACTCGTTACTTATGAAAGACCCTGTATATTACTTATTGTGTACTGTATACTAAGTATTCTTGTAGAGCCATCAGCGTAGCTATCTTCTGACTCGCTTACCTGTTGATTCGGAGCTACGCTTGGACTTGGTTGATTACCTGGTTGGGTTTTTACCGAGGGTTTCCCCAACCGTAAGGGAAATGTCAGGTAATCTATTGACAGCGAAATGAGTGTAATGTGGAAAGATACTTTTGCAGATATGAACATATCATACTCGTGGGTTTTAGTTCGAACTTAGATTTAAGATACAAATTAGATTTATTTTAGATGTTATTTTAAGTGATAGTGCTTCATTTAATTTAGGATATTCCCTATTATTATTATTATTAGTATTATTATTATTATTATTATTATTATTATTATTATAAATTGTTAGTATTAATTATTTGTATTAATTATTGGTATTATTATTAAGTGTAGTTTTAATTAACAGGTTTATTATTGTCATTATTGACTGTAATTAGTTACCACTGCCACCGGGTATATACCCATTGCAGTGTGAATACATACATACATACATACATACATACATACATACATACATACATACATACATACATACATACATACAAATCCTTGGCCTTACCTCATCTGGCCAAGAAATTGTGTAACTCTTGAATTGTTCCACAACTTTAAGCTTCAATGCCGATATAAAATCTATGGAATGCAATAATTTAATGAAAAATGGAGACAGGTGACTCCGAATCGTTGGATGTGTTTACGTCTCGCAGTTCTAAGATTTTTCCGTCACTGTTTTCTGCTTTTACTCTTTTCATCTCTCATTCTTGGTCATTTTTCTCTTTTTCGTTATTTTCTCCTCAGATTCTTCTTGCAACAGCTGTTAATGTCCATTGCAACTCCTCCTGTTAGTCCCATTTTCTCCTTAGTCATTCAGATATATGTAACATAGTGCCGGTATCCCTACGCCTTACGTAAGATGTAAATTGACATCCTTCAATGCAACCATGGAGGGGGAAAGAAACTGATCACCCTACCTCATTATCTCCTGGCCTAGTTGCGTTATAAGTGATGTCTTCTTCGTATCACTTGTGAGGTTCAGATCTGTCTTCGGACAGTTGACTAAATAACAAAAACAAATGCAACCAAAGCTACGGAACTAGCGGGAAAGTACTGTACTCCAACCACGAGAAAGTCTCCAGGGAATGAAACAGAGCGGGGTGATGCTGTGAATGAATGTTGTCATAAGATGTCATAAGGTCACACACGTGAGTACTCGTATCTCTATTGGCTAGCTCTCACAGCACAAACAATAACACTGATATACACATTTTTATACTACCCTAATTACAAAATTAGATCACGGTTAGTTTCCTGGTCTTTTAATCCCTCCATACAGGAAATAACATATGCAGGAGAGCGCATTATTTTTAAACTGACGTTATAACGTTAATATTATCTATCTATACCCGGCCCCGGAACAATTTTTCCCTTGAAATTATTCAAATTAACTTTACAGGGAGTTATACCTGGCAGCTTCATTTGCATAATACACGCCACTGTACGTAACAGAAAACCACAATTTAAGTCATACAGAGTTAGTGTGCACTCAATGTTGGTTGCTTGACAGTTGTCAGCCCACTTTGAGGTCTGTGGATATAGAGGGAAAAATTGGTATCGGGTAGAGTTCCCGGGTAGCTCAGTTGGGAGAGCGTTGGTACGTTTAACCAAAGGTCCCGGGTTCGATACCCGGACCCGGAACAATTTTTCCCTTGAAATTATTCAAATTAACTCTACAGGGTGTTATATCTGGAAACTTGATTTGCATAATACACGTCACTGTACGTAACAGAAAACCACAATTTAAGTCACACAGAGTTAGTTTGCACTCAATGTTGGTTGCTTGACATTTGTCAGCCCACTTTGAGGTCTGTGGATATAGAGGGAAAAATTGGATCGTTGTCGGGTAGAGTTCCCGGGTAGCTCAGTTGGGAGAGAGTTGGTACGTTTAACCAAAGGTCCCGGGTTCGATACCCGGCCCCGGAACAATTTTACCCTTGAAATTATTCATTATCTATCTACTTCGCTCCAATAGATGACGCAATAGTAAGCACATTCCTTTCACGGTTTGTCTCCTGGTTGAAGAACAGTAAGCAATTCATCATAGTGGCATTTATTCTGTTCTGCTCATGCTGTTTTTGTGTAGTTTGGTGCATTTGTTTCAGAGCTGATTTAATTTAATTCTACATTGGACATTGATTAAACTGTGTAAAGACATAGATTATAACAAGTATGGATGGTTAACGATATGCTACATATTAATAAATGACATTCCAACTGTCGTTAGCACCGGTAACAGTGCATTCATTGTTCTTTGCGTAATAGGTAGCCACTCGACCATCGCACCTGAGGCCGATGTTTGTGTGCACAGGAATTCCGCCCTCTCTATAATTTATTGAAACTGAAACTAATATAACGCATTCTCAGCTCAGGCTTGTGCCCAAGCCCAGCCTCCCCCAAGTAGCAGCGAACGCGTCCAGGCAGTGCAATGCAGTCGTCAGTACCGCGCCTGCCAGCAAGAGTGGCATAAAGGTTTTGGTTGTACAAGGAAGTTTCACGTAAAGTAATGTCAACTGTATTACTTGCTGTAGCAAACCCTCTGTGTGGCAGGTTTTCCCTAGCTGGTTTGGTTTTATTCTTTCATCTCAACCCGTACCACGCACACTACTATTTATTTCAACACGATCATCATTATCACATCTCATTAAGGCCTACGTCTCTACTGCCACGCCACCGACTCACAAACACAAATATTACCAGTATCACCACAATATTCTTTACCAGTATCACGGCCATAATTTTATCAGTATCATGACTGTATTTTTAGTAGTACCATCACCATATTTTAACAGTATCGCCACTATATTTTTAACTGTATCACCACCATATTTTAGCAGTATCACCACTATATTCTTTACAGGTATCAGGACATTATTTACCAGCTTCATTTGATACTACATTCTTTAACAGTATCACTACCAGCACTACATTCTTTACCAACGTTACCACCAACACCACATTAATTATTAGCGTCAACACCAGTACCATATTATTTATCAGTACCACCACCTAGAATTACAATATATTCTTTAGCGATATCATCAGCAACACATTCTTCATCAGTAGGCCTACCACCACCTACAATATATTCTTTATTGGTGTCAATACCAACAGTAGTATATTCTTTACCGTGTCTCCATCAACACCACGTTCTTTAGCAATGTCACCACCAACTGCAAATTCTTGATCACATTCACCACCGTCATATCCACATTCTTTATCAGTGTCCTAATCATTATCATCACCACTAACCACTACCATCACCACATTTTTAATATTGCCGCAACCACCACCACCACCACCACCACGGTATTATTTACTAGTATCAACACATCCTTATCGTTACAAACCAGTATCATCACACCCATCACCAACACTTCCACCTCCACCACCACGTTCTTCTCAGTAGCGCCACCATTTCTGTATTTAATAGTATTAGCTACTATTACATTATTTGTCATTAACTCTACTAGCACATTATTTACCCGTATATCACCCTATTTATTACCATTACTACGTCGGTTTACAAACAAAACACAGTAAGTCAAAAGTATTACTTCGGAGAAAAAGGCGTTTTTATACTAACAAAATTGAATCCTCAAAATATTATTTTTATTCAGTTCTTTCTCTTTATGTGTATTTAATTTTCCAATTCTAAGTTCATACACATACATTGTGCACATTATATACGCATTTTTCTCGGAAGTATTATTATTATTGACTTAATGTGTTTTGCTTGTAAACCGACGACTACATCCTCTACTTTCTTCGTAACTATCACCGTCATAAGTCTAGTCTTAAACACAACTATCAACACCATCACCACCACCACCACCACCACTCTCATCATAAGATCATAATTTGAATTCCACTGGGAGAAAATCTTAAGTCAATACATATAGTTGAGGTCATAGGCGGAGAGAGAGCCGTTTCCTTGGGGTTGGCGGAGCAAAGCAAAACATAGAATCCCGATATAACGACATTATGGAGGACATCATTTATCTCCTCTCTCCGTTATATCTTGACCTTGGTACAGTATATCGGAATATGATCATTTAATAAAGGTATTGTAAAATAAAGTAAAATTGTAACAAAATATACAAACAAATTTACTTTTTTTCTCTTGTACGGAGGAGGGACACGAAGGCTTGCACTGCAGTCTGAGGCTTATTGTGCTTACCACTCCCATTCTGTGAATGATAGGGTAGCCGAACAGCCGCGCTCTTGTACAAGTACAGCACGCCGCACCGTGAACTTAACCAGGGCTATTGTATGGAAAATCCTCAACCAAGTAACTAGTCCCAACTAGGATTTGAACTTGGGCCCGCACGTTTCATGGCCAGATGTGCTAACCATTATTCCACAGCGGTGGACCAATTTTACATTTACTTTATCTGTTTATTTAAAAAAAAAAGCAAGATATCGTATGAAATGTAGGCTAAATTCTAATTATTTTATTTAATCACCGGGATCACTTCTATTCAAAATTCCGGCACATCCTGCGACGCTCTAAGTTGCGAGCGTCGTTAAATAAAACATAACATTTAAAACGTCACTTCTGTTTTTTCTGCACTCTTGTGCAGTAGCCTATGTTATTCATATTTCTCAAAGTGGCTGCTTGAACACTCACAGAGTTCTAACACATCAGTACAAGCTGTTACAAAAAACATTACAGTGCTCCCATTCCTCAAATGAGGTGTAGGAAATGTTATACGTTCAGAAATTTGAAATAAATGTTTTAGTCCAGACACATGGTCTGAAGATATTAATTCGTCAATTTAAGCACAGAAACGTATTCATAAACAAAAGCAAGAAAAATCCTTTGAATTCAAATTTTCTAACGTTAATAGAAACAAAAAAGAGTTCGGCCAAGTTTGAGGGGGCAGTGTCTCCTCACGCCCCCCTACCCCATAATTCCGTCTATGGTTGAGGGTGAACGGTGGCGTCAGGTTCGCTATTGTGAAGGTGCACGGCTGGAATTGGACTTAGATATCGCGGACTCCGATTCCCGTTTCAACCAGGACATTTAAATCATGGACACGGCCGCCGATCTCTTCTGTTTACGACTGAAACGGCCTTCACAGCAACTCTGGACAATAATGACCATTATAATCTGAATAACAATTGACTGCAGTATTGCGATGCATGGCATCTCTCCAAATCACACCACAGAATACGAAGCCGAGTGGGGACGTCATGATTTCCAAGACCCCTTCGCTCCCGTTTACTCTTTTCGTGGCAATCTTTCAAAGCATGTTCTAGAAACTCCAGACAATTTTGTTTGTAATTAATGCTGTGTAAAGAGAAATTGTGTGCCAGTGTGTGGCATGAGCAGCCCTCGGAAAGCCTTGACGTAAATCTCAAAGGCACCAAGCCACGTAAGGCCCGTAACACACTTGCAGAGTTTTCGCCAGCGAGAAATGTGTTGCGAGAAAATTAAAAAATTGATAACATGGATTCAAATGGACGTCCACACACTGGAAGAGTTCTCGCTCGAGGCAAAAACCTCACGCGAGTTTCTCACTGGAATCGGTAGCTCAGCGAATTTTCTTGACACATTTATCAAAGATGTTTGACATTTATACTCTTTATGACGATTGAATGTAGAAAAAGATATCACAGGTGGCGATGAATTGTATTGTTTTTATTTGAAAATGAGGAAGATGGCTGATAATTGCAGTCAAAAACTTATCGAACTTGTACGATGTCACCCGTAGGTCTATTTATATGATAAAGAGATGAAAACTATAAAAACACGAACTTAAAAGAAGAAATCTGGAGACAAATATCAGATTATCTGAAAATAAATAGGGCTATATTTTATTTTGATGAGATTTAATAGTATTGATTAAACATTTGAAATAATGTATCTATATATCTTAACAGTTTACGTAATTTTAATCAGAATATAGCAAAGAATTATCTTATCATATCGTGAATGGCAAAAAAAAAAAACTGTGGTCCATTGAACCTGAAATAACGCCTAAACGTAACATCATTCAAATTCCAAAACTCGCCCTTATTTTCGTAAGGTACAATGTGATTTTCAGATATTTCTGGCTTTAATTTTAGTCCATTTCCTCATCATCTGAATACTCAGATTCAACATAGCGTTCGTACGTAATTTGTAAAGTACGACAATATACTTAGCCCTACAGGTTATATATTTAAGTACGACAATATACGTAAATACATAACCTATAGGCTAATATTCCCCCAACGAGTCATTACTATAATCAGAAAAATGCTTTCCGCATGAAGGCAGTGCATAGATGATCATAGCCAGGTGTGATCTGTGATAGCGAAAACTCGCCAAGTGTGTGGCGGAAGGCTCTTCGCCTCTTTGTCGCTAGAGAAAACTCTTCAAGTGTGTTACGGGCCTAAGATAGGAGCTGCTGGGATTCGAACTCGGATTACCAGTGTGGAAAGTAAATACTCTAGCCGTTTAGCTATTGGTACTCGTAAGCTTGGTTATAATTTCTGCAGCTGGAGTCGACTTCTCACTTAGAGAGTCCAACGTAGGCCTGTATTAAACAGACGCATTGCTGTCAGAACTCATAGATATTATTTCCAGATTTGTTAGATTGTTTTTATTCGTGTATGTGTAAATGTATTGTGAATGAAATAAGTTTCCTTTGGAGGCAGTGAGCATTAATTTGCCACGGGACAGAAACAGGCGCTACAACTTCCGGCACAGGAATGAGCCGGAAATTCTGCCACATTTTTACTCGTTTGGAATCGGAGAGTGATAGAGGCAAACGCTGTAACTTATAAAAAAATAATGAAATACGCTAAAGGAATTTTCCAAAAATATTCGCAACTCAAAGTCACTTTAATTGAGTCTATTGCAAATCTAAGAGTTACTTTTGGGCAGTGGCGGCTGATTGGCTGAGGCAACTGAGGCCGGGTTTCAATCATCTGGTTTAATTGAACTCAAATTTTGTAAATGATTTGTCGATTGGCAAACTTACTCGTGTTAAATTACATAAGCAATTGTGGCTTACAGCTGTTTCGGTGCTTTCACACCATCCTCTGAGCTTACTAGATTTCGGCGTCATCTCGAACTTCGCTGTCTGTTGTGGGGGTGCGTTTGCGTGTTGAAAAATGTTGAAACGTGGAGTCAAATAGTGTGTTTGTTCTAAAATTGATCTGTGTGTTGAGAATTTGATCAGGGTGTGTTTTAGTGTGTGTGTATGTATTTCATATTGTTCTAGTGTGTTCAGTTTTTGGTTTTTGGGTTGTATGTGTATGTTATGAAATATACACACACTAAAACACACCCTGATCAAATTCTCAACACACAGATCAATTTCAGAACACTCACACTATTTGACTCCACGTTTCAACACTTTTCAACACGCAAACGCACCCCCACAACAGACAGCGAAGTTCGAAATGACGCCGAAATCTAGTAAGCTCTGAGGTTGGTGTGAAAGCACCGAAACAGCTGTAAGCCACAGTTGCTTATGTAATTTAACACGAGTAAGTTTGCCAATCGACCAATCATTTATATTTAAGTGTTAAAAGTAGTGTACGCAAGATTCAAGATGGATCAAATTTTGTGTTCTTATTTTCATTCGTACATTAATTCATTCATAGTTTTCTGCCAAGGGCAGGACTTTCACTGCAAACCCAGTATTCTCCAATCTTTCCTATTTTCTGTTTTCCTCTTTATCTCCGGATATGATCCATATACATTAATGTCGTCTGTCAACTAATATTACCTCTGGTTGAGGTTCTGGCTGATATGTACACATATTATCAGGCAATAATCTCATTTGACGATATTTGTCAGAGGAGGAACAATTATTTGTATGCATCTGAAGTCTGATTAGAATAATCTGTAGCTAATCGACGATGTATGAAATGGACGGGAAAAGGAACTGGCCACCCTACTCCATTATCTCCTGGCCAAGTTGACTCATAAATAGTGCCATGTTGGTGTCACTTGTTGTTTAGTCAACTGTCCGAAGACAGGTTTGAATCTCACTCGCATATCTTCTTCTGCCCCGAACTTTTTTTTAGTTGGTTATTTAACGACGCTGTATCAACTACTAGGTTATTTAGCGTCGATGAGATTGGTGATAAGCGAGATGGTATTTGACGAGATAGGCCGAGGATTCGCCATAGATTACCTGGCATTCACCTTACAGTTTGAGAAAACCTCGGAAAGAATCCAACCAGGTAATCAGCCCAAGCGGGGATCGAACCCGCTCCCGAGCAAAACTTCAGCCTTAACCGACTGAGCCACGCAGGTGGCCCCGAACTCTTCTCTTATTCACCATACCGTTCAGTGCTTCCTTCAGCAGATAGTTTGTCCTCAGCCAGTGACCAAGAAATTCATTTTTCTCTTCCCGATCAGTCGTTTTTATATAACGTATTACATTAGTCTTTGAATGCACTGTAGACTATTTGAAAACTTTGTGATGTCTATATAGACCTGTCTTGCAGTAAAATTTGTTCCTGAGGCCTGAAAAGTTCTGGCTGTATCTAGTTTCTGCATTTCATATGTTTTCGCGGACTTTGAGCTTGCACTTGGAAATCTGTTACTGAGGCACATTTTTTTCTGGCCTCATGGCCTGTGGACAAAACAGACGTTGCAGAGGATTTTTCTCGGGGTACTGCCGCTTCCCTCTATAATTACACTAACACACTCCACCTACTCTTCATTTCATTTCATCTGTAATAGTAAACATAGACTGGTTTGCGAAGTTTCAGGGTTAGTACGGGTTTTCGATATTGATACAGGAAGGGCTTGGGGCTCTGGGCTCCTGAGGCTTATCAGACTGCCAATGGGCCTGGCTCTATTAAGGGCTGAGGCAGGATGGCCCACCTGTTAGCTCGGCTGATCAGGAAGAGATTAGGGCTCCAGGTCCCTGGGGCTTATTTTATTTATTTTATTAGGTTATTTTACGACGTTTTGTCAACATCTTAGGTTATTTAGCGTCTGAATGAGATGAAGGTGATAATGCCGGTGAAATGAGTCCGGGGTCCAGCACCGAAAGTTACCCAGCATTTACTCATATTGGGATGAGGGAAAACTCCGGATAAAACCTCAACCAGGTAACTTGCCCCGACCGGAAATCGAAACCGGGACACCTGATTTCGCGGCCAGACGCGCTAACCGTTACTTCACAGATGTGGACCCCTGGGGCTTATCATGTTGCTCGTCCACGAAACGAGACTTGACTATCAGAGGCTGAGACAGGATGGCCCACCTGTCAGCGTCGAGTTCACGAGTGCTACCCGGGTCACTTGTCGGACTTGGACGATCATCCCATATGCATAGAGCACCCAAATAGGCCAAGGAGTGCTTAAGGTACAGCTTTTAAAGCCAGCTTTGATAGTAGCTAAGTAACATAGAGATCAGAGTGTAGATAGGTTAAGTATATTGACAGCAAAGGCTGGTCCACAATAAACCGGGAACGAAAACGATAACGAGAACGGAAATATTGTTAAGGCTGGTTCACAATAAACCGGGAATGAGAATCGGAACGAAAACGAAAATGGTAAAATTGTTAAAATGTGTACATTTAAATGTGAGCATTTACAATTAACGAAAAGCTTGCCGGAGCCCTAGATCGGGAACGGAGAGTTGGCCAAGTTTCAACTTTGGCGTTCACGTTTCCGATCACAGCCCACTAGATTAATTCAATTGCCATCTAAAAGCTATTTTGTCATCGTATATTTTGTAGCAAGAAGACCGTGATATAACCTATGCATTATTTTGTTCTGTGCTGTGCATCATGGAGCAAATTTTATTTAATGAGATTCTAATATTGAGTGTTGAGGAAAATCCTCACGTTTACGATAAGCGGCGCACCTCGTATAAAGACGAGAAAATGAAGGAGAATACGTGGCTTTCAATAGCTGCATCTTTGAACACCGATCGTAAGTGAATCATATTTTATTACTGTATTGGTTGTATTACACACTATATATTCATGCTTCAATTCAGTAACTACTGTTGTGTTCATTTTTGTTCTATTACAAATGTTTCTTCTGTAATTATTTTACGTTATGGTAGACTTAAAATAGATCGTGATAATAAAGATGCATGGACATATTTATAGTACCGTACCTAATGAAATGTTTCAGTTGAAATTTCGAAGTTGGTTAACATGTGTTTATGTTGGCTGCCTTGTACTCATGAGAGAACGCCATTGGTCAATTTTACAGAAATAACACCAGAATGCGTAATATCGGCTTTACATATCGTTATTGACATGCATATCGATATGCATAGTCGTCTACGTTCTCGGTTTATTGTGAATCAAAAATTTTCATATTCATGTCCTCTGCTTCTCGTTTTCATTCTGGTTCTCGTTCCCGGTTTATTGTGAACCAGCCTTTAAGTGACATAGAGATCGGAGTGTAGATAGGTTAAGTATATTGACAGCAAAGGCTGATCCACAATAAACCGTGAATGAAAACGAGAACGGAAATATTGTTAAAATATATTTAAATGTGCGCATTACGATTAACGAAAAGCTTGCCGGAGCCCGGGAACGGAAACGTAAAAATTAACTGTGAATGTTCACATTTAAATACATTTATTTTAACAATTTTTCCGTTCTCGTTTCCGTTTCCGGTTTATTGTGGATCAGCCTTAAGTTGCAAGTCGTAATTTTGAAAATGCATTAGTGAAAGTGTGACAATAGAGGTTGGACCACAATAAACTGATAACGGTACTTGTGCAGGTATGAACCTGTCACACTCGTGGGTCTTAGTTCGAACTTAGGGTTAAGATACAAATTAGATTTACTTTAAATGTTATTTTAAGTGGCCATGCTTCATTTAATTTAGGATGCTCCTTGTTATTATTACTATTTTTTATTATTATTATTATTATTATTATTATTATTATTATTATTATTAATTGTTTTTATTAGTTGTGTTTATTATTGCCATTATTGAGTGTAATTAGTTACCACTGCCACCGGGTATACACCCATTTGCAGTGTGAATAAATAAATACATACATACATAGGCCTACAACGAGAACGGAAATATTGTTAAAATACATGTATTTAAATGTGAGTATTCACAATTAACGAGAAGCTTACCGGTGCACGGGAACGGGAACGTGAAAATTGATTGTGAATGCTCACATTTAAATATATCTATTTTAACAATACTTCCGTTCTCGTTCTCGTTTCCGTTCCCGGTTTATTGTGGACCAGCCTTAACAGAGATCGTCGTTCCGGCGGTAACGATATCTTTGTTGTGCAGTAACTGTAGTGCTGGGTATATAAACGTACCTCCCCGTGTTTTAATCTTCATTGGACTGTATCAAGACGTATACAGTATATAATCACATACGCAGCACTGCATTAGAAGCACTCATGCATATAAAAGTTGGTAGGGTGACCCGCAGTACAAAGACGTCGTAAGCTAAGAAGGCAGTTTGAGTGACACAGCGCCGCGACTCGCACATGGCGGCCCTGACACGCGATTCCACTTCCGCCGGCACGCACACAGCAGACTGTTCGGAGAGAACGCAGCAGGTGTTGTCTTGCTGTCCGCCATTTTATCATTTTTCGATTCATAGTTGTTGATTTCCGCGTAATTTCTTAGATTCATCCATAAATGTATGTTGAACGATTTTGTGTCACACCTATACAGTATTAAAAAGTCGCAAATTTTAGTCTACTTTCGTAATACTATAGATGTTACTGTCCCTCACCGTAGCGTATTGTATTGTATTTATTAACATTCCATGGTATTCATACATTGCTTACAGCTAGAATATGGAACAAGTAAAAAAACTTAATACTATTATAAAGTCTTAATTTATAGTCACAGTCTAGATGAAATATATACAGACGAGATTTACAATGTAGTCTACTAGTACAACACAAGGTTTTAGTATCAATTTCATGAAGTGTTATTGAATGTCATGAATTCACCTACAGAATAGAGGACGTGAGAAATTAGGTAATTCTTTAATTTGGCCCTAAATAATTTTATGTTTTGAGTTTCATTTTTTTTATATTGATAGGGAGGCTATTAAAAATTTTACTGCCATATAACGCACTCCTTTTTGGTAGCACGATAGACTTGCCGATGGAGTATGAAAGTCATTTTTTGACGTGTATTTATGCTATGAACTGTTGAATTAGTTATAAAGTTTTCACGATTACATACGAGGAAGATTATTAATGAAAAGATATACTGACAAGCCATGGGCATTATTTGTAGTTTTTTAAAAATAGTCCTACACGATTTCCTAGATTTGGCACCTGCTATTATTCTAATTACTCTTTTTTGTAATAGGAATATACTGTTACTATCTGTGGAATTTTCCCTGAACATTATTCCAAAAGTCATTACCGAGTGGAAGTAGACCTATGCAAAGTATATTGTTTTTAAGGTATTGATATTTACTATCTTTTGCATAGATCTAATAGCAAAACAAGCTGAATTTAGTTTGGGGGTAATTTCTTTAATATGATTTTTCCAATTTAACACATTATCGATTTTTAAGCCAAGAGATTTGGTTGTTGTTGTTTCTAATAGGGATCTATTGTTAATTATTGCGCTAGAAATTTGCGAGGTTTAATTTGGACAGGATTTAAATTGAATTATGTTAGTTTTGTTACAATTTAATACCAATTTATTGACTGAGAACCAGTCACATATTTTGAAGAGAATTTTCTGTGTTGAAGCGTCGTGATCTAAGGCATCTTGCTTAGGACTCGCGTTACGGAATGCACGTTGATTCGAGTCCTATTGGGGAAGGAATTTTCTCATGCAATTTTGATCAGTAGCTACACTACCAGTCAAAAGTTTTCGATCAGCTATGAAAAGAACTATATAGGGGCTACTTTATTTCAGTGTACAAACACATCGGAAAAACTAAATAGACCAACGAAATAAATATTTTCTCTCTCTAGCATTATGATATGATAGAATATTCAAAACGATATCCCTGTTTTAACCACAAATCCATAGTTGTGATAGGTGATCGAAAACTTTTGAGCGGTAGTGTATATGGGACCGTGTCCATCCAGCATCGTGATTAATTTTACAATTAATTTTGGTTTTCAGATAAATCTATTCAATATGATAAACTTATTTTAAATGCTGAATCAATATGATTTATCCATTTGCAAATTTTATTATTTGCTATTACATCTTAAATAGACTTGAACGTTTTCGCCTATACGGCATCATCAGATATTTAAAAATTGACGAAATCTAAACTTAATCCATTGAATTGTACAAAGTAATATGCATAACAAAGTTGATTGATATTTTATCATGAGTTTTATGTAGTGGAAAACGTATTGGTAGAAATGTTCAATTTGAATTTGTGTAATTTGTTTTGCCGAAAAATAAAGTATGAAATTTAAGATTGTGGATATAAATATTAATACATATAACTCATGTTACATTATTAGTTAAATGTCACTTATTATAAAGATAAAATTGATAAAATTTATAAAATGTTACAGCTACTTTGTCTGGATAAGAACAGATCGCATAGTGCTATGCAATTATTACGATCTAGTCAAATGGTGTGTGTTTATGCAATACATTTGGTTCTTCTATAATGATCGATTGTCGAGTTCTTGGGTTCTGTAACATAAGCATTTTAATAAATTTTATATCTAGCAATGTTGAAGTTACAGACAGTTTTACTATGATGAACTTCAGAAACTGTTACATGTCGCTAGTGGATGAAGTAGGCCTACGGTAGATAAAACTAGTCTACTAGTGAGTTTTCCGCTTCTTTTGTGATGTAGCTGCTAAGCGGAATACAGTACATAATCATCTCATAGTAGCATAGTAGCAAACGGGAGTAGGCCTATGTGTTGTTTGGTACTTTACTTGGAAATGAGGAAAAGTAGGTTGCACTGGCAAAGATGATGTTGAAGGCGAGACAAATAGGTATGATGACGATGAAAATGAAAATAAAGAGAAGAGTGACAAGGAAGATGATGTAGGCAAAACAAAAATAAAGACAAAGACGAAGATGATGACAAACACGAAAACGATGAAGACGAAGATGAAACAGTCAAGGCAAAGATAGAAATGATGGACACGAAGAAGAGTATGAATAAGAAGAAGAGTGTAGATACGAAGAAGAATGGATACGAAGAATGACTATGAAGATGATGGATACGATGAAGGTGATGGATACGTTGAAGAAAGTGATGGATACGATGAAGAAGGTGATGGATACGATGAAGAAGGTGATGGATACGATGAAGAAGGTGATGGATACGATAAAGAAGGTGATAGAATGGATACGATGAAGAAGGTGATGGATACGATGAAGAAGGTGATTGATACGATAAAGAAGGTCATGGATACGATGAAGAAGGTGATGGATACGATGATACGATGAAGAAGGTGATGGATACGATGAAGAAGGTGATTGATACGATAAAGAAGGTCATGGATACGATGAAGAAGTTCATGGATACGATGAAGGTGATTGATATGATAAAGAAGGTCAGGGATACGATGAAGAAGGTGATGGATACGATGAAGAAGGTGATGGATACGATGTGGATGGTGATGAATAGGCCTACGAAGATGGATACTAAGAAAGTAATGGAGATGGTGGAGGCGAAGGAGATGAAGAAGAAAATGTAAAATGATGTTTACAAAGAAGAAGATGGAAACGAAGAAGATAATGGTGATGGTGAATGCGAAGAAAATGACGATTACAAAGAAGAAGATGGATACGAAGAAGATAATGGTGATGAATGCGAAGAAAATGATGATTACAAAGAAGAAGATGGATACGAAGAAGATAATGGTGATGATGAATGCGAAGAAAATGATTACAAAGAAGAAGATGGATACGAAGAAGATAATGGCGTTGATGAATGCGAAGATGATGATGATGATGATGATGATGATGATAATTACAAAGATGATGGATACGAAGGAGAAGATGACGATGTATACGAGAAAGATGATACGAAGAAGTTGGACATGAAGATGATGATGGATTCTAAAAGAAAACGAATACTAAGATTAAAATGGATACAAAGAAAGAGGAGACTGATTTGAAGAGAAGTATGGTGGATAGGAAGAAGATGGTAATGGATTCTAAGATGAATACTAAGTATAAAATGCATACAAAGAAGAAGAAGATTGATACGAAGAAGATGATGGATATGAAGGAAAAGAAAATAGGCCTAATGAAGAAGAAGAAGAAGAAGAAAAATAAGGTGGATATAGAGAAAATGATGGATACCGTACTTGAAGAAGAAAATGGATATAAAGAAGTTTATGATGGATTGGAAGAAGATGGATAACAGGAATAAGATGACTACAAAGAATAAAAATATTGATACGAAGGGGATGATGATGATGATGATGATGATGATGATGATGATGATGATGATGGATAAGAAAATGAATACAAGAGAAATGATTATGAATATGAAGAAGAAGATAGTGATGAATACGAGGATGATGGGTACGAAGGAGATTATGAAGACAAAGACGAAGATTATAAAAAGAGACGAAGTTTGTGAAAACAGTGACTGAGATAAACATGATGAAGATAAAGGCGATGGATGCAAAGACAGAAAATGATGACGAAGATGTTGAATAAGGCAGTGAAGATGGATTTACAGAAGAGATGAAGAAAAATGCAGATACTAAATAAAGAGTACGAAAATGAAGACATGAATGAAGGTGGAAAGGCAGAAGAAAATGAAAACGGATGGAACTGAAGATACAGAAGAAAATGAATAATGTGAGAATGAATATGGAGTATCAAGAAATGGAATAAGTGAAAAAGGAGAAGAATTGAAGCGGAGACACGGAAGAGGACGAAAATAAAGAATTGGACTAGTAGGTGAATTATTATGAAGAGGACGAGGGGAAATATAAAGGTGGTACAGTGCGAGGAAGAGGAGGAGAATCAGGAGCAGGGGAATTCTCGCCTATATGGGGTGTGCAGTCGATCCCTATTTATATAATTGAGTGGAGTGCACAGTAGTGATGTGAGGTTATCTTAATTGGCGTGATGCGTGCTGATAATTGACCAGGTCACGCGTGCTCTTACATCAGGCGGTAGTGGGGGCACCTGTCCACGTGAGTCAACAGGTAGACTACGATGCAAGCTGAACAAGCATTTTATGTGTTGCTAAGGAGGAGGGTGAACGAGCGCCCACCAGTTCAGTGGATTATTGTAAACTGTAGCAGTGTAGCGTATCCAACTATTTTTACGTATAAGAATAACGTGGTTTATACAGGGACATCATTTTATTTTTACTTCAATTTTTATTGTACCTGAGTTTTTGAATGTACTTCACTCCCACCCCTTCTACTAAGGAAGTTTCAACTCCACACAGAACCAAGACCGCAGATAGTAAGCAGTACTGAGTTACTGAGTATAGTACGTTCCAGAAATATGTTCGCGTTTTCCAGTGACGAAAGAGCTTTCAATATTGAATCGTATTTTCGCACAGGTACTGTCCGTTTGCCTACGTCGCATCCCGATTTCCTCCACCTGCTTCTGCTCGCCCCTCTGTAATAGCTGGGCTGTCTTAGCTCTTTTCTGAAAACATTAATTTCTCATAGGAATTGGAAGTTTGCGTAATATTATACAGCTGTTTAATTTAACTTAAATAAAAGGGCCTCGTCAAGTAATTAACTGTCACGTGATTTCCTCCCTTTCTACAATCCTGCGGCATAACCACTTGGACGGACAGTAGATAGCATGTCTGAGTAATTTTATATTTTCGGGTCGGGCAGAAGTGAAGATTGAATTTACAGTACGTAGAGTAGGTACAGAATTATTTCAACATGAGTTACTAGTACGAAGGACGAAACTGGCAATTGGAATTAGATGCAATAGTCTATAGTGCAATAATATGCACAAAAGAACTGAAGCTGTGTCGAAATGAACGGCCACCATTTTCAAAATTGTGTTTAAATATTCATATTATGATTATTTTTCAATTTAACTTCTTTCTCTATATTGTACGCTAATGTGCTGTAGACAGTATAATATATACTGCATAATGAATACGTTCGCATGGATAACTCACTTCGTGAGTAAAAACACTTATTCTTAATACAGTACTGTACTTTGATTAAAGAAAACGTAATGAAAATTATCAAACTCAAAATCGCGATATTTCCTAGTTTACGTAAATGGATGAACTACTTTTCTTCCTTCCTATACCTAGTGGAGTGATTTGTGTTTTAACGCCAGTATCATCGAACTCAAGTCTTGGAGGGGGGAGCAAGCGGTGTTTCCGGTTCTCTAAAGGTATAGACAGGTTAATATTAAAAATGTTAGTAAAAATAAAATGATGTCCCTATATATTCTTTTCGCTGTAAGAAAAATCCTAATATAAACAATAGCATGGTGACTGAAGTGAGGCTTCATTGGCCGCAGCTTGGCGTCATAGATTCTCAGTACGTGATCCCGCCCATTGTTGTACATTTTGTTTCACGTTAAACATTTCCCGTTACTCGTCAAGTAGATCTAACCTCATTACTATCCATTAGTTTGCTTAGGGAACTTTTACTTTATAATTACTGCAATTAAATTATTTTAAACTTATGTGTAAGGTCACTCACTGTTGGACAAAGGAGTTATACCTTCCAGGATGCAGAAGCCATACTTAGTACCACGTGCTTACGTGAACAACTAAGAGCTCAAGTGACGCCAGCTTGTTACAAGAACAGACTACCTCGGTATTACTGTTGGTATTCATCCGCATTCATAGTAAATAACAAAATATAAAAGTAGCTTTTCCTTTACATAGCGTTTTACATATAAGTGAGATTATATTTTTCATCGTATTTAACTAGAATTCAATTTTTTATTTTCAAATAATACAAGATTATGGTTTCCAAATACGGAACTATATTTTCCTGTGTCTTGAGAGTGTTTCGACTGGGAGCCAATCACGGGAATGACAGCAAAGTGCTTGTATTTACATTAGGATTTTTCTTACAGCGAAAACAGTATAGCTGGTTTATTTGATGTGAATAAAAAGTATGGGACACTGCTGGTGGCTTTACTATATTTAATTTTATGAAAACATGTTAGATTTACATTTATAAAATTTAATTGGAAATAAATGAGGTGGGATATGATGATAGAGACTGGATTAATCTTGCACAGGATAGGGACCGCTGGCGGGCTTATGTGAGGGCGGCAATGAACCTTCGGGTTCCTTAAAAGCCATTTGTAAGTAAGTAAGTAATTGGAAATAAATGCTGAATATCTATTTTGTATATAAATTGTATTTAGAGTTACATACCGTACTGTATTTCTAATATGCGTGGTATTGAAATGATTTAAATGTCATAAAAACATGTAAGGGTGTTACTTTATAGAACTCAAAAGTGGTGAAGGGCCAACTTCAGAACTTATGCAGATTCCTCCAAGCCTCTAGTTACGCCACTGGCCCACATATCAAATGTAGATGTTTCACCTGATTCGAAATACAATTTTTTCCCCCTGATCTGCTCTGACCTCCCTTATCTCTTGGGCTTGGGCCCTCGATGCGATTTCGCCGATTTGTTTTAGCTGTTGATTATAGACTGGGGTGTATGAATGCAAGAAGCTGACATCGAGATTTTGTCGTAAATGAGGCGACTAACAGGGGCAGTGGAGAAATTTGCATAGTGATGAACTTCGGCAGCAAACATTGTCAGAGTTATTACACGAAGCAAGTTGCGTGGGGAGGGGCAAGGAATTCGTTTTTTGCCAGAGACAGAAGGGGAAGGGCTACTGTGGTGATGTTGGCAGGACGGAAGAAATTTTCCACGACAAAACGACTATGGTCTCCAGGGAATCAGTCGGTTACGGATGTGAAAATTTATTAGAACCCTGTCTGTGAGTGAATGAATGGTCAAACTGGCAGTACGAATCCATGATTTTACCGACTTAATATATTCAGTTCACCTTCTAAAGCCAAGCAGTCTTTCTCCTCGTCCTTTACCTCCTCACTCTCATTTCGTTCCTTCTTCTTAGCTTTGTACTCCTGCTGCTATTAAAACTACTGCCACTATTACTGTTCAGACTTCTTTCTGTTGCTGTCTCTGTCACCGCTAGTGATGTTGCTGCCTCTCCTTTTAATGTTGCTGTCGTTGCTATTGATGCTTCTGCCATTGCTTTTGATGTTTCTGCTGTTAGTATTGATGTTCTGCCGTTGCCATTGATGTTTCTGTCATTGATTTTGATGTTTCTGCCGTTGCTATTGATGTTAGTGCCGTTGCTATTGATGTTTATGCCACTGCTATTGATGATTTTGTCGTTGCTGTTGATGTTTCTTCTGTTGATATTGGTTGTTTCTGCCGTTGCAATTGCTATTTCTGTCGTTGCTATTGATGTTTCTGCCGTTATTGATGTTTCTGGCGATGCTGTTGATGTTCTCGCCGCTGGTATTGATATTCCTGCTACTGTTATTGATGTTTCTGCCGTTGCTACCGATGTTTCTGCCGTTACTAGTAATGTTTTTGTCGTTACTAGCGATGTTTCTGTCATTGCTATCAAAGTTTTTGCCTTTGCTATTGATATTTCTGCCGTTGCTATCGATGCTTCTGCCTTTGATGTTGATATTTCTGTCGCGCTTGATGTTTCTACTGCCACTATTGCTATTCGTGTTTGCTATTTCTGAATTTTCTGTTAATGTTGCTGCCGCTGCCGTTGCTGTTGAATGTTTTTGCTATTAATGTTTGTTATTGTTCCTGATGTGGATACTACTGCTATTATTATACTATTAGGCCTACTAGTAATAGGTACTACCGTTACTATTACTATTTTACAACTACCAGTACTACTACATGTATCTTTCTTCATTTCTTAGGTTTTATTTTCTTCCTTATATCCTTTCTTTGTTTCTGCGTCCTCTTCATACAGTTTATTCTTTGTCCTTCAATTCTGTCCACGTAACTTCTGTAGAGTCTCTTCTTTCTTGTATTGCTTTCTGGCCACTATTCTTTTGTTGACTTAGGCTTTAGTGCCATGCTCCAGCATATGAGTTGTTTATGGGGTAAATCAGCCAAAACGTCGCCCTCTTCTGCCACGAATACACACACACCTCGATCTCCTTTGCCTCGTTGTGATATTTCCGCCCTTCGTGGAATATTAGGGACGCCCTGATAAAGAATGTTTTCCGGGGCGTTATTTATCGCCAAGCGTACTTTGTGGTCACGTATTTAATGGGTCGGAAGAAGATAAATTTTAAGAGTGTCGCGTGAATAAAATTGATCTGGAGGGCTGAGCTCTGCGCTTGTAATAGTGGTCCAACAGTAGCCGGAGCAATGGTAGCGCGAACATTCCGAATGAATGACTAAAAGTAACGGTTGAGTGACCGAACGGACAAATGAGAATTTGGATGATTGACTTAATGGAATAAGCGAATGAATGAATAAATTATGAGGTGAATAAACAAATTAATGAATTGGCAAATGAACGTTGGGATGGGTGGGTGGATAAACAAACGAGGGAATGGGTGAGTAGGTGTGTGAGCGAATCGGTGGTGGATGAACGAGTGAAGGTTAAGTCGATGAACTAACAAAGATAGGTGGATGAACGAGGAAGTGGGTGAGTACTAATGAACGGGTGAATGGATGAATGCACCAATGAATGAGTGAGATGATGAATGCGACAACGAACGGCTTGGGTAGGTGAGTTCACCAGCGAACGGATGAGTGAATGAATGCACCATTGAACGGGTGAGTTGGTGAATGCACCATTGACGGATGAGTGAATGAATGCACCAAGGAACGGATGGAGTGGATGAATGCTTCACTGAACGGGTGAGTGGATGAATGCACCAAGGAACGGGTGGAGTGGATAAATGCTTCACTGAACGGGTGAGTGAATGAATGCGCCAACGAACGAGTGGACTTTGTGAATGCGCCAACGAACGGTTGGAGCGATTAATGTACTAACGAACGGGTGGAGCGGGTGAATGCATCAACGAATGGGAGGATAGGGTGAATGCACCAACGCATTGATTGGGTGAGTGAATGCATTAAGGAACGGCTGAGGTGGATGAATGCACGAGTGAAAGATTTGAATGAATGAGTTCAACGAACGAATGGGTTGATGAGTGCAGCAACGAACGGGCGGGATGGTTGAATAAAGCAACGAACGATGCAAGATCAGTGAATGCATCAGGGAACGGATGGGACGAGTGAATGCACGAGTGAAAGATTTGAATGAATGAGTTCAACAAACTAGTGGGTGGATGAGTGCAGCAACGAACGGGTGGGATGTTGAGTGAAGCAACGAACGATGCAAGATTAGTGAATGCACCAAGGAACGGATAAGATGGGTGAAAGATTTGGATGGGTGAGTTCAACGAACGAGTGGGTGGATGAGTGCATCAACGAATGGGTGGGATGGTTGAGTGAAGCAACGAACGATGCAAGATCGTGAATGCACCAAGGAACGGGTGAGATGAGTGAATGCACGAGTGAAAGATTTGGATGGGTGAGCTCAACGAACTAGTGGGTGGATGAGTGCAGCAACGAATGGGTGGAATGGTTGAGTGAAGCAACGAACGATGCAAGATTAGTGAATGCACCAAGGAACGGATGAGATGGATGAATACACAGGTGAAAGATTTGGATGGGTGAGTTCAACGAACTAGTGGGTGGATGAGTGCATCAACGAATGTGTGGGATGGTTGAGTGAAGCAAAGAATGATGCAAGATCAGTGAATGCATCAGGGAACGGGTGGGATGAGTGAATGCACGAGTGAAAGATTTGGATGGGTGGATGAGTGCAGCAACGAACGGGCGGGATGGTTGAGTGAAGCAACGAACAATGCAAGATCAGTGAATGCACCAAGGATGAATGCAGCAACGATCGAATGGACTGGATGAGTGCACCAACGAACATGTGGGTTGGTGCAGAAGTAGGTGAGTCTGCAATGAACGGGTTGAGTGGATGATTGCACCAACTAACGACTGGGTGAGTGAATGAATTAACGAATAAGAATGAAGCACAAATAATAGCGAATGAGTGGTGTTTGCGAAAGCAATGAGTGGAGAATTATTGCATAAAATAAAAATGAGTCGTCGAGTAAGTTAAATGAGCAACTGAATACATATTGAGTGATGAGCGAATAGATTGTTTGTTAATGAAACTAATTAATGGAACAAATGAAGAACTTTACTGAAACGAATTCATTCGTATAAAATGGGATGACTTAATCAAATTAGTGTTTAGATCACTCCGTTCTGTGATATTTGATAAAGTGGAGAGTAACTTATAAAATAAAATGAAGTTTTAAGAGGAATAGTCAAAGTAGTTTTAACATTGTGTGAAATCAGATTTCTTATAGGTCATAGTCCATTATTTACTCTATGTGGCCATAGATGAAATCCGTATCGTACTGATCGCGGTTTACCACATTATGTGTGTCAGCTTTTCAAGGACTGTACTCGTAATGGAATAGGAGGAATACGCAAGTGGTAGGCCTATGTGAACTGTTACTTGAAATTCGACTCATCTCGTCAGTGGTGCCAACATTAAGACGGCTGCTGAATGCACGACTCACCAATTTCCCTCGGGAGGCTCTTGCAGTAGAGACGTGCACGAGTGGAATTTGAGCAACGCGTCCTGCTCTTGTGCCATTGTTGAATTAAGGAGGTCAGCATTACGTTCCTTTCTCCCCCTCGGTTCTTCTTATCCCTTCTTTATCCTCCTCTTCTCTTTCCCCTGTCAGACCACCAATTTATGTTTCATGCGTGTCAGTGGAGGCTCGACTTACTTCGGTGTAAAAAGAGATGAAGGTTGCGTTAAAGCGGTTGTCTGCTGTCGAAACAAATGAACTCCTCGTTTATTTACTCTGACGTCAGGGCGAAGGTGTCAATTAATTTTGATCAGGCCTCCGGCATCTTATCAGAAGTTTGTGGTTCGTATCTTAGAACGAAGCCAGTTTCTTGGTATTCCGAGACTAATTCTTTGGTAGACGGAATTTGTTTCGTGCATTAAGGGTGCATGTCTGTGAACTCTGTAAATTAAGAGAACGGGGAGAAACATGCAATGTCACATCGCAGCTGTGTGCTTCATTGGTAGAGTGGCCTAACCAACAAAATCACTCACTTTCTTTCTCCATCTTAGTTACATGACACGCGATATATGATCATCCCCAATACATATTCGCCTCTTTCGTGTGTGGTATGCTCCGATAGTGTCGACCGCTGTGGAGTAATGGTTAACATGTCTGACTGTTAAATGAGCGGGTCCGGGTTCAAATCCTGGTTGGGACAAGTTATCTCGTTGAGCTTTCCCCCGAGGGTTTCCCTCAACCAATTGAAACGGAATTGCTGGTTAATTTTCGGCGGTGGACTTCGGACTCATTTCGCCGTCATTTATTCCCATGCCATTACCATAGCTTGGGTGAAGCACGACCGTTCGGCGACAAATATCATTCATCATAAGTAGAGCCCGGATGTTTGGCAAAATGCTTGACATATACCAAATTTATATAGATTTAATTACGTTTCGAGTTGTTTAGGAGATACAGAACCAATTTTTATTTTGCCTTTAAGCTGTTGTTGCCTATTTTAAGAATAAGTGCCTATTTTTTGCTTTTTTGTATCTTAATAATAAATTGAAATAATTTATATTTTCTCTTTTAAGGGGAGGCAGAGTGAAATTTTCGAACAAAACTGAAGAAAAAATGAAAATTTGTTTTTTTTTCCATTTTTATCTTTATTTTCATATTCCGATGTTAGTATTTACATTTATAGCAACAGAACTTGGAATTATAAATTTGGGTCATCTTGCATAATGGAGTTGTTATCGAGGACCCAGTACTTTGCTTTTATGAAAATCGGTAATTAACATAGTGGTAGATATTTACAAATGTTTTCTGCCCAAGGACAAGTCTTTCACTGCAAACCTAGCATTCTCCAATCTTCCTTATTTTCTACCTTCCTTTTGTCTCTGCATATCCATATATCTATATGTTGTCTATCGACCAGCCTCATGGTCTAGTGGTCAGAACTTCTGGATATAGTTCATGAGGTCCCGGGTTCGATTCCCGGTTAGAGCACAGGAATTTTTCCTTAAAGGGGATTATTCCTGTGTTCGTTAGGTTAAGTTTAGATTTAAGACCTCTCCTGGCACTACATTATCATAATCATCCTATCACATCATCGGGGTAATGTAACTCCGCCTTCCAGGCGCCCCAACCTCAGAAGTGGGTTACAATTAAGCCACAGCCAGGAGAGAAGACCAGAAATGTCGAAAAGACAACCTGGTGGCATTGGATAAAAAAATTGTGCCCTTAAAAGTATGAAATTAAAACCAAGATAACTGTAATATTATATTATTCCCATAATAAACTAATACTTATCATTATTTATATACTTTCTCTGAACATATAAATAAAAAGAAATATTGAACATTTCTTACAATATGGTGCATGGAGCATTTTATATCAAACGGTATAAAGTTTTATAAAATTATTAATATTTACAGAACTATTGTACTTAGAAAGTTGAAACTTGGTATGTCCATTACTAATAACATACTTAGTATCCATGATCAATTTCAAGAAAATCGGATAAATTTTGTGGATTTTGAAATATTCACCTCTGCCTCCCCTTAAGTTATTTTAACAACCAACATTTTTATTATCTTTAATTTACCCTCCACGTGTGCAAGTTTAATATTGACTATCCTACAGCTGTAACCATTTTATACGAGTTATTTAATTACGCAAATGCAATTACCAGTAGGCTACCCAGATCATAGCATTTAGACCTTCCTTTTGAGATACTACCGCCTTGGTCATAAAAGGCTAGAATCAACCACAAGTGGTTAGAAGATATTGTCCAAGTCTCTCTACACTTCAAGAATCGGATACAAGCTTAATGAAACGTGCTAGATTACACTTTCAGTTACTGAAAATCGAAAATGCTTCCTTATTAATTTTTTTAATCCAAATTTCGCTGCCCCAATGGAAAATATTACACGAATTAACTTGAACTCCTACAGCTGTGGTAGATAGAAATATGCTTGGTTCAAACATGTTCCATTTACCTACGTCAGATGTTGTAGACCTACCTTTTCCTGTGAGGAAAACTGTTCTATTTGATAAAGGCAGAGTTTGACATCAGAGAACCTAAAAATGTACCTTCTGGTAATGTGCAACCCATACCAAGGTGTGTTGCATGAATATAATATAAATTACATAATAAAGTATATTAGACTCTATGCTTGTCTTTAAAACTTAGAAATCCACCGCTGTGGAGTAACGGTTAGCATGTCTGACCGTGAAACGAGTGGGCCTGGGTTCAAATCCTGCTTGGGACAAGTCACCTAGTTGACGTTTTTTTCTGAAGGTTTCCCTTAACCCATTAAGAGCAAATGCTGGCTAATTTTTGCCGATGGATCCTGGACTCATTTCGCTAGCATTATCACCTTCATCTCACTCAGACGCTAGATAACCATAGCAGTTGATAAAGTGTCGTAAAATAACGAATTTAAACTTACACTGCATTTTTAGTGTTTTAGTTGCCTTCGTGGCATGCATATTGTGTCTTTTTTCTTATTTACAATGACTTTTTTTCATGTTTTTAATACTGTAATTACTTTTTTTTTTTGTCTGTCTATTTTAAGTATTATAAATCCCTAAACATCGGGGCTCCAATTATAAGAATTCCTCCAACTCCGGCTGGCGACGCACTTAGGAGCTGGCCTAAGGACGAGTGGGTTGCCTGCTCGAAATCTGGGTACGCAGCGAACCTTAGTGTAGTCAGCTGGGTTGGGAATGCGCCCATTTAGAGGGTTAACACAATAGGTCTAGTCGTAGTGCTGGGTCATAATTTTCTCCTCCTGGAGTTCAATTCAATTCAGTGTTCGGGAAGTGCCGTCCAAGAAGCATATGACGTGAGTGGAGATGACATATAAAATCAGTATAGGAACTTACAATTTAACTCGTATTTTTATCCAAAAGTAAAGAATGAAAATGATAGTACTCAGGCATTTAGATGTTAAATACATCTTTTAGAGATACGTATGTCAGGAACAGAGAATTGTGCGTGTCTTGTGATCCAGAAAGAATATGTTCAAAGCAGTGCAGTGGTTCCAGAAATTTTTTGTGGCATCCTTCCCCTTTGCTTAGCACCACAGATTTTAATGCCTTCCCCACTCCAATTTTTTCCCTTGCCCTACAGCTGGGGTTTTCGTTTTATTTTGCGCTCCACTTTTACACTAAGTATAGTTGTTTCTAAGTATTGATTCTCAACTTTTTTTACCATCATGCACATGGGAAAAGATGAGTCGTTATTTAATTGAATGTTAATTACAGATTTGGAGAGGGTAGTCCCATTTTAAATGAATCGCTACAAGAGAAGTCTAGTGCCCAACAATAGTGTTCGATTTATGGCTACCAGATTTGTTTTGGGGGGGGGGGGAGGAATACTTATACGAACTTCTGGGGATTTAGCAGCGTATAATTTGTTTATTGTTTAAGGTCTAAGGCTATTATCATTCTTAACTCTATTTTAGACATTTAATATTGTAAAATACGTTTACAGAACCTATATGTTAGCCCTCCATATACAGTATACCTGCAGTGTAAATTTAATGAAATCATTGGTACCTAGGAAAACATGAATCATTGCTGACATCAATCATATGTAACAGATGATTTGGGAGCTTGAAGTAATGTATTATTTTTATTCTCCTAGATACATTTTCTGCATGACTGGATTGAAGATGAGAAATAGACAAATCCACTAAACACTTATTTGATACATTTGACCATTTAAACTTTCTTTCAGTAGTACTATAATTATGTAATTGTTCTTTTGATTTACAAAACTTTTCAGACAATTGATCAGAGTTAACAAAATTCTGCTAATAAAAGAGGTCTACAATAACTTCAGTGTAATAATATTGGATTTTATTTATGCATATAGGCCTATTTTATTGCATGGGAAGACATAGATAATCGTCAAATTACGGAAGACATATTTTAAGGCAAAAAACTTAAGAATACGGGAAGCTTACAATCTGGCAACCGCAGATCGTTTACCAATAAAGAGAATAATGCCGGGCTAGGTCTATATACAGATTTGTCCTGTTTTCTTGTCAATATTCGAGGCCAGTATTTTTTAACTGGATTATTTTACGACGCTGTATCAAAATCTCAGGTTATTTAGCGTGTGAATGAAATAAAGATAATAATGCCGGTGCAATGAGTCCGGGGTCCAGCACTGTTAGTTACCCAGCATTTGTTCTTATTGGGTTGAGGGAAAACCCTGGAAAAATTTCAACCAGGTAACTTTTTCGACCAGGATTCGAATCCGGGCAACCTGGTTTCGCGGTCAGACGCGCTAACCGTTACTCCACAGGTGTGGACTGTCAGCACCCATATTCTCACAGGAAGTGAGTAGGCAAACAAAGAAGCTTTATTTGTTCAGAGTTCAGTACACAAGAAAAATATGAAAAGATGAAGAAATGCTTGAAAAAGAAAGGGCGAAGATGAAGAAGTGCGAGAGGAAGGTGAAGAAATGTGAGAGGAATGAAGAAATTCGGATGAACGAGCAAAATGTTTTGAAAGAGGAATAAATGTTAGAGAGAGAGGGAGAGAGAGAGAGAGAATGAAGTTTGGGAGGAGGAGTAAGTTCGAAATAAAGAGGAGGGTGTGGAGGAAAGCAGAAGAAGTGCAAGAGAAAGAAGTGAGAGTGTAGGATAAGTTTGAGATGAGAAGGGAAAAGTTTGAGATAAGAAAAATGAAGTTTATGATAAGAAAACGAAGTTTGGGATAGGGAAAATGAAGTTTGAAGTAAGCAGGAATAAATTTGAGAGGGGGAGAAGTAAGAGAAATGGGGAAAAAGTTTGAGGTGAGGAGAATGAAATCTGAGAGAGAAGAAAGAGAAGAGGAAGAAGTTTAAGAACGAAATTTGAGAGGAGAGGGGAGGGAAACAGGAAGACGTTTGAGAGCAAAGAGAAGTAAAAAGTTTGAGAGAATGTTAAGTAAAAGAGGAGGAACAAGTTTGAGATAAAAGGAAATCGAAGTGTCATTAAGAAAGAAGAATGAGAGGAGAAGAAGTCAGATATGGAGGAGATGTGCGAGAGAAAGAGGAAGCATTGAACAATAGGGGAAGATCAATAAATATAAGGAGGAGATAAAGAAAAAAAAAGGAAGGGGAAAGGTGAGCACAAAAAGGACGCAGAAGGGGACTACATCCGCGGTGGTGTGGTGCTGATGTTGAAGGCGAAGAAGGAAAAGGAGCAGACGTAGAAAATGCAGAGGGAGGCAAAAGAGAATAAGAAATTGGGAATTTTCGTGCGCGGAGGGTTCGTAGAAGTGGGTGTGCTGGAGGGAAAGCACGCACGCAGGCAGTCGAGCTCCAGCTCAGCAAGTCAGTCGCAGAAAACCAATCAACTTAATGTCCCCTTCCTTATAAACTCTTATCTCTCCTCCCTCTTCAATTTTGTATTTGCAGAAGAATGGGGGACTGCGAAGGGGGGCCCTCGAATCAATCCCCGAAAGACCTTCCTTCCCCCACCGTGTTGCCCCTCCTTCAAAACTCTGCTCTGGTGCGCGGGGTCCTCCTTCAAGCTCCAGGCAATAACCCTCATTATTCCCCCCAGCAATTCATCATATTCCCTCTCCCCTATCCAAGCTGCTGCGTTCGCCATCTTACCCGTGCGTTAAGTCCGTGAAATGGTCTGCCATGATTTAGATGCTGCGGTTCAGAACGTGCTTCTTTCACATCCATTGCCCACGTCGTGACGTGAGAAAGAGGGGGAAAAGAGATCAGAGAGAGAAAGAAAAGGCTAGGATGGGTGGATGGATTGACATATAGGTGAATGGATAGATTTATTTATTTATTCATTTATTTATTTATTTATTTATGTATTTATCTATTTATTTAAATCCACCACCAACAGAAGCAGACTTCCAATTACAGGTGGCTTACACAGATATATACACAAATACTGTACATAGGTAATAAGAAAAAAACAAAACAAACAACACAAACGAAAGAAAGAAAATACATAGGCTAACGGTAATAGATGCTAGAATATAATATTGCAATTAATATAGTGCCAAATGTCAATATAATGATGCAAAATTATTTAAAAACTAGAGTAAAAACATTATAATACATTTCTTCATAATTTAAATATCTAAGGAAATACAATTCTTTTTAATATTGTATGAAATTTTTCAACTGTTAAACTGAAATCTACTTGAGAATCACAGTTTAAAGACAAAGTATTACACATAACAAACAACGGGGAGTTCTTGAAGAAAACAGTTCTAGGAATGAGAATAACAAAAGGTGGCCTATGACATAATTCTGTTTTTTTTTTTTTTTTTTTACATTGAACTGAAGGAATTTATGATAGTCACAGCTATTCAGTATACCGTTAACAGTCTTACAGAGTAAAATTTGACTATTAATCATCGAGATTTTAAAGTTTTATAATTAAATTCAAAAAGTAACTGATTATATGAAATTTGCTTGTCATAAAGCGACACGTGATGTTTTTAAAAATATAAATAACGTAAAAATCTTTTCTGTATCATTTCTATTTGCATCTGATGGGACTGGAACTGAGGTGACCATATTATTGATGGTACTAAGACATTCGGGTGAATGGATGGATGAAATGTTGATATTAAGATGGATCATTTTAATTGTTTTTTAACGGACCGGTTGATTGATTAATTAATTAATTAATTTATTTATTTCATGAGGACCGAATCTGGGATGGATTCTTGCATTTAGGCCGTTTAGGCCTATTGTAGCCTATGCCCTATATGAGATGATTGAGATGGCATTCGTGAATCCGACGCTGACAAGCTCGAACCCAGAGCCCGAAGCGCCAAGTCTTTTGAACAGCCCTGAGCACAACGAGGAAATGTAATACAGAACTGAAAAACTCGCCCGTGTCCTTTTCGCTTACACTGCCTTATAAGCAGAGCCTGTATGTTAGGTAAAATGCCTTTTTTAAACTGAGTGTAGGCCTCTGTATGAAAGACCTATTAGAGATGAACACGTTTTCACATATTTGGGGATGATAGACCCAATTTTTGTTTTGCCTTTTTTGTCTATTTTAGCTCCCGTTGCCTATTTTAAGGTTAAATGCTTCTTTTAGTCTTTTTACGTCGTTGTTGTACATTTTATATATTTTTAATGCATTTAAAATAAACAGCACATAAATTATATAAAAAAACAAAAAAGAACGGTTGTACAAATTAGAAATATATATTCACCTCACACAAATATTTCCTGAGAATCTTATTCTCCAGCAATACATAATTTCCAAGAAGTCGTAAACTTTTCTCCCCTATCGATTCCATCTTTTATGTCACAGTATAACCCTCAGTGCTCAGGTTACTTCTGGGTTTATCAGCGAAAGAAAGGGGATGAGGGTTAAAGTTAAGTGAATACCATGGTTTAATGAAGATTGACATATCATTTAGTTTGAATGTGTATACTTTATATTACTTGCTATAAGTTTCCACTGAATTATGGTAATAACTTCATTTTAACCCTTGTTTTCTACAGTTTTAGTAAATGGCGCTTGGCCCACTACGGCTCTGAACACTTCAATTATACTGTACTGTAAATAACCCACACTTCTTGGACAGAGTATTCCATAAACATTCACAACGAACTGCGAATTGGATCCATTGTTGATAATTTTCTTTAATTTATTACGACGTGGTATAGATCTACATACTACGGTTACGCGCGCAGTTCACACTCGAGCGACTTCTTGCATTGCTGTAGAAGGTGGGATCTTTGAAAACCGTCTTTAATACTAATTTTTCTGGTGAGTTGTTGTTAGCTAATTGTCCGAAGATAAGTTCGAATCTCGTACGTGACAACAATAAGGCATCACTAATGAGTCAAATAAGTCAGAAGATAATGGGTAAGGTGGCCAGTTCCTTTCTTCCTTCATTGAATACATCGCTGACTAGTAACATATTTCACTAATCAGACTAAAGATGTATGCAACAACAACATTGTTCTTCCTCTGACACATACCGTCAAGTAAGTTGTAGTACCTGATAATAATAATAGTTCTGGTGAGTAATAATGTGAATGTAGGCCTAATTAAATAAGTTTATAATTTATCCACTATCATTTTCCTAGATATTTAAATGCTTACACCTTCACAATTTCCACGTTCGTGTTCAACTTTTAGGAGGTGTAACTTTGCCAATTTCAGAATTTTGACATACATTTACATGCATTTTTTTTTTATCAAAATTTTATCAGAAATCACTTCCTAGATTATTGCACGATCATCGTGAATATAGGACCGTGTAGGGACATCTCGACACGCTAAAAACAATGTTAATTTTTTTGACAAATTTATGCAAACTTTATTTTAATTGTATCCCCTGTGTATTGACATGTTTTCCATACATGTCACATCTGATGCCAATGTGATTATTTGATATATATAAATTGATGCCGAAGAGTCGACTTCTTCCATAATGGGGGAGATTTCGACATAGGCTAGTATAACAAACATAGGAAATACTTTAATATCCAACATTTACAACATAAATTTTGATCCTGAAATATAAATATTTTATAATTATAAATTTTTCATCGGTGCCATTTCCCACACGCCTCGTAAAACCACACACAGAACACAGAACTAGGTCTTTGAAACTATCGTAACTATTGTTTTAAAATATTTACAACGTCTTTAGTAAGAGGATGATGCATTATGAAAACAACAAAGTAGGTGTGACTCATGACACCACCAAGAGAACTATATCTAATTTTTTTTTTCAAGGAGGAGGATATGACTCTGTTATTCATATGAATTGCTTCGAAAATGTAACCTGAACATAATCTATTAAAAGATAGATGAACAAATGACGTGTTTTGTTAAACAAGATTACAATAAAATAAAGGCATTACATCTACTGATGTTTTTTTTTTCTTTTGTTGTAGGCAGAGCTGGGAGCAGAAGGTACAGCAGTTCCTGGAGACAGCCCCCGTGGTCCTTCAAGCAGAGTCAGATAACCAACACAAGAACATCCTCCTCCAGGGTCAGAAGGAAGTGTTTGTAACTCATCAAAATGAAGGAGCACCATTGAGCAAGGAAGACGAAAATCCTATTAACACTGACCTAGAATGGCATACATTGGATGTGTTGGTGACAGAAGCAAACAGTAGGCAGGAGGGAAAGTCTGAGGACAAGAAGGAAGTGCAAAACGAAACAATCGGTGTTAAAGACAGGGGGTCAGTGTTCTTTCTGAGGGGCGGTGAGCAGGATCTCGCTGTGAAAGAAGGGAAGTTTGTGCCAAAGATTGTGTTCTTAACAATGAGCGACAAACAACAGCAGCCACCACCGCAACCTCAACCTCAACAACCCCAACAGCAGACTGTTCTCGACCAAAACGTCCAGCAAGTTCAAGTACAGGTAAGATGACCACATTAATACTGAATGTTTACCAATAATTCTTATCGTCTTCGAAAGTTCCATCACTTTGTTCGTTGGATTCATAAGTTCAACTCGAACTCGAGGACTGCACCATTTGGTTTCTCGTATTCATAAATTGAGTGTTGAATTCAAAGATTATACCATTTGGTTCCTTCCAATTCATAAGGTCAATATTAAATTCAAGGATTAGGTAGTTTCAAGTCATATCAATGTTAAATTCAAGATTACATCATTTGGTCAATTTCTATTCATAAATTTAGTGTATAATTCAACGATTGCAATATTTGGTTCATTTCGAGTTACGTAGAATTCAAGGACTACACAATTTGGTTCGTTCCGAGACAGAAAGTTAATGTAGAATTCAAGAATTACACAGCTTCAATTTTAAAGCGTTCGGCAGCTATGGCTGCATAAATAACGTAATTTTCATCAAGTACGGTACATTTGACGAATTTTTGTCACTGCCTGCTGGATCACATCCTATAGCTGCGTAAACTGCCTATTCAATCAACGTTATTCTGTCGCTTGGTGTCAGGCAGTGCCCACCTCTATTAACATTATCAGTACAGTACTGGGTGTTCATTTCAAAGTGTGTCATGACATCACTGTTGATGAGTCAGCGATTTGAAGCGAGTTTCAGCTTTTGTGTCAGAGAAGTTGCCTATTAATCAAGGCGTTCAATCTGAACTTGAGAACGTGTACGGTATAATTTTAACTTCGTAGCAACAGATGGCGGTCTGTACGGTCTGTGTGCTACCATAACCTCTTTCGAACTGTGTTTTGCGCGACCAAGTCGTACGCAGCGTATTTGTTATCATCGGTTGCGTACGGCAACATTCCACAATACAAATCAAATGCTCCGTGTCCATGTTGACCGTCGAAGTTAATGTCAACAAATACGTAAGTAATCGTCTTAACCCTCTCCCCATATCCCGACAGTAAGAAAAAACTCACCTCAGTACATGTTTCGAAACTGTTCACATTCGTGCCACTACCGGCGTTACCGTACGTATCGGTAAGTACTCTTCTGAATGAACGCCGTACTTGCTAGGCAACTTCTCTGGCAGATAAGTAATACACCTCTGCGGAAGTGTAGGAAGTTTGAATTCTCTAGGCTCATCGACTAGCCTCGTGACGGCATACAGCGAACCATGACACACTTTGAACTGAACACCCAGTATATGAAAAGTCACTAACCTGCTACCTAGCGGCTACTCGCGCATAAGCGTTGATTGAGCAGGCAGTGTAAGCAGTCCATAGGATGTGATCCAGCAGGCAGTGATTTTTGTAAGGAAACTACAAACAGCTAAGGATGTCATATTTCGCAAAAACATCAATCTCTCTCTATTCTAATTGTATAACAAATATAGTATAATGACAATTACAAATTGTTAGGTAAATTTTCCTAATTTTCCGTCTGATTTCACATGGACACACACTTGGACAAACTCATCTACCGTTCTGCTAGCAGTGCAGAAACATTTTTGTTTACGTCACGCGTACAGGGCGAAGTGAGCGCTCACCGTCACCCGACTCGGGACTTGGGCGTAGCTAATACGAGTAGGCCTATAATTTAACGAAATTATTCTTTTACAGGAGCACTTTTTCATGTAACACGGACATTAAAATTGATATAATTTCTTCAGAGAGAAAGAGAGGAATCAATTGATATTTTAATGTAATTGTTTTCCGTGGGAAAGTCTATCAAATATCAGTATATCTACTTTTGCACCTGTTAAAATATTAATGTAAAATATGGTGTATGCATAGTTATGAAGATCGTACTGTCAGCTATAATATGAACGTTCATTGTAATGTCTATCATAAGTCGCTTCAAGTTTATGCTCTTTGAAACTGGAGATTTTTACGGAATTGCGATAAATTTAACTCATTAAAACAAGAAGACTAATGGACTTAATCGAGAACAGACTTCACACAATAAAGTATCTCCTACCCCCCCATCCCTACACACATTTTTTTCGAGGTATCACACAGTGGTTTTTTTCTGTCCGATTTCGCGTGAAATGTCCCATAGGCGGTGCCTTGTTGGTATCACTTGTGAGGTTCAGATCTGTCTTCGTACAGTTGACTAAGCAATAAAGTTACGAACTTTAATGCAAGTCGCTGCACATCTTACTACATTACGTATTAACACTCTTTTCCCGCTAACTACATTTTGAAATTACTTTTACATAATAATTCTGAAACTACTAAACCGAAATTTATGATTTTTTTACATGTTTACGTACATAGTATCTACAAAACTGACCAGAATGAAGCCACTCTGTTAGATACTTCGTCTAAAAAAATAATTTTTAGCCAAAATGCCTTGAACATTTTTACATTATTTTAATTTAAACATAAATTTAAAATGTTACTTATTTATCTAGAAATCTGATTTTGGTCATTCTTGTAGAGCTATATTTTAGCTTTAAAACGAAAGTAACTGAACATTGAAATGTTGTTGAGTTGAGAAGGAAAAGCTAGATTCTTTCAATCGGAGTAGCCGCCATTTTGAATAATTAAATTGTGCACTTAAATTCACGTTAGAAAATTGAGAATCATTTTAATGTATCGAAAAAGATAGGGTTTTCTGCGTGTTAATTTGCAATTGTGTATAAGCTGTGTACACTGAGAGAAAGTATACAGGGAGTAAACGATATAAAGAATACTGGTGGTAGAGCATCAATAACTGAAGAAAAAAAGTCAAATAAAGTTTTTCTTTAAATGTTTTTCCAGAAAAAAAAAAGTGTTTTGTGAGTAACTTTTTTGAGAGGGGGGAGAATGGACGGTCATTATTTAGACCTACTTTGTCCAATACGTACGTTGAAGCTGTCGTTTGTTATTCTGTGGTATCTCTATTCTGTATTGGTATGTGTTGGGCGCGAGGTGATCGACAATGGCATTAACATTCAGTCGAAATGTAAACACATAATTAGATTACTACGGTGGCGTACGCAAAATTTAGTTAAGGAGAGGGGGGGGTTATTATTAAAATTGTTTACAATTTATCAGTTTTTTAAATGTTGTGTATCATTGTTATTATATTACGGTATATTTATTAATATACTTATAAAATCTTTGAAACTTAGTTTTTTTACTGTCATCCAATTTTTAACAAACAAGTTAAATTTCATATTATGTCGGCTTCATTTTATTACAAGGTCGGTGCTAAGCAGTAGATCTTTTTATAATAAGTCTAAAAATAGCATTGTTATAATTCGAACGTGTTGCAGTACGAAACAGGGATTATATTGAAGGATGGGTAGGACTACTATGCCTTATGTCGATGTAGATTTTGTTACACTGACAGTTAAAAATTAGAGAAGGGAAAACGATTATGGCTAAAAATACTCAAATCTAAATATCTAAATGGATGTAATTTTTTTAAGTTCAAGGGGGTGGGTTCAAACCCGGTAACCTCCCTCCCTCATTACGTATGCCCCTGGGCTACTATCAATCTTAAAAATATGATATTTTACTAATTAAAAATAAAATTATAAGAAATAATTAACTTTCACTAGAGATTTTCTCAGTAGACTTATATGTACTGTGTGTATAAGTTTAACTATTTTTATTTATTTAACTAGCTAGCTAAATTTATAAAACAAAAATGTTTCAAGCCACTACCGTAAGAGCCAGGCTCGTGTACAGTGTTGTCTTAGTCAATAATATAACATAAAATTTACAAGGACAGTTTACTAAATACAGTATGTAACTTAATTCAAACCTATAAATAACACACAAGAACAAAAAAGAAAAAGAAGAAAGAGGAAAAGAGAGAAAAAACACATTTAATATAAATTGACAATCAGACAGAAGCAGTGATATTCAATAAAAACATGAATATAGTCTACAGAAATAAAAGGTAAAAACATATATTTGTGAATATTATATATCATGAATAATTTTATAAATTTCTTTTTTAAAAACTTCAATTTTAGAATATTTAAAATTTGGAAAATGGTTTGTAATTTTATTATAAAGTCTTGGGCCGAAACTAGCACCATGTTTAAGAGCTGCACTTGTATGACATTTAGGCTCAATCAATGGGAAAGTAGATTTTTGTCTTCGATTACGTTATTTATGTCGATTAGATTTATGTTTTATTTGATTTCTGTGGTAGTAAGTTAGTAAACTATATTTATAATTTCTTCAATAGTTAATACTTTAAAATCTGTATGAATTAAATTTGTTGGGTAATCCATATTTTTTATCAGACAAATTTTTATTAACCTTCTGTGTGATAAAATTAACGGATTAATTACAGATGATGCTACTCCACCCCAATTTATTATACCATATTGTATTAATGATTGTACTAAAACTTAAAATATTATTCTCAATGCCTGCTTAGTGATAAAATTTCGAAGTATTATGAATTTATAAATTATCTTTCTTATACTTGTACACATAAAATCAATTTGTTTATCTCAACATAAATGCTGATCTATAATCATTCCTAAATATTTGACTTGTGTGGAAAGTGGTAGATGTGGGCAATTACAATAATTATTTGTTAATTCATTACATGAAATATTATGTATTACTAAGTGATAATTATTCATAGGTGGAGGCAAACCTTTCGTTGTTAAAGAAAATGGAATATAGGTAGTTTTATTAGTATTTAAGTACAGGAGATTAGAGTCAAGCCAATTTTTCACTACTTTAATTTCATTGCTAGCATTTGTTATCCCAATTTTCCCCATTAAATGTTAGTGCAGTATCATCTGCAAATAATAATAATAATAATAATAATAATAATAATAATAATAATAATAATAATAATAATAATAATAATAATAATTATTATTATTATTATTATTATTTATTTATTTATTTATTTATTTATTTATTTATTTATTTAACCTGGCAGAGTTAAGGTCATACGGCCTTCTCTAACACTCAACCAGGAGTAAAACTGCGTTACAAAAAACACTACAAATTTACAAAGTACACTACAATTTTACACACAAAACTGAATAAGATAATACTGTAATAATAAAATGTAAACAACAAGTAAGTAGAAATAAGACATAATATATAACATACAGAAAGAAAGGAAAAAGCATAATAAAATGTGAACAGCAGGTCAAAATAAATGAGACATACAAAGTATAAAAATAAGACGATTATTGATAATAATAATAATAATAATAATAATAATAATAATAATAATAATAGTAGTAATAAAGTAGTGCAGTACAAAGCATATAATGAATACAGTGTTTTTAGGTACACACGGTAAGGAAAATTATGATTATATATAGCTCAGCTTATCACATTATAGATATACCATTATCGGAAAATATGAAAACAAAAATATAAAATAAGTTAAATATCACTAGAACATAAAAAAATGTGAATACGTGGAAACATGCAATACAACACTTGTCATAATAGTAAGTTAGTTTGGCAACTCGTTATAAGATAATCTTCTAACTTGGATTTGAAAGATTTCAATGTTCGGCAGCCCTTGACTTCAGGCGGCAGAGAGTTCCAGTGACGAGAGGTAGCAACAGTGAAAGATGAGGAATACAGAGATGATGTGTGAAGTGGAATTTCTAGCGTGTTATCGCGTTGTGATCGAGTATTAATATTATGATAGTGAGAGAGAGTATGAAAACGAGCGAATAAATAATAGGGGGATGAAGTGTGCATAATTCGATATAAGAGAGAAAATGAGTGCAGATTTCTCCTCTCATGTAATCTAAGCCGTGATAACTTCTCGAAAGAAGGTGAGATTTGATCACTCTGTATTTCATACTATGTTAAATTCTTCAGTGCTCAAAGCTTAAATAGTCTATAGACTGTGAATGTGAGAGGAGCCGCTGTGTGTCGCAGGTTCAGATGACCCAACAGCAGCCGCACGATGGGACCGGAGCAGCCCAGCAGCAGCAGCAACCTCAGCCCCCGCCAGGAGCCACGGGACCCCCCCAGCACGCCGTGCAGCAGCAACAGCAGCAGGTGGCCGTGTCTCACCAGCAGCCCGGCACCCCGACCGGCGTGGCCGTAGTGTCTTCGGGAGTGGGAGGGCAGTGCGTGCAGGTCCCCACGTCCAACATCCAGATGCAGCAGCAGGTAGGCATTCGTCCCTACTGCTTTTGTTTATATCATCGCCCTCGCCTCCCATATTTCATTGCACTTCTTCCTCGTCTCTGTCTCTACTGCTAATGTTATTGGAAGTTTCATGTCGATGGTGTTGAACAACAACGTCGTAGACTATGTGGAAAAAAGGGGAGGGGCAAAATACGATTTCACTTTATACTCCATCAAAGAAATTTTCCAGAATTTTCTACATCATCATAAGTCAAAGCATGAACACTAGCTTTACAAGAGATTTAAATTTGAGGACCGTTTTTGCAAAACTTGCTAACTGAAAAAACTTAATTTTACAGGAGAGACAAAACACTATAGTAAGCAAGTTTTGCTGTAACTCTCACCTGTAGCAGGAAGCAAGTTTTGAAAAAACGATCACACTTTGACACACTGCAATGAAGAGAAATAACCCAATTTTACTAAGACGCCTTGAACATCATGTAAAGGCCTGCCTTATGTTAACGAATCCATCAAAATCTCAATTTTGAAAATTTTGCAGTTAGCAGGTTTTGCAAAAACGGTCCTCATTTCCTTTTATGTCAGAAATTTGTTCATTTTGAATTATGAAAACGTTTTTCGCTCACCTGTAAAATTTATTTTTATTTATTTATTTATTTATTTATTTATTTATTTATTTATTTATTGCATACGAGGTTGTTATTCATCACCATCGGTATTCTATTTAACGCCCTTTTCAATTTACGGTATTGTTAATCTTTATTTTTATCTATTTTCCCCCTCTTCCCCATTCTCTTCATGTGTCTTTATTTTATTATGTTGCCTTTCCTGTCAGTACGGATGTCTTTTTTTCTTCATATTCAGTTTATTACTTCTTTTCTTCTTATTGTGTTCTTTCTTGTCTATCCTTTGTTTACTTATTCTCTTTCTTCCTGTATTCCTCTTTCATATTAATTTCACTCTGTTCCTATTCTTCTCCACTTTCATCTAATTCTAGTTCTTCTTCCACCATACTTTTTCCTTCACCTTACTTCGTCTCTCTTTTACTTTACCTCTTTCACCTTTCGTCTTAATTCTCATGTCATACACTGTTCCTTTTTTTTTTTACCTTACCGCTCAACTGATCTCATTCTTCTACCAACTTATCTCTTTCTTCATTCAACTTATCTATCTTTTCTAAACTTTCTCGTTTTTCTCCCAACTTACCTCGTTTTTCTCCCAACTTACCTCGTTCTTACACCAATTTACCTCGTTCTTATCCCAACTTACCTCGTTCTTACCTCAACTTAACTCCCGACCTACCTCGTTTTCCTAACTACCTCGTTCTTACTCCAACTTACCCCAACTTACCTCGTTCTACTCCCGACCTACCTCGTTCTCCTAACTACCTCGTTCTTACTCCAACTTACCCCAACTTAACTCGTTCTACTCCCGACCTACCTCCTTCTCCTAACTAACTCGTTCTTACTCCAACTTACCCTAACTTACCTCGTTCTACTCCCGACCTACCTCGTTCTCCTAACTACCTCGTTCTTACTCCAACTTACTTCAACTTACCTCGTTCTTACCCCAACTTAACTCGTTCTTCTCCCAACTTCGCCCTTCTCCAGCTTACCTCGTTCTTCCAATTTATCTCGTTTATCTCCCAACTTACCTCATTCTTCTTTCGACTTACCTAGTTCTTGTCCCAACTTACCTCGTTCTACTCCCGACCTACCTCGTTCTCCTAACTACCTCGTTCTTACTCCAACTTACCCCAACTTACCTCGTTCTACTCCCGACCTACCTCGTTCTCCTAACTTCCTCATTCTTACTCCAACTTACCCCAACTTACCTCGTTCTACTCCCGACCTACCTCGTTCTCCTAACTACCTCGTTCTTACTCCAACTTACCTCGTTCTTACTCCAACTTGCGTCGTTCTTACAACTTACCTAGTTCTTCTCCCACTTACCACGTTCTACTTCCGACCTACCTCGTTCTCCTAACTTACCTCGTTCTTACCCCAACTTACCTCATTCTTCGTTCGACTTACCTAGTTCTTGTCCCAACTTACCTCGTTCTACTTCCGACCTACCTCGTTTTTCCAACTTATCTCGTCCTTTTTCCAACTTTCCTCACTTCGTTCTTCCCTGACAGCCTATATCTTTTTCACCTCCATTTACTTTGTATTTTCCGACTTTATCTCGCTCTTCTTTCAGCTTGCTTTATTAACCTTACATCGTTCTTCTCCCATCGTACTTCATTCTTTCCGACCTTCCCTCATTCTTCTCAACTTTCTCGTTACCTTAGTTTTTCAATTTAAACCCTCGTTCTTTCTCCACCGCCTCCTGTCTTTACTCTTTTCACCTTCCATGCTCCTAATTTTCATTTTCTCACATTTGCTTTTCTTGCTCCTTCTCCCCTCTTTCACCCGCTGCTTTTAGCTTCCCTTCATTTTAACACCACATTCATCTTCTCTTCTTAACGTCATACTCGTAATAGCTTTCTGTGGTATTTTCATGGTAACACCTGGTGCTGATCTGACTCCCGCACAACTCTCGATTCCGTCCGTTTCTTGCAAGTGCGTGGTTTGTGTGTTGGTCCCATCGCAGAGAGGTCTCACCATATTGTTTGTAAGACATTTTAAATGAATTATGGAGCAAGTTTAAGAGAACAATGGTGATCTGACAATTTATGTTACAAGTTGAATTGTAATTACGTTAATAAACATGTCAGCACCACACTGACATCCGCCGCTGTGAAGGATATCCTTTTTGTGCCCACAAGACTTGGTGTGTTGTTAGCATGTTGCATGTCACACAAACTGCAGAGCAGATGTACCTTGCGGGACTATTCTGGGAGGCTGTGGGAGCCAGGCAAAACAGCAGTTCTAACAATGGAGGTTGTAGACTACAATAAAATTAAACTTTGTGTGAAATCACACCAGAAATCCTTCCTAAGTCGTTTGTTTGTTTAATATCATTAGTTCCATGTTGTACATGTTCTCAGTTTTTGTGTTATACATTTCAAACAAATTGTCAGTTTAAAATTTTGAAGACATATCTCTTCGTTTCTCGAGCAGCAGCTGCTTAATCTAAGACGCCGTGCCTTGAACAGCGACATAGAATGACTGGTGAAAGTGTCCTCATGGGGGAAGAATTTTCTCATGAAATCTCGACCAGTATGTGGGTTCGGTGCCCACCCAGTTACTATCTTCGTATCTTCAAATAAAAAGATTGCCTGTAAATTTGTTATCTACTTCTGAATCTGGAACTATAGAAAATTGTGGGGAAAATGTGAAAATGTAAATTATGTTTTATTTAACGACGCTCGCAACTACCGAGGTTATATCAACATCGCCAATGTACCGGAATTTTGTCCCGCAGGAGTTCTTTCACATGCCAGTAACTCTACCGACATGAGCGTGTTGTATTTAAGCACACTTAAATGCCATCGACCTGAATCCGCAACGTTGGTCATATAAGGCCAGCACTCTACCGACTGCGCCACCCAGGCCGACGGAAAAATTTGAAATAAGTGGAAGACTGTAAATTGAAAAATAATTGAGCAGATCGCCGATGTTACAATACATACATATTTCTGAAACACGTTTTTAGATATATACAGGGTGTAAGTAATATAACTGTGCACATTTTAACAGCTTATTTCTTGGATAGATTACAGCAAGAATTCTAATACCATGTGAATACTTTTCTCAAAAATAAATCATTTTTCCCTAAATGTTGACATTGTTTTACTTTTACTCAATAAGTACTATCCGTGCAATTCTGACTTCTTATCATTAGTGACACCGATAGGGGATGATTTAATATAACTCTTCAGAGCAGTAGTTAATAAAATCATGATCGCCAAGATAATAGTCAACAACGCTTTTCTTGAAAATTAAATAAAAAAATAAACACGTATAGTTATTTCCTGCCATTACATTGGAGTGACTAAGGGACAGAACTCTGCTGTTCAGACCAAGTGCATGTACTGTATGTATTCGTACGTGAACTGGCGATGCACTGTTGCCAAACTACGCAAACTTTGTTTAATTTTCTGATTAACCATTCACGTAATTATAAAACCCGTAATAGGTTTTTTATTTATTTTAATATATTTATATTGCCCCCATCAATCTTTACAGTTATGTCACTTCCACCCTGTACACGTCAAATTTGGGAGTTAAAATAGCAAAATTCGGTTTCGTAAGCCAGCTACAGTGATGGGGGAATCATATGCTATCCACATCGTACAGTCATACTGATTGGATAATCATTTACATCTGCTTATGCTTGTGCGCCACATTTTTAAAAATTTTTTTAGTTTTTAAAATATCTTTTGGTTTTATACAGGGTGATTCAGTAAAAGCATGCAAAACTTACACAGGAAATAGGGGATGCTCTACTGAATATTTTTAGAGAACCCTATCTTCCCTATCTGATAATGTTCAGTAGAGCATCCTCTATTTCCTGTTGCACGCTTTTATTGAATCACCCGTAGATAGTTAATTACAATACTTTCTTATTACAGTTATAGATTTAATTGCGTAAGATCCTTGAGAATTTGAATTCGCAAGTTTTGACTACCAAAAGAATGAAGCTATAAAAATATAATGTTTCCAACATTGTAAAAAAAGACGGAAGTCTACTGTAAAGTTTTTGAAAGAACACGTCGGAATATACTGGGAATTGCCATTGTAGTAGAAGCAGTAGTGACCGCCGAAGTAAACAAGAAATTTGTACGCCTTCCAAGATAATTACTGGGGAAAACTTCTGAAATCTAAGGTCAGTGATTATGAAAATGATGATGAAGATTACAGTTAAGATTAAAATAAGGAAGATGATTAAGGTGATAGTAATGAAGAAACTGAAGATAATGAAGTTGAAGACGGCAGCCAAGAAGAAGATGAAGAAGATAAAGAAGAAGGTGATGATTATGATGATGATAATGACGATATTGTGAAATTAACGAAGATAACGATGACGACTATATGTTTTTTTATCTTTGCCTCCAAAACTAGAAACTTCGTGTAACTGCCTTCACTTTGATGAAGTATAACAACATATTATGTTCCGAACGAAGAAATAAAAGTTGAAAGATAATCCATTTGAAACGATGATTGTTCATCAGGTGTTCTGTCTTTGAAATTCCATGATTTAATAATTGAATTGTATCAGCCTTTCTGTTCGTTGTAAACATATGACCTAACCTGCCCACTTAATGTGAAAAACAATGTTAGGACCTATACCCAAACAAAAAATGTTGTCGGTAACGACCCAAATTGTTTTTAAGCTGAAACACAAGTGTATATATATATATATATATATATATATATATATATATATATATAATCTTACAGGTACTTCAATATATTGATCCATATGTGCATTACCAGGACCACCAACCTGAAAGGTATTACCTAATAAATACTTACAAAAGGCTTTTAAGGTACCCGGAGGTTACCTTCAAGAATTCCACAATTTATATTGCTGCTCTCTTGTTAGTGTCTTCTGACAGCAAATGTTCCAGTCTTAAATTACACCATTGCTGGCTGTACCATTGGCTGCTAGTGCTAGATCCTTTTGCACCTGTAATGTAACTACAAGTTTCATGGCATATGTTTGTCACTTAACATTTCTTTGCTTAGCAAAATCTCTCTAATGACTCCACTCACTTCTTCTGACAAGAACTCGGTCATTAGTTGTACATTTTAAAGTTTGCACTTTTCACCGAATTGAGAAAGCTACCTTTTAACATCTACAAATTATCCGTGTTGCAGAATTCATAATAATCTATTTTATAAGAGGGTTATTGTATCCTGAATTGATTCTACAATTTAATAGAGGGATGAAAAATCGTGACTTGTCACAGGATTGATCCCAATCCTTTCCGATCTGTAATCTGAAATATTACTTCTCCTAAAATAAAAGAAATTAAGTAAAACATGTAAATAAATATCACCTATGACAATGGTGATGCTGGGTAACTTTCGGTGTTGGACCTCGGACTCATTTCACCAGCATTATCACCTTCATCTCATTCAGACGCTAAATAACCTAAGATGTTGATAAAGCATCGTAAAATAACCTACTTAAAAAAAGACAATGGTGAGGAGAATTGGGAGAATCCTGAGAAAAACTTCTCGTGTCTGCTTTGTCTGCCACAAATTCCATCATAACCCAGACAGGGATTGAATCCGGGTTACCATGATGGAAGGCCTAGAGGCTTAGCTGCGGGCAAATGGATACTTAAGAAGCTAATAAAACTCGTCAAGACTTTAACTGTTATAGATATTGCAGGAATTAAAATAATTTACATGCAAAATAATAGGGTATTGGTACTTTATAATATTTATATTGATTTAGTGTCGATTCTTGGCAAGAAAACATACATTTCTTGCTTTTCTGGCTATATTTCTTTCTCTCGAATTACATCAGATTATGTAACATAATTTTTCAGCAATTGCTTTATTCTATTATGCAGCACAGGAACAATAAAACGCTAATATATTTGCATATAACCACGTCAGTAATATTGAATTACTTGCTGCAGGTCAACATAACATTGGATTAATGTATGAATTTCATTTCATTGTTTCCTGTACACATTATAGGCATACATTCCTCAGAGCAGTTTACGTCCTTGTATATAAAATACCGGTAATCAAATTTATGTTTTACGGTATTTGGACGTATTTTAACATGAAATGGCTTAACGCTTGAAATGGAGATAAACAAGATTTAACAAAACATTTCCACAGTGCCTTCCAGATGGATGATAGAACACTGATAAAATTTGTAAAAATGTGTTTCAGTTTGGATGATAAATCCGAAATAACTTCAGAATTCGGGTGTCATCCTAACTCAAGTGAGGTAATTGTAAGCCAAACACTGCATACAGTGGTTAAAGTTTAATGGGTCAATTATCCAACATAAACAAGGTGTTGATCTTTCATTATATCTCTGCCTCTGTGCAACATCATAATTTACAGAGAGAGGAAGCGAGAGAGAGCAAAAGTTGGCACTAATATGTATGTCTAAATGCTCTAGGCAAGCATGGAATGAAGGCAACCAGATATCTTATGTTTTGCAACCAGTCACTTGCAGAAATCTAATAAAACATCTGTATAGTTAGAAATTGAAAATTGGAACTTTCATTAAGTAACTTACAATTATTATCAGAGTTCTTGCTTTGAAATTGTATGTAGAAGAATATGACTCATTACTTAAAACATCATCTGCAAGTGTCATTTTCCTAACCATTGAGAAAGTCTGACCTATGGCATAAATTAATACAGTAATATTAAAATGACAGTTGGCAGTACACTTAGGATTTAGGATAAGACCAGACGAGCTGTAAACGTCGCTGGTTTTCGGCGACAAATGAGGTCGGAATTATAGACTGCGTTGGATCAAATGCAAACGGCCAGGTGCAGCAGTAAATGTAACTTATGAGGAGCATTCCAAGGTCGTGTCGCAACTCGAATGCGCCTGGGTCTATTTCTTCTGCTACAAATACTGTTGCTGAGTGACCAGACGTGTCTACAATTACTGCTGCTGGGTGGCTAGACGTGACTACAAAATATGTAGCCGCAATGTGAGTTTGGTGTGTCAGTATGTTTGTCATTTCGTTTACATATTGTAGTCAGGTCGTCATTTCTTGTAAAGTGGAAGTATTTGACTTCTCTGCCTTTGGTTTTCTTGGCATAATTGTTACATCCGAACACGACACAATCTGGTATTTTGTAGTCTTTAAATCACAAATAGGAAAATCTGTAGAAACAGTTCTAAATATATTGTATAATCCATAATTTTACAATAATAATAATAGCAAGCAATGATCAGCAATAAAGCCATTAATAAACTGATACTCGTGTGTCTCTTTATTCAACGGAAAACTTTCAAGTTATTAAAATATGCTGTAAAGTTCCTATTCTACAAAACATCCCACTCTCAATAGACTACCTGTATATAACAAAAATAGTCCTTTATTAGGGAAAAATGAATTCTAGAAACAACTAATAATAATAATAATAATAATAAAAAAACTTAGGGGCAATTGTCTGACATGTTAGGCCTATTCAAGACCAATTCATTTTCCCCCTTAAACGAATTACCGGTAACAATTATTAGTTACTGGGAATACCTAATTATGAAATCAATATTTTTAAACTTAAAATTTACATTAATATATTTATTATTTATTTCTGCTTTAGTGGATCCCAAAGGAGACGAAGAAACACAATACAGTAACTTCTACTATATACGCACGAATGAGTTGTTTGAGTCTAGTCTGACGGTTTGTAGCATACTGCTGAGTGCTGCAAATCGCAAAAGAACTAGACTACAAATGTCGTTAGTGTGGCACGTCATATGGCCACACGTAGCTACATTTAACGCAGAAACTGAGCAGTAGTCTATTTGTAGCCTGTCTGGCCACCCATTTTGCAACAGTTATTCATTTGTCGTCGATAATCAGTGACATTTACAGCTCGTGTGGCCGTAGCCTTAAGCAATAGTAATGCAAACAATATTATTAAAGATTAAGACCACCAGATGATGATGAATTTGTCCATATATATATTTTCAACCGTGGTTTTGGTTCACCCACATTTCGTCTATATAAATTATTGGGCGAAAAATTCTTCTTCTCTGATGTTATACATTTTCTTTAAGGAAAGAGATTCATGCTGCAATGATGTCGTTGCTTTTCACAAGAAAACGTCTGCTATCATTGCTCCTCTTATACTTCCTTATATACAAGTTTCTCATAATTTTTGTCGTCGAACTGTTAGAACTTTCGAAATTGATAGTCTCCATCACTTTTTCCAGCGTGGAGTACATCCCTTGGTGATAATATTCTTGAATTTTACGCCTAATGAGATCCTTCTGGAAATTATGTATATCAGTAACAGACTTCTGTTGTTCTCTCTTCTGCACAAATCTCTGGACCAATCGTAGAGAAATGCCGCAGGCCTTGGCAGTGGCTATCTGCGTTGATGATAGGACAATTTTAATGGCTTTAGAGTTTTGAAGTTCTTTCAAGAAACATTGAATTTGATAAATAATGACTTCAGTATGATTTCTCGTATCAGAACTCGACTGAGACATGAAAGCGATTATTTATATTACTAGTACTGTAATTTAGAAATTCTGTTCATAATGAGATATATTTGCGAACAGGCTGCAGTACAGTAGTATCACAGACGAGCACTTGTCAATGACTAACATTCGAGCGCACCGACAGGAATAGTTTCCATACAAAACCAAAAACCAGTCTACTTCTTCCGCCTCTACTACAGTGTCTTTAAAAACCTCATTTCCGCGTTCTCAATTCATCGTCTGTTCTTTACTCGTAGTGTCCAGATTCCACTACCATATGACTGCCATTACCTTATAAAACTTTGAGTATCAATCCTTATTTAGTTCTTTAGTGATCTTCTTACAGTTTCGCACATACTTTGGTACCTATTTATTTTTATATCTATATCTGTCTCTTGTATTATATATAGGAAATGTTACATTTCAGATAAAAGTAGACAACTTGTTCTGTTAGTTTATATTTGACTCCTATCTGTGATATTATTTCCCTCTAAATGCCATCACCAGGGCCGAGTATTTATGGGGATCGCGAAAATCATGACATAATCAATACACAAGAGATTTTTACTAATCTTAACGAATTAAGTGATTCTGATTAATAATATGTAGATAAAACAATCGCGACAAATCGCGAAATAGAGTTCTAATAGCGAAATATGAACACATTCGCGAATTTATTACTATTGCATCGTTTTGTAGCGAATTTCATATTCCGAGTTTTTTTAGGATTTTTTTTTCACTTGAATTTGTTATTATTATATCCAAGTAGGCTACATTTCATGGTATTCCAGGTGTTCTGATTATGTTAGTGAACTCAAAAGACGGAGAATTCAATATTTCACTAATTTGAAAGTGTTAATTTGGGGGCTGCAAGTTTTTTTCGTTTTTAATGAATGTGTGCTAAATGCAGTCTCAATTCAACAAAATATATTGTCTATTGGCCATATCGCATCTTTACCAGAATGCAATGAACCTTTAATTATTTGGAAAGTAATATTCATACCAAGTTAATACTACAATTCCAAAATAATTGTATTTTCCAAAATTTTCATTCATCTCCGCCAAGAGTACAAATCAATCTCCAACAATCTCTGCCGACATCAATATTAAAAACACAAATGATAACATTAATCTCCATAAATACCTGCCCCTGGCCATCACTCATTAGTCATCATCTTAGATTTGATTTCAGAAATGAATAAATTATAGTTTGCAGTTACTTTAGACAATTCATTACCGTGAATAAAAATACTAGTTACTGTTACCACCACCACCACCACCACCACCACCACCACTACCACCTACTGCACTACCACCTACACCACCACACCACCACCACCACTACCACCTACTGCACTACCACCTACACCACTACCACCTACACCACTACCACCTACACCACCACCACCACACCACCACCACTACCACTACCACCACCACCACCACTACACCACTATCACTACCACTACGACCACCACCACTACCACTACCACTGCCACCATCACATCCACCACTACCACCATCACCATCATTCACCACCATCACTCACCACCACCACCTTAGGTCAATCTATGTGATATAGCACATTAACCCATTGTCACAGTTACACTACTTGACCTTACATTATTTAATGTGTAAAGCTTGGTATTGCTTATTTAAGAGATTTGACTGAATGATCACAACCTTGTGATTGGGGGTTTAGTTCAGGTTAGTCATGGGCGATCCAGCCTGGAGGAATAATACATTAACTTATTACTGACCAGAAGCCATTTGTTTTAATATGTTTATAAAAGTTATTTTATTGTCTGCACGTACGTAATGTTTTATAATATTTGTTTAAATAGGCATATAGTTAGAATTTTCAAATTTGTTTTCAGTTACTTAAGGATACAAATTAGAGGTGCCTGTCCAAAAAATTAGAAATAAATTAACACGGGCAAGAATTCTTAACAATTCCCTTTCTTCCTTCCTAATATACCCCCCATTATTCACTAATATCGCATTTGCTTTCATAATGGAAGGAATCCAGTTTTCTTGAGCAAAAGGAAACCATAACAACAGTTTTTGTTTCTGTAATGTTCTGCGAAATGCAATATTCTTACAGTGTCATGTGACTCTGAAACCGAAACTATGGAAAAATTATACACAACAGAAAGATTGGTAAATGTTTCATTAAAATGTAGTACCTAGTCTTCTTTGCTTTTAAAACTAAAATCGGAAGTTATTTTGTGCAAATTAACTTATGACTTCCATTACACTTCAACAAAGCCATAAAAGTTTTATGTTATTGTATTTTAAAATTGTGTTAGATACCCAGTGTTGTATAATTTTAAAGTACTTTACAGAAAGTAGATTTATTAGCCAGCTTATTGAAGTTTCATAACACACTGAAAGTGTTCCTATAAAAATGTACGTCACATTTACAAGTGTACAAAAAAACTACAAAATTAGACACTCTATTCCAATATTCAGATTATATAATATACCGTACATAAAGTGTTTTTGTCTTCATGTAGCATATGAAAAAAAAAAAAAAAAATCGCACATTTGTAACTTACATCTTCATTGTGTTATTGATTTGAAGTTACGAAGTTTTGCCACTTTCAGGATAGATAATTATTTCGAAATGAGCCAAAATATTCTAAATTTTACTTGTTTCAGAAAAATGTGTTGCATTACTGTATATTATTTTTGCTTGATTTTACTAAATTGTTGTGCCTAAATTTTATTGAGTTCAGAAATAATTTATTACTCCATTTCCGGTTCAGAGTTCTTATAGCCTAATTGTGGCTGTTTCTTATGTGAATGATTGCATTCTAAAGACACAAACTTACAAATTCAATATGCACGAATTATTGAATTAAAGTAATTAATTTTCATATACAGAGCTGGGACAAGGTATTTGTTTGTTATATTGTGTTTAGTTTTAAATTTTGTTTCTTTCGTTTTCAGTTGCAATTAAGTTAAAACTCTTCACTTCAAAATATGCATTCTCAATACTTCATAAGAACGAAAGTATGGCCTCAAATATTTCTACAGTATTTACCAGTACACACGACGTGTCTTAATATATCCATAGGGGTGTCATTTTATGGTGATTATTTTATCTTGATTTCGGTGATTAAAATGGTTTAATTTCGGTGAATATTTCGTAAAAAAACGAGCAATTTCGTGCATATTTCGCACCCTAAAGAAACTTAAAATAATAAAATACTCTGTTTCAATAATAAAACAATCTCTTTGAAACTAACAGATAATAATCATTAATTAAATTCATAACTCAATTTAATTCGACTGTGATGAGATGACAGTACTGCATTCTTGATCTGACGAAGTCAGTAGCTGTGGGAAAGAGAAATGACCTTTGTCTGCTTGTGCTGCCCCCTGGAAGTAGTCCCTGAAACTATGCTCACATCTTTGCCAGATGCTACACGCATTAATGCTGAACGATCAAATATATAGAAATGGTCATGTATATTTTCTAACAAAGAAAATTTTCACGTTTTATTTGGAAGAAATAATTATTTTTCATGCGAGTTTCCCATAAAATCTGGTTTTTATTGAAAATATCATGATTTTTAAGTAATTTCGTGGATTTATATCAATTTCCCGAATATATTTAGCTTAATTTTGGACTTTCACTAAGGAATTAGCATTTTCCATGAATAAAATTAAGCTTTTAAACACATGTCACGTATGCCATTAATACCAAAAATCACACCCCTATTTACCCATAAAAATAAAAAAGAAAATTGTGAAATACAGAACCAGATAAATGTGTGTTCATCTATGTATATTTTTTACTTTCGTTTCTAATTGTCAAAATAATAAAATGTGTTCTATTACCTTCATTGACGGATATTTAAATTTGTATTAATTTACTGAAATCTCAAAGCAGAAAAATATAGCACATTTAATATATCTGGATAACCGCACGTCAAAATTAATTTCACTCTTTTTTTACTATTATTTGAAAAACTTACTAATTTGCAGATTTTGTGAATTATAAATTAAAAGTTACGTCAATTTTGTTGAAACTTCGTTTTTGTTATTAGCAATCAATTACAGTGAAACCTCTCATTTACGGACATCGAAGGGATGTAACAATCTATCCGCATCTGGGAGGTGTCCTTTATTGGGAGGGAGGCTCCCCAATCTAACAGTAAATTTGTAATATGCATTATGTATCCCTTCACGCTTTAAATGAAATGTATTACTGTAGTTAAATTCTAAATACAGTATAGTGTACTACAGTAAATTCTTTGCAACTCTGAACTACAGTAGATAAGACCGAAAAAGGAAAATACAGTGCTGTGCCATGCAATTTTATTCTAGGTCTACAGTTATGCAGTACTGTTATTTACAGTTTTCAACTTAACCTTTACGTTCAGGTGCCATGTCTCTCGAAACAGAACTGATTGAAATGAAGAGAATAATCCTATTAATCCTATCATGTGTCGAATACAATTTCACGATCGCGGAAACATTGGACCCTTCAGTCAGGTTAAAGTTTATGACTTTGTTTATCCACCCGCTTCTAGCCAACACAGGGTAGTCGGCTAGGCTAGTGGTAGCCTACGAGACCATTATGTTGTGTTTCATGTTAAGGAATTTCTGCACAGTTATCAAAACTATATTTCCCATTATTGTAACATATTAGGTCTTGAAATCCAAGTTCTGTCCGCAGTCAGGAGGTAAAGCAAACTTTAGGACTGTGAAACAGCTATCCATGTCCGTGTCTGAGAGTGTCCGTAAACGAGAGTTAAATTTATCATTATTTCAATATTATTTCAGTTGGGACATAAAAATGTGTCGGTATATGAGGAGTGTCCGTATCTTGGAGGTGTCCGTAAGGAGAGGTTTCACTGTATGTGTTTGTAAAATTGAATTTTGAAACATGTTATTAAGAAGAAATATGACTTTCTTCTGTTCCTTTTTTTTTTTTTTTTTTTTTTTTTTTTTTTTTTTTTTTACGGGTTATTGTTAGCAAATATTTAATTTTGTTTGGGTGCTGAGTGCCCAAGTTCCAGCTCTGCTCATTCGGTCAGTTTGAGATCGCTAATCTGAATGTATGCTTGTTTTAGTTATGGCTGACTCTTGTGTGTTGTTTACCAACAGCAACAGCAGCAGCAACAGGCTCAGCAACAGGTGGCAGCGACCATGCAGACCCCACCAGCGATAGCCCCGGCCCCGGCTCCCATGCCCTCCCAGTCGGGTACCACCACTATCACCACCATGTCAACGTTGCACCAGCCCCTGCAGCATCCCATGCCACCCCCCACACCTCAACCCTTGGCCCAACACCCAGGAGTGCCCCATTCTGCCCAGATGCAGCAGGTCTCTGAATGGGGACATGGCCGGGTGAGTCACCCCGTGAGACTTTTAACGGATTAAATTGTTTTAAATTAGAAGATCAGACCTGCAAGTGTTACACAAGACCTGCTCATTTTCTTCCAAAAGAATGTATTGGATTATCTGTCTATATTGTAGATTTACAGTTCCTAAAAAAAAGAAAAAACAATAGGGAAAGGATCTTTCTTTCTAATAAGGAACCAGATTTTGTAGATTTCCTAATTAGATCATATATTTTTACTTTCTGAGATTTTCTTAACAATACTATTGTAGGAAAAACTGAGATCAGTGTTAAAACAAAAATATACCTGTACAATGCAATCATGGTCCTGATCATGGTACGGAAAGTCTGGCTCTACAGGACAAGTATTTGAGAAGATTTTTGTCATGGAGATGAAATGTGTGAGGCGAACAGTAGGAAAAACTGGAAAAAAGAGAATTCGAAATGAGAGAAGGCGAGAAGAGGCTGCACAGAAGAAAGTGATGAAAGTGGTTTTAGGACTGTCATTTCAAGTGGTATGATCATCTTAAAAGAATGGGAAGAGAGGGAAAACCGAACAGATGCAAGTGAAATGAAGAACAGAGTGATGAAGATTCCGTATTAAATGGGAGGATAGGATCGAAACAATTGGACAGAAGCATTGGAATGCAGTGCTGAATATGAAGTAATTGTGCGTGGATAGATCAGAATGGGATAAATGGATAGAACTAGGCTACTCTGACACTTAAAATTCATAAAGGTGAAGAAGAAGAAGAAGACCTCATTTTCTTGTATTTTAAACGGCTTAGAGCACAAATATTGTATGTTCAATTTCTCTAACTTTTGGGGAACCTTGAAAGAAGTTTTTCCTGTTGCATACATCTTATACAAATAATGTAGCAAAATATGATTTTTATATTAATAATGGCACATACAATACAATATAATACTTGTGCAGAATGAAGATTTAGCCTCATACTTTCACTGTATCACCAACATTGAAGATGGTTAATGAACAGAGACGAAACTCTGTGCAGTGACTGTTATTAAGAAATAATTTCAACTCTTGTGTTAAAACAAATTATTTTAGTAACTGCTGATAAAACCAATAACTTTTTTGTAATGCATATTTATTCTGCTTATCAGATTTAACGGAAATGATATGGAGACCATGTCATTCTCCACACATATCCTTAGGAGTATAAAGTTATTCATCATCTCAGTTTTCAGAGTTGTGTAATATTGAACCAGACTCTCTATTTGAAAGTATGAGGAAATGTTCTTGTTCATTTCGTATCGACTGCGTAATAGAAAATTAAAAATAAATGAAAGGAAATTAAACTAAACAAAACTTTAGAAACTCGCAAGATGTTATAAATTGCTATACAGCAGAAGCATATTATTGATGCCAAATTTACTGCACAGGCAGTAACAGAGTCTGCACCCACTATTTCTAATTATGATCAAATCGCAGCTCTCTCGGCTGACGGATTCTTACCAAAGAGACAGAAGTTCGATTCACAGACAAGCTCCATTTGTCTGTCATTTCATTATAGCTGATATAGTTTAAAAGAGATTTTAAACAAGAAGTTCCTATCAGTATTATTAGAGTAGTGTATATTTCTGGAAGAATGGGCAGGTCTTCTACATTTATGTAAATCTAGGTCTGACTAGAACATTGGCTCAGATGGGAAATGGCATGTGAACTCCAGGTAATGCCAGGTCGATTTCCCTTCCAGCCATCAAACACGCCATTCATTTAGATTTGCTTACTTGTAAATCACTTAAATTAAATTTATCACTACTAATCTCTAACTAAATAACTAATCTTGCTAACCTTATTAATTTTATAAGTTGATAAAAATTATGTATTATGCATTATTTGCAATATTTCTTCGGGGATTGACACTCATGTTCTGACCTATGTACCTATGAAAGTTATTGAACAGATATGTCTCTTCTCTTGCTTAATTTCTGTTCTCTTTCTTTTTCTATTATTGAAGTTCAGGATTCAGTAATACATCGGATTGTAAAAGTTATAAAGAAAAATGCATGATTACTCAATTTTATTTTCATAATTTTAACACAAAGGTTACGAGTAACCACAAGGTCGTTCAAGTCTGAAAATGTACTACGAATTTATATTTTCACACCTTAACGGAAATTTACAGCATTATTTTCTTGGCAAATGATGAACAGAATAGATATTGAAAATCTTTACAAACTGTAGAAAAACCGTATTTATAAACATGACAAATTATGGACCGTGGTTAAGAAAGGATTTTCCAGAAGACTGCAGAAAGAAAAAAGATTAATCTGAAACGTTTGCATTTAAATTTCATTAACGCCTGCAATTGAACAAACACACACTCGCTCATTTTTATAAATGATGAACAGTGATTAGAGAAAGGATTTTTTAGAAGAACATAAAACAAATTAAAAGAATAACAGTTTTCGGACAGAAAAAATGATTATTAAAGCTTCCAAATGGGGGGGAAGAAGAAAAGCTTTCTAAACTAGAACGATGAACAGATATTATAAAGAAAACAACTTGAAGTGGCGAATATAAATGTTAAATTTCATCCTGCATATGAATGTGTAAAATACAAGAGAATGAGCATTCATTTTTTATAACCGATTCGAGAAGAAAGTAATATTTTTTCATGGAATGTTTTAGGATATTTACACGTCTTAAGTTATTTATATGGTACTGTCCTCTATTCTTGTCTGAGATCTGACAATCCTGTATGAGGGCAGGTGGTGTCAACATTATGAACAACATGAGTTTTATAATTTAAACTTAGATAGAAATGAAATATTCCGAACATATCTGAACATCCACTACAGCTGAACACAAATTAAGGGAATGAAATAAAACAAGAGAAAAAGTTTTAGGTGGGAGTTTCACAATAGATGAGGAATGTATTATGGAATCAATTCCATTGTTCCACTATATTCCTTGCGATAGTTAAAAATTCAATGTTAATATTTCGTGTATGTGAATTAAATAATGCTTAAAGGAATAAATAATAGACCTGTAACAGTGCTAATTGAAAAAGATCGTAAAAATGTACGGTAGTTTCATGAATTGAGTTTTCATATCTTGACTTAATTTTAATAATCTAATCAAATATACATTATAACTTTCAGTTGATAGCGTGTCATTAAAATTAGCATTTATGGTTATATGTATGTTCAGATAAATTCGTGTGTTACACCTGACTTGTTTTTTAATTTCGATGTCTCAGTCAATTCTGCAATTTTCTTCACATTTGCAAGAAAGAGCCATATTTTCTTTCCTCTCACGCTATTTCGTCATTATCATTTTTATGCACTTTATCTACACTTTATTCCTAGAAGCTTCGAGAGTAGTTTTGTTCGGCATCATGTGGTAAGACAAGTCTTCCTTCAATTCCAGGTAAATGCTTCATACTAGAGAGATTACTCTGTTAAATGACTCTCGTTTCTTCTATCTAGGTTATCTGGGACATCTTCTATTTCGTATTTTTCTATCGATATAAACTTAAAGAAAAATTTATAGGCAGATATCTTTATATACGAGGCCTGTCTAAAAAGTATCCGACCTTTAGCTAGAAAAAATATTTCAAATACCTGACGGGGTTGGAACCCTAATCCCCTTCAAAGTAGGCCCCTTGTGCTTGCACACACTTAGCCCACCGATCCTTCCACTGCCGGAAACACCTCTGGAAGTCTTCTTTTGGAATGGTGTTCAGCTCCGTCGTTGCTTTCCGCATTATCTCTTCTCTACTCTCAAAACAGGATCCTTTCAGTGGTGTCTTCAATTTTGGAAACAACCAGAAGTCACAAGGAGCCAGGTCTGGAGAGTAGGGAGGTTGGCGAACGGTTGTAATTCCATGTTTGGCCAAGAAAGTGTGGATCAATTGGGATGAATGTGCGGGGGCGTTGTCGTGATGCAAGTGCCAGTTGTTCGCCGTCGACATGTCTGGTCTTTTGCGCCGAACTGCATCACGGAGTCGCCGGAGAACATCGTGATAGTACTCCTTTGTCACCGTTTGTCCTTCTGGTGCGTATTCGTGATGCACAATTCCACGGACATCAAAGAAAACAGTCAGCATCACCTTGATTTTGCTTCGCACCTGCCGTGCTTTCTTCAGCCTTGGAGACTCGGGATGCTTCCATTGCGACGACTGTCTTTTTGTTTCTGGGTCGTACCCATACACCCATGACTCGTCTCCAGTTATCACGGTGTTCAGAAACCCAGGATCAGTGTTGGCGGTGTCCAGAAGGTCCTGTGCAACGTCACGATGGAGGTCTTTTTGTTCCGGGGACAACAACTTGGGCACGAATTTCGCAGCCACTCGGTTCATGTTCAAATCATCACGCAAAATTGCATGTGCAGAATCTTTACTCACTCCAACCTCTTCGGCAATCTCCCACATGGTGATCTGCCATCACCAAATTTCGCACCCTCTCAACAACAGCTGCACTCCGAGTAGTTTGGGGCCTGCCACAACGCTGCTCACTCTCCGCTGATGTGCGGCCATCTTTGAATTGGTTGAACCATTCCTTAATTTGTGTTACACCCATCGCATCTTCCCCAAACACCTGCTGAATCTTACGAATTGTTTGACTTTGAGAATCACCAAGCTTTTGACAAAATTTGATGCAGTATCTTTGCTCAATTCGTTCAGTCATCTTGCGAGAAAACTAAATCCGACAAACACTTGGAACAGCACCTTACTTGGCGACCACCAGCCAGTGACTGGCACAAGCGAATGCAGTGAAAAAATTCAAGCATGCGCATTACGGTTCCTCCTTCACCGTGCACAGTGGCGCCGCCTTAGAATCACTACTTTGCGCGGGAAAATTTAAGGTCGGATACATTTTAGACAGGCCTCGTATAGCCTAAGAACATGAGAAGGCATCAGGAAAGATTATGAACTAGGCCTGAAGTTAAGCTTAAATGAACTTTAGAGAATTATTTGCAAGCTTACTTTCTTACTTTCTGAATCTTTAGCTGAAAGAGTTTCATACCACCTTGGATATTTTTTCTTGTTTCCTTGTGCCCTTTCCTTCCTCTTGATGTTTTCCATGTATATTAATTTCATATTCTGTTTCACATAAGACAGTGAAGAATGTGTTGGAATATACCTTATTACTTTTCAGAAGGAGATCATTATTCTTTTAATAAATTCTGATTAGTGAGGACTGCTACCTCACCCCATCCTCAAATATTTTTTTTTTAAGTTGTTTTTGAATAAGTTCAGGTGATGACAGCAAAACTGTTTGTATACTCATGTTTTATTTTCAGTGTTTTTTTAATAATGAAAAGTATAGGGTACTATGTCACATGATGCTAAAAAAAAGAGAGAGAAATAAGGGTGATTAAGGAATCATGTAATCTTTCCATCATGGGTATATAGACTGTAGAGATCAGTTACTTGGAAACTGTGTGTATCAAATGCCTACCCACTTCACTTGCTTGATTCGGATTGATTATTTGGAAACTAAAACTTGCTTGTCACTTTTTAATTTGATTCCACGTGTGTAAATTATTCCAATATTGTTATATACCTATATTTTGAGTTTTCAATACTTAATAAAAAAATTACTAAAAACTGTAAAATTGACTTTCAGTGTATAATAAAAGTATTCTTCTCTCTAATAGTAACAGTATGTTCTTACAGATCTTGTTATTTTTTTATTTAATAATTTTTAGAAATAAATCAAGAAAATGATTAAACCCTACAAGATTTTCAATTAACGGTGATGTCACTTAGTACTAAATAGAAGGCGAAATATGAGGATAGCTAGCTCAGGGTGCTTCTTAAAGATACTGCTAGTAGAGTAAACTTTTATCACCAGATTTATTCGAATTTTTCCAGTGAAGTTCCGGTATTCAGCTCTCTTTACAGTCACTAAATACATTTCTAATGACTTACATAGTGTATTACGTCCAGACAACCCCACCATCTCCTCCCCAGTCCCTTTTTTAATATAAGTTTCATGTATCTGCAGAATTCACTCAAATCTTTTCGAGTTGCTTTGCCCAGAACCCCACTATGTAGTGGGATTAGGAAATTCCATAATCACCAACCTGGTCATCACTCCATTTGGTCACTGATTTTATGTCACTTGAATTTTCGTCACGAGTATAAACTTGGACTCTCACTTTGAGAGAGGAACATGGTTAAGGGTGTTTGAAAATAAGGTTCTTAGGAAAATATTTGGGGCTAAGAGGGATAAAGTTACAGTAGAATGGAGAAAGTTACACAACGCAGAAGTGCACATATTGTATTCTTCACTTGACATAATTAGGAATATTAAATCCAGACGTTTGAGATGGGCAGGGCATGTCGCATGTATGGGCAAATCTAGAAATACATATAGAGTGTTAGTTGGGAGACCGGAGGGAAAAAGACCTTTGGGGAGGCCGAGACGTAGATGGGAGGATAATATAAAAATGGATTTGAGGGAGGTGGAATATGATGATAGAGACTGGATTAATCTTGCTCAGGATAGGGATCGGTGGCAGGCTTATGTGAGGGCGGCAATGAACTTTCAGATTCTTTAAAAGTCATACGTAAGTATAAAATTAGTCACCAGATGTAATGGTCATCACTATGATTTTGTCACCACACATAAGATTTGAATATGTAAAAGCTTTATAGATAATAATCTCTTAAATTGAAATGATTTCTGTACGAATGGTTTCACTGGTGTAACTGCTTAAAATTTAGTTATTCTTCCACCATTGTCGCGTTTTACAGATTCTGTATGCTATATACATTTCAAAATTTCCAGCAATATTGTGGCTACTTCCTCTCAGATATGCCAGCACTTCGCTTTTGGCTGTGTAGTCTGAATATTTGTTAACAGTTCTTGAAATTCTGGCATTGAAGTTATTATAGTTTCTCTTCTTGAAGGGAGGCGAATATTCTGCCTCCAACCTTTCAGTATCTGTATGAATTCTGGCTATTTCACACAGTGATGTGTGAAGCTTGCCCATTAATGTATTCAGGCACCTATGCCTTGTCTCACAAGTGTTAGTTGTTCTTGGAAGATTTCGTAAAGCTCTTTGATAATAGTTACATGTTGCAGGTGGAAACATTGGCTGCTGTCTGCCTCATTTACATGTAGATCCCTTTACATAATTCTTCGACATAGTCAAATACAATATTTAAGTCATTGTCGATAGGAGTTCGTAAAATGTCAAATGCAGCCTCTACATGAGCCTCGTACACAAAAGTAAGGGCGATCAGTGAATTAAATTGGGCCCTAAAGTCGTTATTATGTTCTTCTAATTACTCTGAAGGCCTGTAAACCTCCTGGGTGGAATAAGTCTGGTGACAAAAATGTAATAGATGATGTAATGTCTGGTATAGAAACAGTGATGGGTGAAAAAATAGACCAATGGCCATGTCTATGGTGACGAAATTTCTGGATCCTCTATATAATCTTTATTCCATACAAGATGACTCCACATATCAACAAATATAAGGCAAAATCCTTCTGTGCCCGATGCTAATTAGTTCCTATGGCCCCCATTTTCTGAATTTGAGTTATATTGTGAGTGGTGATCAGCTGCATGCCATTTTATCACGCCTCATTGTGTTTAGAAAAACAGCAAGTTTTCCCTTAAGTCTTCGAAAATGTGAAACAGGTTGTGTTTTCAGACTGGGAACTAATTAGCTTAGAATTCTAGGCTCCATAAAGAAGTTCTTTGTCCTGCAGTGAATAGAATGGGATTCAGACACGTGCATTTGTTTACATGCGGAGTCACCTTGAATGGAATGAAGATTAGCTTGCAGTCATGGGAAAGATCTGCACTAACACGATTTTTCTGTCACTAGATGCCTTACTTCGGCCTAATCCAGATTTAATTCCAGCATTTTTATTTCGTTCTCATATTAAATGCAACATATGGCGATTGTTTTCTTTTTTGTAATGAGAGGAATGATACTAAGTTCATTAATTATAGTACATTCAAAAAGGTGTATGTCATTCGTCCCGTGGTCCTTAGCCATTACTCCTCATTTTGATCTATAGAACTTAGAATACTCATACAATGTTCCTTGAAAAGACTATCTTCTCTATCAATTAATGGTTTACATACCAACAAAATATGCATTGTGTGTAATTATTGTCCAAGTTGATTTTGTAGTATAATGCTACTTTTGTTTGAGCTCTCCGTCAGCTGTACATTTCATAATGGGGAAAATAATTTTGAGTATATTGGAAAACTGTTACAGGTCCAAGTCATCCAGCAGCCTCTCCAAAACCCTACGTACCTGCAGCAGCTGTACAACACCCAGGGGCAGCTTCTGATGCCCAGTAACCTGCAATTGCATCCCGCTGGAATGAACCCTTCCTCAATACATGTGAGTATACTGTTGTCTTAAGTACTGAAGATTTTATTGACAAATGTTGCAAAATGGGTGGATATATATGATTTATTACTCACTGAGAATTTTTTTATGGCCGTGTCATATTTGCATGTCGAGGAATAACCGCCCGAACCTGGTGCTGGTGCACAGGAGAGCTCGTTTTTGCAGGTAATGTACCTCTTGTGTCTCCACAACACTAATTCACTTTGTGTCTGTTTCTCTCAACAAATGTATGTTTTTTCAGAACTGAGTGGTATATTACGAGATTGATTAAAAAACTGAGGGCAAATACACGGTATTTCATGAGAAGTGTTAAAACTTTACATTGCAATGTAGAAGCTAAATGAGACTAAAATATCACGTGATCTATCTCCATATATGTATATATTATTTATTTATTATTATTTATTTATTTAACCTGGTCGAGATAAGGCCATCAGGCCTTCTCTTCCCCTCTACCAGGGGATTACAACTACAATATTAAGAATACAGTTACAATTATAATTACAATTAATATTAAATTTACAGATACAATAAAAATCAAAGTACTAAAATATTAACTGATTAATAAAAGCTAGACAGTTTATTGTAAAAGTTAAGAAGAGAGAAGCATTTCTTTTATTGATTAAGTACAAATTAAACCCACTCTACGCAGTAAGAAAATGCTTAATAAGCTTGCTTTTGACCGCTACTAAATTCTGACAGTCTCTGATGTCACTGGGCAGGGTATTCCACAAGCGCGAGAGCGAGATTGTGTATGATGATTAATACGATGATGTCTTATGTGTTGGCATGGCTAGTATGCGGCTATTTTGCGTGCGTGTGGAGAGATTATGATATGATAACAGGTAACTGAAACGGGAGGCAAGGTAGCTAGGTGTAGAAGTGTGAAGGACTTGGAAAAGGAGAACAAGAGAATGAAAATTTCTACATTCGTTAAGCTGTAGCCAGTTTAGAGTTTGGAAGAATGGGGTAATGTGGTCAGCACGACAGATATCGCAGACGAAGCGAATACAAGAATTATGAACACATAATTTTTGCAACTGGTTGACATTGAAGTCAGTCAGTAGAAAATCACAATAATCGGTCATTCCTGTGAGGTCAGTCAGTAGAAAATCACAATAATCGATTATGCCTGTATAGGCGAAAGAAAACCTGGTGCAGTGTTCACTGCAACCTCTTCAGTCGCTATTAGTAATAATAAATAATATATCTAGAATCTTCACACTAAAGCTACAGAGATGTCCGTGAACTTTAGACAGCTATGTGTTCATTACCACAGTGTTTCGTAACACCACTGAATTAATTGAAATAATTTTGAATAATTTCACAGCTACATTCATTTGTCATTGCAGATCTCCCTCTTTGCAGAATGTCATTAGTAGAGCCCGATGTTCATGCCCTAAAAGACTACTCAATATGCATGCAAATATGTTCTTAAAAAGTGCAAAACATGTCAATTACTATGTACTAATGAATGAAAAGAATGTACGTTTTCTGTAACCTTATGAATGCTAATGAGTATGAACTTATATTATTCCTTAGAGATTGAAGCAGAGGTGGTTTGTCTAATATCAGCGAAGAGTTGCAGTTCACAATCAATTCATGATTGACGTTTTCAGTGGCATACACAACATTTTGTCATTATTAAAATTGTTTATAATTTACATTATTGGTATTTAAAATGTTGTGTATTATTATTATTGTTATTATCATTATCATCAGATTAGTTTTCACGGGGGTGTGAAACTAGTTCCGGGAAGAATGTTTGTGACAACATTGTCACACTGCGGCTGTGAAGAAACATTGTCCAATTTTCACTAACCTCGCGAGAATCACTACACGACTTTTTTTGCTAAAAACTTGTTTGAGCTTTGTTGTCGCTTAGGCATATCAAAGAACCTGGAACGATAATGTGAAGTTTATATTAAAAATATGAACTATCAAATGTAAAAAAAAAATGTTAAATGAACGTTTCACAATAAAGTCAGAACTCAAACTAACAAATGGGTGAATACTGCTCTTAAAATGAGTTTAAAATCGACAGTGCACAATATTTAACAACATCTGCGCTGCAGAACTGTCAGAACAACCTTTTCAATATGTTTCAACACAAGTTAAATTTCATATTGTGTCAGCTTCATTTTATTACAAGGTTGGTACTAGGCAGTAGGTCTCTCTGTAATAAAGACAGCACTGTTATAATTTGAACGTGCCACAGCACCAAGCACAGGAATTACATTGAAGGAGGGATAGGAGGACTATGCCTTATGTCGATGTAGATTTTGTTACTCGGACAGTGAAAAATTAGAGAAGGGAAAACGATTTTGGATATAAAACATACTCAGATCTAAATATGTCATTTTTTCTAAAAGTTCAAGGGAGGTTCAAACCCAGTAACCCTCCTCCTCTTGCATACATCCTTGTGCGTTATCAATTGAGAAACTGCATCTGCTGTCCCTAAAGATGCTTATGTATCGTGGAAACTTCTTCCCACATCACATGAGATTATTGCGGCGTATTTAAAGGGTGTTCATTTTTCCACAGACAGAGAGTAATCATTTGGTGCAATGAAGGATTTTCCTTCGAAAGTGTCTGGAATATCGAACAACTGTGTTGGTATCTAGGATATTTAAAAATAATGTTAGTCACTTTTCCTTTCTTCTTGCTCTGCACTGCCAGGAACAGAACTCAGGTTAGATTTTGTTTCTTAAAAAGCGGCTAGTGACACATATAAGGGAATGCCAACAATTTCCAATGATGTGATTGCTTTTGGTAAACGAGAAAAATAAGCAATATAAATACAAGTTTTCCTTCCAACTCATTATTTGTCAGTATATTTTGAGCTGTATCAATAAATGAAGCATCACACAAATCCAATGAATTAACCCTCTCCCATGCAACTCTATGCTATTTGCGCTTTTGAGGAAAAATCTTGTAAATTTTATAAATATGCTGTATAGGTCTTATTATACATTTATAAAAATGAAAACAAGCTTAATAAACATAAAAATCCATAATTCATGTAGATAATGTGTAAGCATATAGTTATACCCTCCAGGAAAAAGTATTGCAAATACATGAACTTCCGGGTCCTAGGCATTGGCATAGATTCAAGTTTAGTGATCTGATAGTCGATCAATTGCTATTCCACGATCTATGTATTTATTTGGATTTGTACTTGATGACTGAAATGTGTAGGTGCAAAATATATTAACTAGAAACTATTTTTACATTTTTATTTATTTATTTATTTATTATTGAACATAACGTGCAAAGCCCAATTATAATATTCAAGACTAACATTATTATTATTATTATTATTATTATTATTATTATTATTATTATTATTATTATTATTATTATTTGCTAATGTTCAATTGCATTGTAACTATCAGTATGGAGTAAAAATTCTCAGAAAAAGTATTACTACGACTTTTAGTCTTATTTTGACGTCTGTATTATATGTCTAAAGATTTTACACTTCTGTGAAACATTTTGTATATTCTATCTTTAAGATGGATAAAAGCAACCTGGCGAAACTAACGCATTGTTAAAGATATCAAGCAAGTCATTGATACTATGTAAGAAACTGTAGCAAACATGTTGCAAAACATAGTTTTAATATTACAGTCATCCTCATGCACCACAGAGGATAGAGGAGAAATTTACTTCTATGGTTAGAGAGACAGAGTCAATCCATGGAACTTTGATAGAGTGCTGCTCCTCTGGTGCAATATCTGAAAGGTGTGGCCAGGTCCGTATTTACGCATGGCCATGTGGGCCCGGGCCCAGAGTGGCAAATTCGTAGGGGTGACAAAATTTTGAGAAAATAAAATAAAAAAATCGAACAGAAAATAAATTTTCACATCTTACTGCGCCTGCTTTAGGTAATAGCATATTATCATAAATTGTTACATTACACTTTTTTTTTTTTTACATTTTGCATAAGTTAGCTGGTGGGAGGGGGACGCACAATTTTTTTCGGGCCCATGGGCATAGCACTACGAAATACGGGGCTGAGCGTGACCATGCTAGTAATGCTATTTTCTGACCCAAGGTTTTCCTGTGATCTGTTGCATGATACGATTATCGTAACTTTCCTACATAATTATACCTCCATATTGTGCGTTATTGTTTCACCAAACTGCATTTACCTGTCATAAAAATAGAACATAGAAAAAAATTAATCCTTACTTTTTTAATTACTCTCGTATTTACATTTATTTTGGGATGTATTGTCTTTATCAGTCATAAAATAAACACACATTTTAGACGAAAATTTATAGAGAAAAAAGGCTGCATCATTGCAAATTTACTTCAGGCAGCTTTTATATATCACATTTAGTTATTTGTTTATGTTTGGAATTAATATCTTGTAAATTACATTCTTATTTAGATTGCTGTGTAAGCCAACATAATCATATAAAAATGTCACATTTGGTGTACCAACCCAGAAATTTTGTTTCTGGGTCTGTACAGTGTTTAGAACGTGTATTTCTTTTAAATAACATATTAGATACGTGTTTACACTTTTTTAGGGTAACAGTAATTAGTTTATTATTTTATGCTTACAAAGAATGTTAATCAAATTAAGTATATATTAATGTTCCTGTTAGGGATACTACATGAGATGTTAAGCATTTCTGAATATGTCTTAGAATGGAATGTTCATCTTGGAAATAACAACATTTAAATCGTTGTTGAATTATGTGCTATGTCTCTATGATAAGCCTTTTAAACTTACGCAGTGTACTCAACTATTTTCATTAAAGTATTGTGATGGTTCCAAACACGTATTACCCTACTATAAAGGAAATAAAGCGAATTAATTATAACTATAAATATAAGAAAATAAGCATACAATTATTTTTATTGAACCTTTAACTTCACTTGGGTTTTTTTGTTGTTTTAAATCTTAACACATGGCGAGTTTTGAATTAAATTAAAAGATGCATGTTACAGTAAATGACAAGAAACTTGAAAATATAAAAGAATAATTTTGTTATTTTATAATTAATATAGTAAATATTAATATGTATTTTCGAACGTATATTGATGACTTAGTGGGTATCATATTATTTTATCATAATAATGGGTAAAGAATATTCAGGGATTAGTTTTTTTCTTATTATAAAGAGCATTTTAGCAAATTTTGCTGTTCAAACTAGTCTGTCCTTCTGTAAGATTTAAGTATACATTTGAAGATAAAGTTACGATAAAATGTAATTTTATGAAAGGATGCTAAGCAATGAATTAGTCTCAGTAGATTGTGATTGTGATGATTGTTTGTGGAGGTGATCATAGAAAGACATATTTAGAAAGCCTTTTGGTGTTGAATTCATATCATTGTATAAGTTTTTTTTAAACAATATGTTTGTATTTAATATGGGAAGCTTCAATATACGTTTGAAGATACAGATGGTTAAATATGATTTATGGAAGGTAATCATTGGATCACTTGCAATGAGTTGCGTATATAGTGAATGCTGGAAATAAATTTTCCTGTTGTATTACTAAGTCTTTCACATATTTAAAATACTTCTTAAATCTATACTGTTGTGTGATGTTTGTTTTTTATGTGTTTATAACATGCGTTTGTTTTTAGTATTCACATGTTTTATAACTTTCCTTCACGTTCATTTGTCTTGAGTCCTTCTTACATAAGAACAATAATGCACATGCATAGTGTGAGTGATGAGAAAAAATTTTTAACTACTGGATGAACATTTGGCTTGCTTTGTTCACCCACACCTATATACATTATAGGAAATATTTGAATTTTTGACAAGTATACCCAAATGGTTCCATGGTAGAAAGATTGAAGGCCAAGGAATGTGAAGGAAAGCTGTTTTGATTTCAATGTAGATCTGAAGTTGTAGATTATAATTGTACAAAGGTAATTAATGAATTAATTGTTTTTAGGCCATGATTAATTATTTATATGCGAAATATAAACGTGATCGAAATACTCGAGTGTTAAATGCAATGGAAAGAACAGAATTGCAGCCAAATTGAGAACTGATCAAGAGGAACTTGTGTCTTCTTGAGATATTGATATCCCCTTTGATTGCCAACACAGAGTTTGGGCAGCTTGGCGAGTTTTCAATTCACGGCGACTACTGCTACCAAACCAGGTGGCAGTGCAAGCGGATCTCCTATGATGCAGGCCAAACTGACGGCAGCTGCCGGACATGCGATCATACCGGGCTCGGCAGCACAGGTTACCCACCCATTCATATAGTTGCCATCCTCCGTCCTCAAGCATTCCAGTGCCCCCAAGCAAGTTTTGTATATAGCTTACTGTTTTCGCATATGGTCTTCACATTTTAATCCACAAATCATCATTTGCTAACTTTCTTCCTTTACATTGCTGACGAAAAAAGATAAGAAAACAAATTTATTAATGAATGAAAGATAAAAAAGTAGCTATTGTATTGTATTTATTTACATTTCACGGTATTCGTACACTGCTCCACAGCTAGAATATAGAACATGTCAAAAAATCTTAATAGTACTACAAATACAAATTTGAAAGGCATGATAAGGGCCGGTTAGCTGATACATTAACAATGGAAGTTTTATCAGGAACCGTCAATGCTTATCTATTTAACAAATTTATTAGTTTACAATAATTTGTTACATTTATTTGGTTTTAAACGTTTTCGGCTTAATTAAGCCATCTTCAGAAAAGTTTATGCCTATGTACATGAAGGTGGTACATGTGTATGTGATACAAATAAATAAACCAATTAACATGGATCTCTGTAGAAGTAAGTGAATATACAACAAGATCAAAACATTACTGTATTAAAACTAGGCTATGTGAGCCATAATCAAAGATATTAAAAGTTATTACATACTAAATTAAAATTAATATCTTTGATTATGGCTCACATAGCCTAGTTTTAATACAGTAATGTTTTAATCTTGTTGTATATTCACTTACTTGTACACAGATCCATGTTAATTAGTTTATTTATTTGTATCACATACACATGTACCACCTTCATGTACATAGGCATAAACTTTTCTGAAGATGGCTTAATTAATCCGGAAACGTTTAAAACCAAATAAATGTAACAAATTATTGTAAACTAATAAATTTGTTAAAAAGATAAGCATTGACGGTTCCTGATAAAACTTCCATTGTTACAAATACAAAGTCTTAATTAAAAGTCACAATCTACTGTAACTGAACTATATACAGAAGGATTTTACAATATACCGAGGGGTTTTACAACATACTAGTACACGCAAGGAGTTAATAAGGAGTTAGGCACATCATAATCATCATGATGTGTATGGGACCCTTCTTTACTAGATATAAAGTTAAAAAATAATAGGTTAGCTTGCATCTTTATTTTATCAATTTTTAAAATAAAGAGATTTTTGCCTATTTTTGGCTGATCCATAAGTGATGAAAAGGAAATTATTATTATTTTTTTTTTTAGTTAATCGCAAATAGCTTAAATTTAAAGCAAAGTAGGTTAGATTCATGTGAAATTACGGTGGGGGGGGGGGAGTTTTACCCTTTGAATTTGTGTAGCTGTTGCAGTTTTCTTTTTTTATAACTGTAATATGAGTGTTCAATTGTTTTTATTTGAAGTTATTTTCAAAATGTAAAGCGGGTTGATCAATAGAGAAACACAGTTTTAACTCATAGGCACTTCTCCCCACTCACCCCAAGACGATCTTGCATACAGGTGCTCTCATTTCAGAAATTGATTTCAATGCTGTCTGGATAATGACATGAAAAATATCGTATTTTGGGTAAAATCATGAACAGGAAAAGTGCTGCGTGAAATTACAATGTCTTTGAAATCCTTAGAAAAATAAGTCGGTTCCCCTCCCTCTCCCCACTACTGGCAGGTTTGACTTTTTGTCATTCATCCATATGAAGCCAGTTATATAGACCAATTTACCGACAGAGTTGTTGGCCAGCTTGCACCATAGGAGGCTGATCTACATTACACCTATGATGAAATGAGATGAAGATTTGTTGGGATACAACAGGGGAACCGGAGCTCCTAGAGAAAATCTCTGTGTTACCTGGACCATGGACTTGCCCAACACAAGTTATAAATCGAGGGGATCGAACCCAGGTCCACAGGATTAAAAGTTCAGTGCTGTAGCCACTAGACCACCTTAGCGGCTAAGTTGAAAAATGTATATGTCAATATTTTGTTTTAAAAATGTCGTAGTTGTAATTTATCATGTTGTTAGGGAGGATGAGGGAGTTGAGTATGATCAAGATCTTATGCTTGAACTATTGTATCTTCTCTAAACAATATTATTCCCTTTGAAACCCAGTCATTCATTCAGCTTTATTTCGATTTTGACATTGAATCAATATTATTTCCTGTCATTTGAGTGTTCCTTCTAAAGATTGCATTCTATTGCACAGTGATGTTCGTTTGTCTTGTTCGTTATGGTTTTTCTTTTACTGTTTTTAGATACTTTTGCAAGAATTAAAATTTCATCTGAACTCCTAACAGGAATTTTTTTAATTGAATTGAAAGAGGTGAATTGGGAGGACAAATTTAAAAGGTACGCAAAACGCGTCCTTGCAAGGGGTTTGGGGCTGCAAGAAACTACATATGTGAGCTCCAAGCCTGTTGGCCACTAGTCTCACTCCGGGTTATGCTGCTCCACTGAAGGAGCTCTAGAAAATTTTGAAGGGGAAAACCGAAAATGGACGTAACCTCTTAGGTACCACATACACGAGGGGGATGGAAATGTGATCAAAATGATCACGGGACGGGGCGAGGAGGAGATGGCTGTTGTAAATCTTCACATTGAAATGAACTGTGTCATTTCGCAGTGCAGCAGGAGTCGACAAGACTCTGTCATCTGTTGTTCGATGACAAGGCAGGTGAAGACCGGCAGGAGAGACGCCTTGAATTCTGAATCTGCAAATTGAAAGGTTCCCTGTCCTTTCGCATTGCGACTACATGAGTGACATTGGAGAAAGTAGTATATGAACATAATATTTAATTTCAGAGTTACAATTTAGCATTAAGGCCCACAGGGTGGCAGGAGATAAGGCTTCAACCTGTACAGACGACCAGTTTCTGGCACTAGGGATGTGAGGTAGCATTAATATATACAAACTTTAATGATAAAGCTCGTATCAGTTCTATTAAATTATTTATAGTTTGTGAAGAACTTTTAATTTTACTTAGGTTATAAAATTTGTTACAGTATTTTGGCAAAATGTTTGTTTATAGAACATTTTATTCTCGTAACAAAATACTGCGAATTTAACATTTTTACAAAGAAAAAGACATTTTTATTACAAAAATAATCCTTTTCAGTTACCAACAAAATTTGTTTACTCAATCTGAACTCTTCAATTTTCTTCACTTTCTGAATGAATATAGGTAACATCAGTGATAGTGTAAGTCTGGATGTGATGGAAGTGTATGTGGTACAAGTCTTTCCACATGAATAGGAATAATAAGAAATTGTAAATACTTTGAAGAGTTTATAATTTTTAAAGCTATGTACCAGAGCAGTTTGTAAATGGTTAAGTGGGAAAAATTTAAGAAACATCGTAATTTTTATTATTATAAAATAAATTAATTGTTCCACTGTTGAAGTTCCCGTGTCATAGGTTAAAAGTCGAAAACAGCATATTATTGTTAGCCAAATAGAATGTCAATTTTCATACATACAGTAGAATTTCTCTTAACCGGCACCAAAGGGACCAGGTTAGTTTCAGATACAAGATTTTGCCGTATAATTGAATAAATACAATATATACAATATATATATACAAAAAAAGTTCATATTTCATGGTGCAAAATGTTGAAACTGCATCTATGTGAAGCTTATTTCTCTATCACATGCTTATAACTGAATAAACATAAAAACTGTGTGAATTTTCCTTATTAAAACACATCACACAACACAAATAATACACTAATTCAAGGTTAGAATATTCACTGAAAATTAAAATTCATGCAAACTTCCTAATGTGGCAACACTTACGGCCCGAACATAACTAAATAAACATAAAAACTGTGTGGATTTTCCTTATTAAAACACATCACACAACACAAATAATATACTAATTCAAGGTTAGAATATTCACTGAAAATTAAAATTCATGCAAACTTCCTAATGTGGCAACACTTACGGCCCGAACATAACTAAATAAACATAAAAACTGTGTGGATTTTCCTTATTAAGACACATCACACAACACAAATAATATACTAATTCAAGGTTAGATTATTCACTGAAAATTAAAATTCATGCAAACTTCCTAATGTGGCAACACGGCCAGAACTTAACTAAATAAATATAAAAATTGTGTGGATTTTCCTTATTAAAACACATCACACAATACAAATAAAACACTAATGTTGGGTTCCAGTATCCACTGAAAACAAAAGGTCATGCGAACTTCCTAACATGGCAAAACTGAAGGTCCAGACTGTGGCAATGTGGCAGATTTGAACATATTTTTTTTGGCCCAGTCAAAGTGTCGTTGTTTTGGTAGTGCCAGTTATTTGAGTGCCAGTTACGAGGGATTTTACTGTATTCAGTTTCAATATGGCAATTCCAAGTTGAAACTCGTGGTGGACAAAAATTATGATTTTGCAGATTCTCTCTGGGTATTATCAGTTCTCTTTCCATCATTCCACCATTTATCAATTCTTTATCATACAGTAAAGTAGTAGTAGTAAAGTTGTGTTCAGTGACCTAATATGTATGAAATAATTTCTAGCCATATCTGTAAAAGGTATTCTTGAACTTGATCAAATGGGTGTAGGGATATGACAACATCAAGGTCATGAAATAAATCCTGAGAAGCGTAAAAAAAAAAAATACCGGTACCTGTTGTTCATTAGCCAAAATTCATCATTTATGCAGGGTTTTTCAAAAGTAACACACACAGTAATTGCACTAATTTTAATTATTAAAATTTAGTGAGAGGATTTGGGACAAAAGCTCGGACACTTCAAACCTTTTTTGTCCCAAATCCCATCCTTAAATTATAATTGCAGTTATGTGTTACTTTTGAAACATCTTGTATATTATGTAATATTACTACTTACATTTTGTGGTGAATTTTGACGCGATTTAAAATGCATTGAAAGAACGCCCCATAAAAAAATTGCAGAACATTGATAAGAATGTAAGAGGCACTGGAATGTTGTTGATACCTGCCTGCTTCCCTAACGTAGCTGTGGAGAAACAGAAAATGGGCTGGAGGGTTGTTTTGAATGCTATTCTATTGTGATGTGGACATCCAGATTCTTTATTTGCCCTCTTTTATCTGGGGCCTGTGAGCTTCGCTTGTTTACTTTCACACAGCACATTTTCTGTTGATGGTACCGGATATATCTTCCTGTGTTTGTAAAATTTCATCAGACAGAAAATGTAATTTGGTTTATTGGTATGTGCAGTTATGAGTTCTACTTATCCAGTAAATGATTTATTAGAATGCCATGTTTATTTAATTATTTTTAATTTCGGAGTTGCTAATTTTTTGATATTATCCCAACTTTATCATTTAGTGTAGGTTTAATCAAGATACAGGATGATGCGTTTTAGTATGGGTAAAATAACAATGCTGTAAAATTAAGTCTGTTGCTATTTATTGTTCGGTAGTTTGCAAATATACTCTACAATGTTCGGAATTTCATTCTCTTTGTCCATATCAGATCTCAGTTTGACTATCATTGGGTGTATGACATATTATAAAGTGAGAATAAATCCTCCCATGTGTGATTTAATATCTGACTTGTAATTTCTTTGAGAGCTGTAATTGTCTTGGCTCTGAGATCAACAGTGTCCCTGAGTTGTACACCCTTTGACATGGAAAATGGTCGTTTAAGTGTTCTTCGGGTTCACATGAGTCATGGGGAAATATTAAGTATCAAGGTCCGAGGATGAAATCAAGTCGTAGCAGCAATGTAGCTGTACATTGCGAAATGACATATTCCTTACGAAGTCTTTATGGCTTAGCGATGGAGCTCTTTCTTCTCATTACAAAAACCTGGCTTCGAATATTTCTTTGTAAAACGCACGCATGTAAACACAGTGTATACGATGATTCCTCAGCTATTCAGAGGTGGGACTTAGTCCTTTGAACAGTGACCAATTTCCATGTCAAAGGGTGTACGTATTCATCTCAAAGAAAAAATTTGGGTGAAATCAATAGGGCTTTAGTTGGTAGTTGGTATCAAACGTTGTTTATTGTTATAGGATTCTCCATCTCTGCTGACATTCACTTCACACGTTTATTGGCACTTGCATCCTAATAGCATCAACAGTAGTATTTATTTAAGACACATTTATGTACTTATCAGTATTGGATTTATAAATAGGTCATCTTTCTTCAAAGAGCTATATCACTTTATTACCGACTTATATTAACACTGCTGACATGTCAATAAAAATCTTCAAATTTATTAAAGTAAACAAGTACCATAAATAATATTAGAAGTTTTCAAACCATATCTAGTGCACAAACAAACCAGATTACGATTATACAAATGTTTGACAGACCAATTTTGGAATATGGAAATAAATCTTAAAGGATGTTGTGTTGGTATTCTGATAAGTCAATATGATATTAGATTAATTGAATATATTTCTGTCAAAATGACTTATCAAAATTTTAAACAAATATTATGACATATAATAATGAATTGGTTGAGTCATTGGCTGAGAAGAAATTGTCTACTGAAGGATTCATTGGAAGGAATGGTGAACGGGAGAAGAGTTCTAGGCAGAAAAAGATATCAGATGATAGACGACATTAAGATATGTGGATCATATGCGGAGACTAAGAGAAAGGCAGAAAATAGGAAAGATTGGAGAATGCTGGGTTTGATTATTATTAGTGTGAATTGCATTATCTGTCAGCTATCTTTTGGAGGTTATGTCGAAGTACTTTTTATTTTTGTTGGAAAAAGTAAACAATATTGGAAGATATACATGCGTGTGTGTGTTTTGTTTTTTGTTTTATCTCAGCACTATAGAGATACAGAGCGTTCGCTTACATAATATAGGTCAACATAAAGACCATGCAACACGTCAGACCATCTCCTGATGCTTGGCAGTCCAGTTCAGTCTCTTTAATTGGATAGTTGTATGTTACGTACATTTCTAAAGGTGTTAGTATTCTTGTTTGAAACATAATATGGCAATTCTAGGCAAATCTACAGTCTTTCATGTAACCATACAATTACTGGGAAAAAGAAAGTTGTAATTGAAAGAACTGAAGGAATGTGTGAAACAAGAGACACAGTACATATATCTTCATTTTCAAGAAGACTTTATTTTGATCGTTTACAGAGACTATGAGGACAGATTGGAGGATGCTGGGTTTGCAGCAAAAGACCTGCCCTTGGGCAGGAAACTATGAATGAATACTTTTTGGGGTACCGAAATTGTAAACTTTTTCATACACAAACACAGGAAGAAGAATTCAGACATTACAATAACTTTCCTAACATTTAAGGCATCCTATGGCAGGTTTATATATAATGAATATGAATGCAATAATGAAACTTAAACATTTTATGAACTTTTGGAGAGTGTCATAAAATGCAGAAACGAAAATACATTTGCTGAAAGACATTATTGATGAACTATTGTAAAGTGAAAGATAGATAAATATGTGCTGTGTCGAAGTATGCTTATTAATGGAGGTGTGAACCTTGTGCTGCCGATGCTTGGGTAGTGGATGGTGGTTTTCTTTGTATTTTTAACTCGCTCGCTTGGTTGCGTTGCAGTGCAATGGCTTGAGAGTTCTTAAGAGGTATATGGAACGAATTATACAAATATTTTGACATCTCAGCCTCTTGTGCTGGTAAAAGAAAAGTTATGCAGTGGTTTCATTAAAATTTGTAGCAATTAATAGTTTATCGATCATTGAAACATCAAGCATCATAGCAAGCATACATTATGAGTTGCATGAAAATGTTCTGAATATATTATTGCAACTCATGTAATGAAATGCAACCCATGAAACAAGTGAACATAAAAGAAGCATTGAGAAATTATGTCTTTGGGGAGGGCATTGTCCCAGAGTCCTTCTCTAGCAACCGCTATTTTTTTTAAGTCCTTAAATGCAGTTTGTTCCAATTTTTTAGATAAATTGACTGTATTATTTGACCATTGTTACCAAGGTTTAATTTTTACAAAAAAATTAAAGGAAACAAATATCCTTCAATTTGAAAATTCATAGTCTGTTACATTCAGTAGCAGAAAGTACTTGTATAATGTGCAATTTTGAGAGAAAAAAAAATATATCTTCATATACCAACATTTAAAAAGTTTCTTGATTGAATCAGATTTAAGAGCTTATGATGTTTATCTAAGCCATTCATTATATTATGTCCGAAGACTGGTGTCAGATTGATCTCGTGGGTTTTGTACAGTTTCTTGAAACTCATTGGGTTGGTCAAATTGACAAACGACATGTTACAGTAGTGACATTGCTCTCTACACCGATAATAGTGGTATGGAGATGAGGTGGAATGATGACATGAAAGGGGTAATTCAATAAAAGCTGTCCCAACACTGTTTTCGTCCACCACAAATTCCACTTGGAATAACAGGTATTTGAACCTAGTTCTCCAGCATAGAAATCTGGTGCTCTAGCCAATTGGCTAAAAGTGGGCAACATGAATATTACAAAAAAAAAAGGTTTTTTTAAATGTCATTTTATTTATTTATTCTGGTAGAGTTAAGGCCATGTGATCTTCTCTCCCACACTACCAGAAGTGAAATATACAATCACCAATAAAAAACTACTGATATTAATCAGTAAGGAGAAAATGAGATAATATGCAGTTACTAGAATTACAACATTTTGTACATTTGTTATCATTTATGTGGTGTTAATAATAATATACTATAGAGAGGCATTATTGAACTGGAAGGTGGTAATTTGATTCTAGGCATGATGGAAGATGTTTCTCTTCACAACGACTTCCAGATTGGTTTTTGTCTGCAGTCAGTTTATATTAAAAGTGCTATTTTCGTGGGTATAAAGTGACAAGAGTTTGACAATTTCTCACTCTTACCTTATAGCACAGTTAAAAAAAAAAATCTGTTTCATTATAACTTCCATACATGGTTACATGACAGATTTATATTATAATCAGTATTATTCGTATTGAGAATGCAAGATTTTAAATCTGACGTACATTGGCCTCTTGGCTTTTTGTGCACTCCAGAATTACTTTTCCAGCCCTGTTTATTGTAAAAGTTATAAGGACTTTGTACCACTACTACTCTGGAAAACGGACTCCAAAATTTTTTTCGTCTTTAATCTCGATAACCTCATAATAGAATATCTCTGGAATTCTTTCCCCATTCTTTTAAATTCGAAAAGTAACATTATCGTCATTCAAGATGATTGACAAAGCTTCTTTCTGAGATCATTTTGAGTAAATGTGTTCATGTTGATATCGGTCCATTTGTCAATAATTTTAGTAATGAAACAGTATGATTCTGAAGGACCAAAATAGTTAATTTTTCTATTAGAATTTTATTATCATAAAATTAGTGGCAACACTGCTAATGTTCGCTCTCTTAGTGGTGACTAAAGTAAGCTGGTAGTATGAGATGAAGTGGTGCCTGATATAATGATCTCATTTCTACACTATATGCAGTGTTTGTAGTAATAAGACTGTTACCTGCAACACTCTAATGCCAAAAAAATCTAGATAAGAGTAAAACCTTCCCAAAATTATGTTTATTATTTATGTTTATGCTCGACCATGCCGAAATGTAGTAATTATACACCTGGTAGCAGCCCTTTAATGGACCTCATTAAAGTACACCTATTCATTAAAGTTCAGGTGTTCCACCAATCAGAAAATACCATTGTAGCAATATGAAAGCGCAAGTATCGATTATTCTCGGATATGCAATCGAAAGACAACAATAAATCAATAAATCACCTATATTTGAAATAAAGTCAGTTCTTTTACTATAATAATTAGCGTTAATTGTAAATAATGTTCAAATAAATTCAATTTGTCATCTCGTTTTTCAATGTCAAGGTCAATGTCGACATCTGTTTCTCGGAAAAAATCAATACTTTCGTGTCTGCACACATCTCACAATTTACGAGATATTGCACAAGGTCAGTTCCGCTCCTCAGTCAGATAAGAATAACATGAATACGTATGAATAATTTCAAGTTAGAAATATGGTCGAGCATAAGAAGTCGTATGAAACTTGACTATAATGGTAATTAAGACGCTCGTATGAAAATTATGAAACTCGCTTGTGCTCGCTTCATAAACATACTCGCATCTTAATTACTACCATTATAGGCTCATTGCATAACGTGCTATTATGAAGGTGTGTTAATCACTCATTCTGTTCCAATTGAAATGCTTGTGGATGCTGCATATATATGTTTTTACTTGGCTATTTAATGATGCTGTATCAACTACGAGGTTATCTAGCATCAGTGGGATTGGTGATAGCTAGATGAGAGATGAGACCGAGAATTCGCCATAGATTACCTGACATTTGGCTTATGGTTGGGGAAAACCTCGAAAAACCCAATTAGATAATCGAACATACGCCCAAGCACAACTCTGGATTGCTGCATATTACAGTTACTTTTTGGAACACTATTTATGACTAGCAATGCTCCAGAAGCATGGATATTGAATATTCATCCCATTGTGCTTCATGATGGTGCTCGATATCACGTGGCTGCCTAAATGATTAATTTTCTCAACAGGTGGAACTGGGAAATCTTAGGGCATCTTCTGCATTTTCTGGATATTGAGTTCCTGTGACTACGACCTTTCCCCAAAAATAAAAGAACCACTGAGAGGGGTACACTTAAGAAATAGACAGCTGTAGAGCAGTCATTTAGAAGCTTAGAGCAAAGTGATGCTGTGGATGGCAACCGATGCCTTCGGGAGGTGTGGTGATGGGTGCGTGATACTGGAGAAGGTTACTTTTAAACACTGTAATTATATCAATTATGAATAAATCAGTTTGTAATTTAATTAAAGTGTTGCCACTAATTTTCGAGTGATCCATGTATATAAATGAAAGAAATACTGAAACCAGTGCTTTCAAAATTCTTTATTCCCAATGGCTAGAACTTGATTTGAAATTGACCCATGTATCCCCCTCAAGAAGTGACGTAATGTAATTGTAGAGCTCTTTGTTGCTTTATTATCGTCCTTGGTGGACTGTGAGAGGTGATTATACATAATATTATTAGATTGTGATGATTAATATATCAATGATAGAATTCTGGTAAAAGAAACAAAAGTGCTTCGTGAAAACCTATCACTAAACGTCTTTGTCCACTTCAAATTCCACTGGGATTTCGGTAGTACCAGTAGTAGTTGTCTTTATCGAGATAGTCATCGTCATCACCACCACCACCACCACCACCACCACCACTACCACTACCACTACCACCACCACCACCACCACCACCACCACCACTACCACCACCACCACCACCACCATTTCCACAGGAATAGTTATGGAATGTCAAATGAAAATACATGAGTTCCAATCTAGATATAGAGGTTTTTATAGATTTATTTATTAATTTGTCCTACAGAATAATATCTGTAATATTGACAATATTTGAGGAGAAAAATTCGTTCCGGCGCTGGGGATCGAACCCGGGTCCTTGGTTCTACGTACCAAGCGCTCTGACCACTGAGCTACACCGAATTCAATCCACAGCACCAGATCGAATCTTCCTCCTTCAAAGTTTCCCTTTATGGCCTGAATCCAAGTTAGGCATATATGTTGACGTTTATGGCCAATGTCAACTGCCATTATACTAGGAGCGCACTCAGTTGAGTGACTTATTTGGCCGGGATTCCGCAGTTACGTGCACAGTAATCTGTACAAATATATGCACTGCAGCTATGAGAATATTATAGATTTATTTATTAATTTGTCCTACAGAATAATATCTGTAATATTGACAATTAATATTATATAACTGCTGTAAATATTCTCTTGCAAGATTACCAGGGGTCACTTGTGACCCAATGGACTTACATTCATCCAATGTGATACTCAAAATGCGTAACTGTTAAGAATTGGATCCTCATTCATATGAACTCTTTTCGTCAAAATGATCTCAAAGTAAGCTGGTATAACTTCACGAATTATGCAGTATAAAGTTTTCAGTAATAAACGTTGTCTGTAATGACAGTTTATTTTTTAATGGAATCTGTCCGTTTAGGACATGAGACCTTACAAATGCTTGCACATGAGAGAATATCGATGTTTTCATATTTACGTTTCTTGTTTAACATTTTTATCTTTTTAATGAAGAGGTTTGTGGATTACGAGTTGGCAGCCTCAACATAGAAAAGATTCTTCGATGTCTTGAATACTTCTTCTTTTAAGTTTATCTGCGACTAACCAAACAATGCTGATGCAGGCATAATGGAGGTGATGTCATTGCTTTCAAACAGCTATGTAATGTGTGCACGTATGTTACTTGTAGGTGATTACAGCCGGGAAACCTTTCCAACCCAGTCAACTGCCACCACAAATGATCACCACCCAGAAATCAGTGCTCCAAGGACAAGCTGGTGAGTATGAATGACATGGCTAGCGCCAGAATTTATATGCACAGACAAAGTCTGAAATATGCATTATGAAAACACGAAATATGCAAAAACATGCAAAATCCTACTGACGTAGAGTTTCTTTAGTATTTTTGTAAGAAACAAAATGTGAATGATAAGTCAAACAGGTATGTATGCTGATTACCAAATTTTGAAGGTGTAAATGTCTATTCTGAACAAACACATTTAGAGCAAGAAATGTAATATAATAGAGCTTTTATGTTAAAGTTAAAGGAATACTTGCACCGATCCCTTAAGATACTTTCCGAAGTTTTATGTACGTGAACGTATGTCACCATATACATCACTATTGATGTGAACATAGCGTTAACCATTTAGCAGACCAAGAGTTTGCAAAAACTCTCTATGTTATGTGTGAGCGAACTTTCACAAATAGAAAAAGATCGTTATTAGAAATGAGTGATGTACTGATGTTTTATGTAAATTTGTGTAAAATTAATTACATTATGTACAGTAGCGTGCAAATTAATCCAAACAACGTAATTACTTATGCAAAAACACTCAAACGGGATAAAAAAAGGATCTAAGACATACCTCAGTAATCTATGTGGCCTCCCTTGTTCCTAATAACAGCTCTGAGACGATTTGGCATGGATTCCATTAATTTCCCACAAATATTCTTCATTTCTTCATCGCGAAACCATACACCAATGAGGGCAGAAATCATCTTCTCCTTTGTAGAACAATCCATTTTTGCATTCTTCTTTTGCAAATTGACCACAAGTTCTCAATGGGGTTGATGTCAGGTGAGTTGCCTGGCCAGGGGAGTACCTGAATATTCTTCTTGTTGAAGAATTATGTAGTTTTTCGAGATGTATGGCATGGTGCCAGGTCTTGTTGGAACACACCTCTGCCATCCGGAAATGATTTTTGCAGCTGGGGTACGATTCTGGTTTCCAATAAGTGAATATATTTGTCAGAATTCATCATTCCCTTGATAGGTATTAATGCTCTGGGCCCTTCATGTGTAAAACAACCCCAAAACATTACTTTAGGGGGGTATTTGGGTGCTTGTTGGAAATGAGCTGCTGTTACTTTTTCGGATCCTTTCCGTAGTAAGAAACACGGTGGCTGTGGACCTCGAAATGAGACTCATCGGAAAAAAGTACATTCTTCCAGTCATTCACTGTCCAGTGTTGATGTAATTTTGCCCACATTAAGCGGTTTTTGCACATAACAGGGGTTAGAAGTTGCTTCTTAATAGGCTTACGAGCCCTTTGTCCAGCTTCCAAAAGCCTACACCGCACTGTTGTGACGTGAATATTCGCCCCAGTGGTAGCCATTAATTCCCGGGTTAAGTCGACAGCAGTTAGTCTAGGATTTAATTTATTTTTCCTGACAATTAAACGATCATCTGCAGGTGAAGTCTTCCTTTTCCGGCCACAGTTTCCTTTTTTCTGGGGTGTGATGGATCCAGTCTCCCTGTATCGTTTTATGATCGAATTAAAAGTAGCCAAACCAATGTGAGATTCTGCAGCAATTTGCCTCTGTGTCATAGAAGAATGCTCTGCTAATGTTATAATTTTAGACCGTTTTCGTGGAGTTCTATCCATTTGTGAAGACGACAGAATGTACACAGGATTGCAGTATTAAGTCTTCAACACAAATGAAATGCTTATAAGTACAAAACAACAGGCAAAATATCACATATTATAAAAAAAAATAATAACGACAGACCTTCAACAATGGAATTACACGTATTACAGATGTCAATTAAAGCGGTATGAGCAGCTGTGAGGCCAACAATGACAGAAAATGTAAAAATATGTCGTGTTGGGATTAATTTGCACGCTACTGTATGTATTTAAAACAAATATCGTGCGTTTAGTATTAGCCTCTTTGTGTTTCTTTAAATAATAGTTCAAGAAAATAAACTATGAACTGTACTATAATTCGCAACATGATAAAGGGAATGAGTTGTTACGGAAAACGTGAAAGATACGAGTGAGTGAATACGAGTCTCACCTATAAGTAACAAATATTTTGTCAAGATTGTTCAAGTACATTTCCATACATACAGTAGGCTATAAGTAATGTTTATTTTAATTTTAATGTTGAAGTAAACAATAAATATAATGAATGACTGATTTGGCTCCATAATCAGGGGTTGCAAATTCAAGAATTACATTTTTTAATGGAAAGATGTGTAGGATTATACAGGGTGACTCACGGAGATTGTGCCATACTCTAGGATCTGATTTCTGACATCACTGTGATGAAAAAAGTTCATGTAAACATATGATATGATATATTTATTCCATCAGCTTACATGGGTCGTGATGACCCTTCACATTCCTGTATACAGTTCCATCACTTCCTTGTTACATATTCTGCTTACGCTTTTTTTTTATTACATGTAAACGACCCTGCTCACTTTTCTACCACTTCTCTCACCCTCATTTCACCTTTCTTATTCTTTTACTTACTTCCTCCCTTTCCCATTTATCAATCTTATTCTTACTATTCTCATTTCACTAAACACTCACTTCTCTCTATTCCATATTAATTGTTTCCAGCATTGCTAACATTCCAGCAGAATTAATACAAGAGGGTGGAAGGGCATTATCTAGCGAAATTTATAAACTTGTACTTGCAATTTGGGAAAAAGAAATTGTACCAGAACAATGGAAGGAGTCCATAATCGTACCTATTTTTAAGAAGGGGGACAAGACTAACTGTAGTAACTTTCGAGGAATATCACTTTTGTTGACATCGTATAAAATTTTGTCGAATATCCTTTTGAGAAGATTAACTCCATATGTAGATGAAATTATTGGGGATCATCAGTGTGGTTTTAGGCGTAATAGATTGACTATTGATCTGATTTTTTGTATTCGACAGATATTGGAGAAAAAATGGGAGTATAAGGGTACAGTGCATCAGTTATTCATAGATTTCAAAAAGGCGTATGACTCGGTTAAGAGAGAAGTTTTATATGATATTCTTATTGAATTTGGTATTCCCAAGAAACTAGTTGGATTAATTAAAATGTGTCTTAGTGAAACTTACAGCAGAGTCCATATAGGCCAGTTTCTATCTGATGCTTTTCCAATTCACTGCGGGCTGAAGCAGGGAGATGCATTGTCACCTCTACTTTTTAACTTTGCTCTAGAATATGCCATTAGGAAAGTTCAGGATAACAGGCAGGGTTTGGAATTGAATGGGTTACATCAGCTTCTTGTCTATGCGGATGACGTGAATATGTTAGGAGAAAATCCGCAAACGATTAGGGAAAACATGGAAATTCTACTTGAAGCAAGTAAAGCGATAGGGTTGGAAGTAAATCCCGAAAAGACTAAGTATATGATTATGTCTCGTGACCAGAATATTGTACGAAATGGAAATATAAAAATTGGAGATTTATCCTTCGAAGAGGTGGAAAAATTCAAATATCTTGGAGCAACAGTAACAAATATAAATGACACTCGGGAGGAAATTAAACGCAGAATAAATATGGGAAATGCGTGTTATTATTCGGTTGAGAAGCTTTTGTCATCTAGTCTGCTGTCAAAAAATATGAAAGTTAGAATTTATAAAACTTTGAGAGAGGAACAGAGATTAAGGGTATTTGAGAATAAGGTTCTTAGGAAAATATTAGGGGCTAAGAGGAATGAAGTTACAAGAGAATGGAGAAAGTTACACAACACAGAGCTGCACACATTGTATTCTTCACCTGATATAATTAGGAACATTAAATCCAGACGCTTGAGATGGGCAGGGCATGTAGCACGTATGGGCGAATCCAGAAATGCATATAGAGTGTTAGTTGGGAGGCTGGAGGGAAAAAGACCTTTAGGGAGGTCGAGACGTAGATGGGAAGATAATATTAAAATGGATTTGAGGGAGGTGGGATATGATGATAGAGACTGGATTAATCTTGCTCAGGATAGGGATCAATGGCGGGCTTATGTGAGGGCGGCAGTGAACCTCCGGGTTCCTTAACAGCCAATAAGTAAGTAAGTAAGTATTGCTAACATTAAGTTGAATTCTTGCATAATTGTCACCCTATTCATTCACTTGAATCACTAACACTTGCTGATCACTTATTCCAACTAATCTAATCTGTATATTTTCCGACAAAGTAGTTTCTACATTTTCATTATATTTTCACTTCCACTCTCTTTATTATAGTTGGATCACTACTTACTTATAATCACTCCCTTGCAATTACTCGTATCTTTTTCATTCTTTTTCACTATTAGTCCCTTGTCTTACAGTCTTTTCAGTCACCGTCACCATTTTCACTTTAACACTTTCCTATGTTTTGTCACTCACACATCAATCTCTTAAGTTACAATTTTTCTGCCCCTTACTTCTTCCCACTGACGCATCTCTATTTGGTGACGCTAGTGTTACTTCTTCCCTCTCACTTCTTACAGAATCTTGACTTCTTATCTATATAAACATATGTCATATTTTTTAAATTGAGTTATATCTGCCTAAATGTTAAACATAAACGTGGAAATTATGAAGGTTTAAGCATTTAAATTATTTACAAGAATGGTACTGAGTGTATTATAAATTCATTAAAGAACATTCGCATTATTACTCATCTGAAAAATCTGTATTAAACAGGTTTTCAAAGATCCGCACCTTCTGCAGCAATACATGAAGTGGCCTGAGTGTGAACTACGTGCGCCACATTCCCTAACTTCCATTGTTCAGATGTTAGATAGATACATTGTACCGGTGTTGCATTATCTCTAACCCTGACTCTGATGTCATGAGACTTTGTGTCTCTGCTATTAGATGTACTGTAATACATACAGCTCCAGACATCCAGAGAGAGAGAGAGAGAGAAATTCACAAGAATGGGTGTTACAGAAAAAAAGAGCCGCGATTTTATCCAAAACTATTCAAAATCAGACACATATGTATATAAGGTGGGTGCTCCTGTTATGGCCATGTTCCTGATATGGCCACCTCACTATTGTGAGTTAGTTAACCAAAAAATCCGCTAAATTGCAGCAGCATCCAGTGAAAGGACATCCTAGTATGTCACTTGATCGTTTTCCATCCAGTCAGATTGAGCAATATGGCGTCAATAGTCTGTTTTGCAGTTTTAATGTGATCTCTTCTTATTTTTCTCTGGTAAGTCTCCTTTGTTTTATGCATGTTTTTCAAATACTTGTTTCATGAAAACCATCGTACTCCATTCAGTTTTTAATGTTCTGTTGATTGGTGTTGTCGTTGATGGCGTATCTTTTACAAGTTGTTCATAATCAAACGATTTTCGTGAAAGCTTACCTGCTCCTGATATGGCCATATCAAGTTCATTTCACTTTCATTTTTTCACCTGACAAATTTACATGCCTTATAGCTGGGATTACGGAAAAGTTTTGTATTATAAGAAAAACAACTTAATTTTTTATGGAAAAACCTGTTTTGACTACACTTTTGAATTATAAGAAAAAGTATTGTCATATTTATTCATTTTACATCAAAATTATTTAATTTTAGCACAACTGCGCTATGAAACTGAAAAAAATCACGATTTGTAGAACATGGAACAAGGGTGGCCATATCATGTGCACATGTTCCTGATATGGGCACTCAGTAGACTTTTGGAATTTGGAACTTTTTGGACAATTAAAGCTATTTTTATGGGGAAAGGAAATTGTTTTAAAAAAGTCCATTAGGCTGAGAACGAGTAAGAAAAAAGTGGTTTACTTTTTTTTTCAAAATGGCGGCTAGAAAAATTCTCAAACCTTAGCATGGCCATATCAGGGACACCTACCTTATATATATTTTTTCACTTTTTTCTTTACAATGATGTCAGGAATCAGATCCTAGAGTATGGCGCAATCTTTGTGAATCATCCTCTATAAACGTGGTATCCAAAAATAATGTGATTGTTAGCAGACAGTATCTTGCATGATATTATAGGACATAATCTCCCAATATCCAATTTCTTTTAAGCATGACAAGATTTTTTAAATTTCTGTTATGTTATAACTATCACGATCTTCCAAGAAGTCTGGCCTTATAAAGACAGAAGCTAATCTTGAATAATTTGTATCTCTACAATGTATATGAAACTGAATTTGTTTGTTTTGTATTTTTCAGCTTCCTTCCCCGGATATGCAACTATTCCAACCACAACGAACCAGACTCTGGTGATCAGTCAGTTGGGCGTTATAAGCAACCAGCCCAACATTCTGCCTGCGCATTCAGCCAGTACAGGGGCCGCCAAACCCACAGACATGCAGAAGGTATGTACCCACTCTTGCAGCATGACATGCTGCAGGAGCTGTCTGTAGTTGTGTGCTCCTGCATTATGTCTTTCTTACAATTGTGTACAATGATCTGATAATTCAAAACCATAACAAAAAAAAATTGATTTATTAAAGATTAAGTTTACATTATCATATTAACCAACATTACTGAAGGACCCGTTGTGCATTTGTCTAGTAGGTCGTAAGAAGCCTAAAATGTGGGCTAGGTATTAAAAACTTTTCAATAAATGAAATATTATTCTTTAGGAACATTGCAAGATGTACATTTATTGATAGGAAGATAGGCTAGTTCTAGTTTGAAAATGAAATTTCAGTATTGGGACAATAATATAGTAGTATACATAAATAATGCCGGTACCTTCAGAGTTTCATATTTTTATTTAGTTTTTAATAATAATTATCAATCTTCTTAATGTATTCAGCTGTTTGCTGACAACTAAATAATAATAATAATTATTATTATTATTATGATAATGTTAATTAGAAATTTCTCAGAATTTCGGCAATTATTAATCTGCAAATGAAATCTTTTGATAATTTGTCAGATTGTTGTTAATATTTAGTCTTAAAATTCAGAATAAGTCTGATTTACCATTAACTGATGACAAAACTACAAGGATGTCAGTGCCAGAAATCAGGTTATATTTATTTCTTTCTTGAATGTGCATGTGTGTTTACTTATAAATGTTTCTGTGAGCATCATTAAGTATTCCATGTTCTTATTTATTGGTTGTTTATGTAGTAAAACCTAAAAGTTTCTATTACTGTTGTCCAGAATAAGTATTCCCTAGTAAGAACTTGAAGTTACGAATGTAGAATTCAACTCTACTGTACTTTTTGTAACCTGTGCTAGCTAATCTAACCTAACTAAGTTTACAGTATTATTATAAATTTTCTGGTCGACATAAATCTATTAAATTCAGTTGAATTTCTTTTTCTCATTTTAGTAAACAGTATTAGGAAAAATATAGTGTTCAACCTATTTTAGGTTAAGTTATTAAGAACTAAGATTTAAATAAATTTTACATTAGTTTGTTTTATCAGATAACTACATATTTTCTAGCTCCTGGAACACTAGTTTTAGACATTAATAGTAGGGACTTTTAATTTTTGCTAGTTGGAACTAGAATAAACAGAATTAAAGTTTTTACAATAATAGATACACTAAAAATAGATCTTTAACTGTTTCAAAACAATAAATATGACTACAAAATTATTCAACATTGAATCAGAGATTCTGGATAAAATATTAAAATACAAAGCCTTCTGGACGTCTTAAAACTGATTGCTTTGGTTAGGAATTTCTCCTGCCTAGTCAAATATTTTACTTCAATTTTTACTCTCCTTAGAAGGGAGAAATTTCGAAATATTACATCAGATTCTTATAGTGTGAGCATAGGCAATTTTTTTTTTCTTGTAAGGAGAAGGGACCCGAAGGCTTGCACTGCAGCCTGAGGCTTATTGTACTTTCCACTCTAATTCTGCGAATGATTGGGTAGCCGATTGGCCGCACTCTTGTACAAGTACAGCATGCCGCACCGTAAACTTAACTCGGGCTATGGTATGGATGATGATGTTATGTAAATTAATGGTGGCGAAATGAGTCCGAGTTCCATTATGATATACAATATACATATAATATAATCCTTAATACTGGCTTCTGTCGAACTACAAACATCATCGAATTTTGTTTCAGTTGATCAGTAATATAGGCATACTGATATTATTGCATGAATGGAGAATTAAATTTGCAGAAATATGTGATGTTGATTTGCAGAAAATAAAAATTTAATTGCAAGACTGATATATTGAGAAGACAAAAAAAATTATAATTTTAGTTATAGACAATTGTAAATCGCAAATTCATGATATAGTACATACATTTAAAAAAATTATTGTTTTAGTTATAGACAATTGTAAATTGCAAATTCATGGTATAGTACATACATTTTAAAAAATTATTGTTTTAGTTATAGACAATTGTAAATCGCAAATTCATGATATAGCACATATGTTTTAAAAAATTATTGTTTTAGTTATAGACAATTGTAAATCGCAAATTCATGATATAGTACATACGTTTTCCCATAATACCAGTCGTGAAAATGTTGATCCTGCAGAAAAAGAGACAGGTATTCAAGCCTTATGGTGGCAGCCCCAACAGAACACTGTGGATCAGAAGACTAATAAATAGTCCCTAAAGCTGTATTATTAAAGAAACAGAACAGAAACTTTAGTCCAGAGGCCATACAAACATTAATAATGCTAGTATTTTATTGATATTGTGATCAAGTGATTAGGAACTGTGATGGCCATTAGATTTTAGGTACAAAACTGAAATGTAGGGTAATTGATTTTTAAAGATGACCAAAACTGGACATATCTTCCTTCAGAAAGCTAGTAAAGCTCGAGTTTCTTTGTCATTGATTTATGATACATAAAAAACCCCTGTCCTTGAGAGGGCTCTCATGTAGGCCTACTTCAAAATTAGACACTCTCAGCCATCATCTTCATATATCGGAGATAATAAATTCTGCCTAACAGGCGTCTCAACCTCAGAAATCAGAGTCCATGAAGATTTTAGTTTACCATTTATTTTATGAAGGCATTTAGAAACCAATTGGTCATATTCTATGAAACAGTTACGAGGTTTGAAGCACATTAGGCCTATTTTTTCCTGTAGTTACAAATATGCTTCTATACATTATTGATGATGTTGCATGTGAATTTAACTGTTGTGTACTGTGTTTAATGTAGTTAAAAATTGGAAGTTGCTTTTGTAATGAGCATTTTCACACTCCTCAGATTGATTTTATACAAAACTAACCTTAATAATAACTGCTATATGCTACTAATTAGGTAGGTACAGAGTCAGTCCTCAACATTTAATTTCCATTGGGTACTAAAGATTTGTTTTGAGACAAGATAATTTAAAAATGTAGCCCCCTCATTTTATCTTACATAGGAATTTACTAAATGTTTTATATCCTGTTCCTATTAACTTCTTCATTTATATCTAAAGCGACTTTTCTTCATATTTGCTAACTAGCATGCTACTTGTATGTTTTCGCACCTTGCTTTTAATATGGTTTATGTAGTGAAAATATTCCTTTCTGGTATGGTAAGATAGTCCTCCATTTTTCAGTTAGTATTGTTCACGATACAGAGAGAGTCAAACTGAAGTTACTGATTTTCTTGCCAAGCCACTAGGTTGCTTTTTGATTGGCAACACATTTCCTTTTTTCCCCAGTTGTTTTCTCTAAGCCTATGGCAGGACAGAATACATGGGTTTTCCTTGTTAATTGTTTACACTAATCTGACACAATAATCTGCTAGCACTTTTCATTGCCAGTCTCAGTCTTTTGTCTGAACTGTATTGAGAAAGAGTAGTTTCAACCATAGACAGACAGACAGACAGACAATACCACAATAATTCATTTTCTTTGTTGAATCGTATCTGCTGAAGAAGAAGCATGATTTGTGTTTCCTACACTGTTTAAGCAAAGGTGGTCTTTTCAAGAGTTTGCACAACCACCGAAACAGTGTGTTGTTAAATTATTAAATAAGGGCCGAATTCATAGTCAACACTTATCGTAAGGAAACACTTAAGCAGTTGCTTATAATAATTTCCAATTCATAAATCCCACTGAAGTGAACACTTATTAAAATAAGGTAGCTTGTTAGCTTACTCAAGTGTTTCCTCATATGCATTGTAATCAGCTGATTCGGTATACAATAGATGATTATTATGATTTAATTTAACTTATTGAGTTCTGTAATTAAAATGAAAATGAGTTTCGGCAAGCAAAAGATATATAGAGATATGGAAAACCGTTTAGAGATGTATAATGATCAACAATTTAAGAGGAGATACCGTTTCGACAAGAACACTGTTGTAAATATTCTGGAGTGTCTCATTTAAATTCACAATATAACCATGAGGCTTACAGATTTCACCACTGCTGAAAGTACTGGTTGCTTTGAGATTTTATGATGCAGCAGCATTTCAGGTAGATTTAAATGGCATTTTTTTTTTTTTTTTCGAAAAGTATTCACGTCCCAACAAAGTGTTATTTGCATTTTTGTTTGTATTCCACCCAAGGAATAAGCTGTTAAAATTTGCTTAATTATATCACTTCCACTTTGTTTAGCATAAAAATAACTGAAAAATAAATTAAAATGATTTACTTACAGGAATATTTCCGGAGTTTGCATTAAACTCAACTGCAATTTTGTTCCATGTCAATTTCTTCTTTTGGAGAGAACAATTATCAATTTTTTTTTTTTTTTTTACTTTCGACGATATTCCCATATTTCATAACTAGTTATCTTATCTCGCTTCTGTATTTTCTGTAAAATGCTTTCTGGACATCTTGTATAATTTTTAGGTCTATAATATTTACTTCTGTATTTGTGTATGACAATAATGCCGATTTAACAATTTGAAGGCGCTGGAAAACAATTGAATGTAGGAAAGCGTTCACGTCTAGCCATGTTACCATATTTCTTTCGATGTCAAGGGAATGCTCAGGGCTTATGAAAGAGTAGCGTCTCTGCAATACGATCTGAAATAAATACTAAGGAAACGCTCATTACTTAAGTGTTTCCTCGTTTTATAAGTGACGACTATGAATTCGACCCTAAGTGACAAGAAATCAATTCCATTCTCAATAAGAAAATATTTTGTCAGAAGTGTAAACACAATTTATAAAAATTCTTCAGTAGATACATTCAACTAGGAAAACACATTTTTGTGGTTGAAAATTGAAAATACGTCTTACACAGTAGAGTTTAATTAGACAGCTCACTAATGGAGACTGACAGTGCAAAGTGCCAATAGAATTGTGTTGCCAACTTATAGTGTTGATAATTAGCAAGGGAAACACAACATGTTGCACATCAAAAAGCAATCTTGTGGCTCAGTAAGAACACCAGTAAATTTGGTTTGACTCAATCTTTACTTGACTTCGAAGGTTAGATGTTATTAATACACTATCTTGACAGGGTAATATCAGTTTCCATTTTTTTTTTTTTTTCAAAAAATTTTATCGTCATTGTCTTTAAATTATTTGTGTGTCAGACTTTTTTTTTTAAAGGATTTTGTTAGGTTGCCTTATAAAAATAAGAGCAGAGCATAATAAACTTTGTTAATTTTTAAAAAATCTTCCTTTCTCCCACAATCTCTCTCTTTCTATCCAAATTTGTCAATTTGAGCGTCCGAAGGAGTTTGTCTATTTTTTCTAATTATTTCTTAATTTCTGTGATATTGAATGGGATTAGCATAGTCCTGGTTACATATCTATAACATATGTATAGTCTTAGAAAAAAGTTTTGTCGCTCAGCTACTCTAAGTCCCAGAAAAGAGGCAGTGTGCATGATCTGGTTCACAAGAGAAGTACTAGTTGCGGTAATAAAATTAGTTTTGTTTCGTTGCATGTCTGATCATGCCACTGCCTCCTTTCTGGGACTTATAAAGTATCTGTGCGAAAAAACTTTTTCTAAGACTGTACATGATTAATTTCATGCAGACTATAACATATTTGCAGTAAATCTTTCTGCTTATTCTTCTCATTTCACTTTGAGTTGTTAATCAAAAGTGACAAATTCACTAGTGACTAGCATGTAATATTCTCCTGAATTAAAAAAAGGAAAACAGAAATTTTCATTTTTGTCCTCTATTAAATTGCATGCTACTATTATCTTAATGACATTTTTTTTATAAAAACCATGTTAGACATACTAGCAGAGGTAGAAAAACTAAATTCTGTATGGATTAAAAATTTTCAGAAACATTAAAATGCTTAAAGCTGGTTAAAATTCACTTGTGGTAACTTTACATATTTCGGGATCTACAGTCCCATCTTCAGTAGCACATATTTAAGACCAGCTGTGTTAGTGCACGTAATCATGCATCATGCTGAGGGATCATTGGATGGCCTTAAATATGTGCTACTGAAGATGGAACTGTAGGTTCCAAAACATGTAAAGTTACCAGAAATGAATTTTAACCAGTTTTAAGAATTTTAAAATTTTGTACTTTTAATACTGTCTGATTACCTTCAGAAACACTGTTTAACACTAGCCATTTTTCACAGTCTAGTTCTCTTCTTTCTTCGACAATGCATTATACTTGTATGTACTAAAATTGTCTTATTTTATTCATTTTCATTTTTGTTTTACTTACACATGCCTTGAGAATAGACACATAAGATGAGCTTTGCCATCCTTCTCCTTCTGTTTCTTAGCTTAATTTATGTTAAGTGTTTCCCAGACGTCTTCGAATGTTGAAGTACCCTCTTACATTAATCTTCAAGAAACTTACGGACTTCATGACATTCAAATAAAATGGTAATATTAAAGAAAATGACAAATCGAAATAGAACTTTAGTAGTGACACTATATTTCGATAAGTTAAATTATTTTATGCTCGACCATGGCGAAGTGTAGTAATTATACACCTGGTAGCAACCCTTTAATGCACCTCATTAAAGTACACCTATTCATTATAGTTCAGTTGTTCAGCCAATGAGAAATCACCATTGTACCATTATAAAAGCACAAGTATCGATTATTCTCGGATATGCAATCGAAAGACAATTAGCAAAAAGTCACGGAGGCTGGAAATCCAATACTGTCGCAGAAGATTATGTTCTGTTACTATAATAATTAGCGTTAAATTGTAAATAATACTCAAATAAATTCAATTTGTCATCTCGTTTTTCAATTCTAAATCAATTTCCAGGTTATATCAAGACTAATGCTCATGTTATTCTCTAGATTATATCAAGGTCAATGACATTCGTTCCTCGGAAAAAAATCAATACTCTCGCGTCTGCGCACATCTCACAATTTAGAAGGCCAGTTCTTCTCCTCACTTACATAACCATAACATGAATACTTATGAATAATTTCAAGTTAAAAATATGGTCGAGCATAAAAAGTCGTATGAAACTTGCCTATAATGGTAATTAAGACGCTCGTATGAAAATTATGAAACTTGCTTGCGCTTGTTTCATAAACAAACATACTCGCGTCTTAATTACTACCATTATAGGCTCGTTGCATAATGTACTACTATAGTTTGTTTCTGTGTTATTTGTTGTCACTGGAAATTAACTAACTTTATAAGTGAAATCTCCATTTGACCTCGATGCTTCATTACTAGTTCAAAAAAATATGATTAATCTACATTTATGCTTGAAAATTATTTTGGGTTCTGCTGAAAAAGAAGTCTGAGAAACACAGATTTTTTTAAAATAAAATCTGCTATAAGTAACCTTTATTTTAACGTTATTCACATTAGAAATTTCGGTGTGAGAGACGTTATGAGGCATTCTAACAAGGTAGCCTGTGTAGTAATCGTAGCCGGCTTGGCTGGGGTGGGACACAGGTGCTGGGCTCCAAGTCTGTGGGAGGGAACGGCGGGGTGCTGAAGGGCAGTGGGCAGCAGTCAAGTGGGCCCAACTCGGGGTACGTGGTATCACAGCCCCAGCAGCTCCAGACTCCTACTACAGCTATGCTGGGGACCAGCCAGGCTCAGTTCCTCGGACCCATACAGGTTAGAGTAGCATTTACATATACCTCGGACCCAACATAACAGGCAAGTATCAGCCTTCTCACAACCGGCTCATTGTCACATTTGTCAATACTAAATCATGTTTTGGAAACAAGCTCTTGGCAAAAGGACCAGAGTTGATACCCCTGCCTATACTTTTCGTTTTGAGGCATACAACAGCACTGAGAGATAGAGTTTTTCCAATTACGCTGTTTGCCACAATTGTTCTATTCTTCTCATCGCGTCATTTTACAACAGTCTGCAACTGTGTAACTTTACAGCCATTCAATTCGACTAGTTGCGCCTGGTGTGTAGAACATAGTATATGAAATTGACGAGTAGTTTTACATTGAGAGTATGAAAATGTAGGCCTGGTGTAAATGCATTTGGTTTTGTAGTAAATAGAGCTCAATGCAGTGTTGCGAGATCTTGTGATTTGAGGAAAGTTCTTCCAACTAAAATATTCTCTGTTTTCTTAAAACATTTATTTTAAAACTGTTGATCGATTGAAATCCTAGCTATTCTGTTAGGAACCTCATTAATATAAGATCCAAGGAAGACGAATGGAATAAATGAGCTGACGCAGTCTTCCTCCCATGTTAAAATCACAGACTAGCATGTTCCTCTCCACTCGCGGCACCATTTTGCTATATCCACAGCAGTTAGAAATTTCTCAAAATTTCGGCAATTATTAATCTGCAAATGCAGTATTCAATATAATGATGAATGGCAGAGTGATGCCCTGTTTCATGCATGGTTAAGAAATAGTTTTTTTCTTTGTAGTTGTTCTGTGTTGTTCTATGTGGCAAGCCTGTCGTCAGGAAAAAGGATTAGAAGCAAGATACGACAATGAAAAAATATAAACAAAATGTTTTTGTTGTTTTCTAATGCCAGGCGTTTGACAATAAAGTCATTTGACCTCTTGCACTCCAATATTTTTCAAAGATATTATCATGACCAGCCACTGAAGCACAGATTTTGAGGTGTTCCGAATCCATTTCTTGGTTTGAGTTGCACAATGGGCAGTTAGGTGACTGATATATTCCAATTCTATGCAGGTGTTTGGCCAAACAATCATGGATATAAACAAAATAAATTGTAGTATTCTTGCCGTCGGTAACAGTTTAATGAAATACTACAATTCAGATTAATATTTTGTTGTGTAACTCTTTAAAATAGCAAATTTCAGAGTAACATTATTGCATTACGTGTACAATTTTGAGATCATATTATACACCATACCTAGGCTAAATGGCTGTGTATACACCTATTTTGTAATTCATTTTAAAGAACGCATTTTTTCCCCATAATCCTTCATGGTTACTATGTGCCTATTTCCCATCACATGAAGTTTTGGCACTGGTAAAGGATTCTGGTCTCTCGTTCTTAACCATGTATTTAATTCCACAAAATTATCAAAATTTAATCCACTCCGTATGTTATATGTTCATGGTTTACTTTTAGCTGTTTTGGAGAAGTGAGTACATTTTTACTAAAATTGTGTTAATCTTTCCACTCTTTTGATTTTCATTTGTAGTGGTGTGCGTTCATATATGTTGTTTGTGTTAGCATGATGAAAGCATTGTGGTTGAGGTTTTTTTTGTTACTGTAATTTGTATTGTGTGTTTTCTAGTAAGTTAATTATTCAGTCCTCTTCAAAGATAAGAAGACGAAATTGTAATATCAGGTAAGAGGAAAATTTAAATGTTATAGCTTTGATTACACTGAACATTTTGTTTTGTAGTACACGACATGTGGTGGTCGTACTGTACAGCCGAACTCGCAGCCAATGCAGTTTGCACCCTGGCAGTTTGCTGGCGCATCCCTCCCCCAGGGCATCACGTGGGCTACAACTGCCCCAGGAGGAATACAGTCCCCTGCGGCACTGCTCACACCCAACCAGATCTTCATTCGAGGGCAGCAGGATGGTACAGGCATGTTCATCCAAAGTCCACCACCACAGATCCAGTCACATAATCGTACGTATTATGTAAATATACTAGAATTTCTTTCACATGCAGTTTGGATATAAACGATGTAGCATGTCTACTTTGTGTGCACTCGAAAGTTAAATTCAATAAGAATCTCTTTCCAGTTTTATATTGAACATGAAAAGGGAAAAGGTACGAGGGATGCAATTGGACTACTACAAACAACTGGTGAAAGATACCTCGAGAAGAATAAAGAAGTGTATAAGTATTTGTAGACTTAGAAAAGGCGTTTGACAGAATGGATTGGAAGAAACTTATGGAGATTCTGAAGAAAATAGACGTGGATTGGAAAGAGAGGCTGTTTTGTAATCTGAAATGAAACAATGGGTCAAAAAGTCAGGATATAAGAAGAAATGTCTGAAGAAAGTGAAATAGGGAGAGAAGTATGACAAGGATGCCTTTATCACTTACCCTGTTCAAAATATACTTGGAGAAATTACATAAGTTAGGTCAGATGCAACAGTGTTCATGAGTAAGATAGTTATATATAATAAAAGTAATATAATACAGTTATATGAACACTTTTTAATGATTGAATAAAATTAATAAAATCAGTTAAAAACCATACATGTTTCGGAGGAATGCTCCTCCGAAGCTACGTTACACGGTCGAACATCTGTACCAGCGTCGTGGTACTAACCCTGAAGATGGAGGAGCGTTCCTCCGAAACATGTATGGTTTTTAACCGATTTTATTAATTTTATTCAATCATTAAAAAGTGTTCATATAACTGTATTATATTACTTTTATTATATATAACTATATACTTGGAGAATTTAGTGAGGAACTGTTTTCAGAACATGGGGACAGGTAATAGTAGAAGGAAGAAGAATTGTGCATAAGATTTACTGATGACATGGCATTGTTAGCAGAAGAAGAGACAATACTAAGGGATATGCTACTGGGGTTAAATGACACCTGTGAGCAGTATGGGATGAAAATAAATGCAAACAAGACGAACACAAAGTTTGTTGGAAGAAAAATGAAGAAGCTAAACTTGCGAATACTAGAGCAAGTGGACAGTTTCAAATGCTTTAGTTGTAACGCCTACTATAATTAGTAACATGAGTTGCTGCCGGAAGTCAAAAGGAGAATAGCAATGACAAAGGAAGCTTCTGCGGACCTCTGGAAAAATAACTAAGGAAGAGACTAGTGAAGTGCTTTGTTGGAGTGTGATATTGTATGGAGGAGAAACACGGACATTTCAGCAAAGTGAAGAGAAGCGACTAGAAGCATTTTCAAATGTGGATATGGAGAAGAATGGAGCATGTGAAATGGACAGATAAAATAAGAAATTAAGCTGTGTTGGAAAGAGTGGGTGAAGAAAGAATGATTCTAAAACTGATCAGGAAGAGACAAAGAAATTGGTTGAGTCACTGGCTGAGAAGAAACTGCCAACTGAAGGATGCAGTGGAAGGAATGGTGAACAGGAGAAGAGTTTGGGGCAGAAGACAATATTAGGTGATAGACTACATTAAGATACAGGCTATGAATTATTATGTGGAGACAAGAGGAAGGCAGAAAATAGGAAAGATTGGAGAATGCTGTGTTTACAGTGAAAGACCTGCCCTTGGGCAGGCATGGAGTTGGGCAACAAAAACTATGACAGTTATTGAAACTATGATGATCAAATCAGTTAACATAGCAACAACCAATCTACATATTCATATATTTTATGTTATAACTTGAAAAAAAAATGTGTTGGCAAGAAATATCACTTCTTAACACTATCACATTGATTTAATTTAATTGCAGTGTTTCTCAAACTTTCAGACGAGCAACCTCCCCTGCAAAATGTGTGTTAATTTTTCTCAGAAAGTGTGTTTTATTCATTTTGTACACATTGTTATTTTATTTCGCAACCTCCATATGATAACATGACTTCCCGTATGGGAAATGCTGATTTAATAGAAATATAAAGTTCATTATATTTTATGTAGGAAGCTGAATAAATGCTGTAAAATTCATTAAACCAATCTTGTGTATTGATGGGACGCTACATTTATGTATCAATTTTGACACTGAAATTAACAGCTAATGAGTATGTATTACTGCCGCGTTTTCCTCATTAGCCACTGGCATATGAAAGCAAAATACTAACAATAACAAATGGAGGCCCATTCGAATTCGCAGAAAGCTAGGTTGCTACCTCTTATTTCAGTCCTGATGTTGTACTTTCCATTACATTAGGCTGGATACTGAAAGTATATATTGTATTGCAACTCTGGGACTTTCTCCACTTATGGAGATGACGAGTAGCTGTCACAACGAAATCTCCTATTGCTATTTGTGGAAGTAAAAATATGATTGGAGCAGCCAACTTAAAAAGGAAAAATATTATTGGAGAAAAAGACTAAAAGAAGGCGCTTGTTTACTGGAAAAACTCGTTTGTTGCATTCGGATTTTTGTTATAGTATCGCTCACTTGTCCGCATTTCCGAATGAATCATCAAATAGTGTTGTAATTTATTGCTAGAGCGCATTATTTCATTGTAGCGTTCTGAACTGAGCCTAAAAATAAAATGAGCAGATCTGTAACTAACTATGAAAACATACCTGGTTAATTGAGTATTTTCCCAATCTCATCCCATATGTTCTTTCTCCATATTATATTGCTTTAATTATAATTTCATAAATTATAAAGCTTTTCATACTGTTGGACTTAATAAGGTAAGCTTCGCGTCATCCATTTCATTATAATTACCTTCAATATTACAGCGATTGGAGGCCTTGCAATCGATATATTTGCCATGATCTTTCTTATTTCGATCTTGACCCATACGGAAATCCATTTAGAATTCTCTGGTCAGAATTCTGAATGGAATCCGGTCATGCAGACAGAGATGATACGGCCAAGTGGGCGATGCTCCATTTAAAATAAGAATAAAAATCCGAATTTGACTGCTTCATGGTCTGTTGGTCAGCATGCTGGCTTCCAGATCAGAAGGTCCCAGGTTCGATTCCCAGGCTCGTCTCTCGGTGAATTTTTCTTGAAGAAGAGGAATTCCCTGGGCGTCTAGAGTCTGGAAATTTGTATGAATGTGAGTGTGAGTGTGCGAGGTTAATATTAATTAACCAATCATCACAAATATAAAAATGCATCAGGACTGTCGCTGGGCAGTAACCTGAACACACGTTTCAGCGTCACATTGTTGACAAGTAACTCCATCTGTTAGCACAACCATAAAGCATCTAATAGATGCTATAGAGTTACCAACAACGGAAAAAAAAATCCGAATGTGGCAAACAAATTTTTTCTGATAAGTGAGCATCTAGCTTAAAACATTGTTACCACTAAATGTACAACAAGAAAGACTTTGCCAGTCGTTAACGAGGAAAATACGGAATTATAATAAGGATAGTGTGAAAATATGTAAAATTATTGTAATGTGGAAAGAAATATTGTTTTCAGAAGAGATTGTATGCTTTCAGCCACAATAGCAACTCCAGCAGCAATGCCCAGTGTGCAGCAAATGACAGGGAAGCCTAGGCAGACTATGGATATGTTGACCAACATCCAGCCAAAGACAGCTGTTCCCAGGGCGCAGTCCAACATCCTGCCCTCTGTGGTGGGTTCACCAAATATCCGCCCTGCCAGCTCCGTGTCCACTCAGACAGGTGGCTCAACACAGATGAATGCCACGTCGACCCAAGTACAAACACAGAAGGCACAAACCAAGGTACACAGCAAAGAATATAAGGGAATCTGTTGAGAATTTCCATTGTTACTATAAAACATGTAAACGTTTGGTTTGCAAATTTTATTCCATAATAAAATTTTTTCCTCATTGAATTACAATATGTCATGGTAATGAGCATAACCAAATATTGCAGAATGGAATAAGTAACACAAATATATTAACATTATTTAGTAGCCTATGTAAATAACTTAAATCAGTGAACGAAATATAAATTAATATTTGAAATTAGTTTTTAGTAAACAGATTTTTCATTTCATACATCCATAGAACGTTAATGTTAATATTGTATATACCACTGCCACCGGGTGCTTGCCCACTTGCAGTGTAAATAAATACATACATACATACATATAAAATCTGATTTTTTATTGTCAATATTCTTGAAAATTGTCACCTATTTGCTACTAACATTCAGTTTTTTGTTTTTGTTTAGTCAACTGTCCGAACCTCACAAGTGATACCAACAAGGCACCACTTATGAGGCAACTAGGCCAGGCGATAATGGGCCACGCTGGCCAGTTCCTTCCCCCTCCATTGCACACATCAGTTAGCTACATATTACACTAATCAGACTTCAGATGCATACAAACAATTATTCTTCTTCTGAAACATATCGTCAAGTGCCTGATAATAGATATACATATCAACCAGAACCTCTGTGCGGGGGGGAGGGGATGTGCGTGTGTGTGCGTGCTTTTTGTGTTTATGTGTCGCGCGCCCCTCTCCTGGCTTAGTTGTCTCATGAGTGAGGCCTTATTGGAGTTGCTTATGGAGGTTCAAACCTGTCTTCGCACAGTTGACTAAACAACACTGTACAGGAAGTATTTTGTGGTATGATACTCTGAAATAAGAGAAAGTAAATTGTTCTTGACTTAGGGGAGAGTCGGGTAGTATCGGACATCGGGTAATATCGGACAGTGAGTTTCTTTCATCTACCACACGATGATAGAACCTGATTGACATGGTTACATTTCTGTGATGTCGCAAAGAGAAACGTAACCATGTCATTCAGGTGCTACCATATGGTGGTAGATATAAGAAACGCACTATCCGATACTACCCGATGTCCGATACTACCCGACTCTTCCCTATGTAAGGCCACAGTTTTGACAATACGAAACTATTTTCTGTATGTTTTAAGGTGTCAGTGAAATTTTATGATGTCTTCCATTTTGAGGTACTTTCAGGTTTTAGTGGACTTCATAATAAATTTGTAAGTGTTAGTGATTATTTAGCCAATATGCAAATCCTTTCCATATGTACTGAATTTGATCTGTGTGCTGTATATTGGGACTATCAGAACACTGAAATTACAGAGTTTAGCAAGGAAACTTATGCTGTTGATATGTTTATTGAAAAAACTTTGTCTTGCTTCGTTTCTAGGTTCGAACAAAACCTGCTGTAAGTCGCACCTCTCCCGCACCAGGAGGCACTACACAAAAAGCTGATGCTGCCAACCAAACGAAACCCCAGGCAATCAGTCCTGCATCACAAAATCAGCAGATGGGTGGCACAAAGTAAGTGATTTTTGGAATTTTGCTATTACTGCTTTCAACAGATGTCATTGTCGTTATTTTTCTGTGCCAGGCACTTGACATTGATTCATCTTTCAACAGATGTTATTGCGGTTATTTTCCAGTGTCAGGCACTTGACATCGATTCATTAACTCTTTTTGATCAAATTTTGGCCTACCTGAATTTTGTTTCTAGGTCTGTCCACCATCAATGTCATTGTCATCAGAATCACGTCATTGTTACTTCATCACTATCACCACTGCTTTAATTGCCACCACTCTCACTTTAATCACTACCATTGTTGGTTACCAGACATAAAGTCCAGGATTATAATGTCCATACGTCAAAATGCCCATGGAATAATGTCCACGTTAAATCGTCCAGAGTCAAAATGCCCATAGTTCTATAATGTCCACTTCACTCTGATGTCCAGAGTCATAATGTCCATAACTCTATAATGTACACTATATCCATTGTTCAAGGTAGTTATAGTAATCTATGTAAAAAATTTTCAAGTACAGAACTAACCAGAACTGAAATTTTTGAAGATGGAACGAAATCCTCAGTTAGTGCCATCACAGAAGGGTAAGCCACTTCTTTCTTTTCGTGGCTACCTGTACCAACATCATGACTTTAATAGAGAGAGGACAAAAATATATTGGCGATCCAGGGAAAGAAAATTTGTAATGCTGCAATGATAACTAACAGCAACCTGGATAACATTCGGGTTTTGCGGGATGGCATAGATAGGCATTTACATAGTGTTGATGTAGCAGGTATAGAAGTAAAGTGCATCTTGAACCGTGTTAAGGCAAGAGGAAGAGCGTTGGCTGTACATCATCCATCCATTTGGCGATTTACACAGTGCCTAAAGCACGAAGAAAATGAAATTTGGAGACAAATATTGCAAGAAAGAGGGGGGCATACACAAACAAATTAAAGAGTCAATGAATAAAACGTATTTGACGAATCAAAGAAAAATTCTCCAGATTGTGAGAAACTACTGTACAACAGGTACAAGGAAAATGGAGAAATTCTCATATAGCTACCTTAAAAGTATTGGATACCATCTTAAAAGTGGGGATCAGGTTCCTGATGATTAATAACTTATTTGTACGAGTTATGGAATAAAATTTATTGTGTTCTATTCAAGCAGAATTTTCCTTTGAACTTGGACATTATGGACTTTGACACTATGGACACTTTCACCTTACGAACGTTTTATCATATGGTCTTTCTGTCGTATGGACATTTAGTACATGGACATTTTCACTGTATGGGCATTTTGACAATATGAACATTTTGACCTTATGGAGGTTTTATCATATGGACGTTCTGTAGTATGGACTATATATGGTGGAAGCCCATTGTCACCATAATTACTATCACCACCACCACTGCCATCGTCATTGTCAAGGTTTGGCTTTATCTAGATTCTAAATATCCAATTTTTAAGATGTCATACTCACAGTTCTCGATACACTAATGTTTGCCGACGATCAGGTTATTATCGCTAAAACAGAGGATGCTTTACAAAGAGCCATTTATAATTTGCAAATAATTGCCTCTGATTTCAATATGGAAATCTCAAAAGAGAAAACAAAAGTCATGGCATTTTCGGGAGAGAACCCAATTCCAAGTAAGATCATGATAAATAATACTTGAATTGAACGTGTTAACTCATTTAACTATTTAGGTTATAACCTCTCTTACATCACTGATGAAGATATGTCAAACAAAATATCTAAATTTATAAAAATCACTGGCGTCATTAATGCCGCCTTCAAATCCTCCCATGTTCAGAAACATACAAGGCTAAAGGTATATAAAACACTAGCTCGACCGGTCCTCACTTACGGTAGTGAGGCATGGACAATCAGAAAAGCTGATGAGCAAAGGCTGACGACAGCTGAAATGAGGTTCATGAGACGAACAGCGGGATGCTCTTTGCTGGAACACCGTAAAAATGTGGACATATTGCAGGAACTCAAAATGGATCCTATAGTTAATTTTGTTCAACAATATCGACTTCAGTGGAAAAAACATGTCGAAAGGATGGATCGCACTAGATGGCCTAAACAGATTCTTACTTATGTACCAAGAGGAAAGAGGAAATTGGGAAGACCACGAAAGCGCTGGCATGAGACCGTAACATCCTGTAGGGTCTAATACGTGAGGGATATGATGATGATGTCATACTTCTCTGATCATCTAGTCTGTATTAGATCAATATAACAAAGTCACAATTTATTAATTATTTACTAAATTTCTTTCCCTCTATTCCTGTAATTTACACATAATTAGTGAGAATTGTTTTATCTGTGCCAGGATGATTCTAACAAGTACAGGAACGGCTGTGTCAGTGGGAACGACGACAATGGTTGCAGCAGGTTCACCTGTTTCTGCTGAGAAGGCACAACAGACAGTTGTGCCACAAAGTAAAGGAATACAGCAGCAACAGCAACAACAACAGCAGCAGCAGCAACAACAACAGCAGCAGCAGCAGCAACAACAGCAGCAGCAGCAGCAGCAGCAACAACAGCAGCAGCAACAGGCGGCAACACTACAGCAACAGGCTCAGCCACAACAACAGCAACAATTGCAGCAGCAGCAGTTGAATATGCAGCAGCCACAACAGCAGATTCAACAGCAGCCACAGTTACAACACTTCCCACAACAGCAGCAGCAGCAAGCACAGCAGGCCCAAGCTCAGCCACTGGCTCAGCAGCAACAGCAGCCACCACAACAACAACAACAACAAGTGCAGCAATCTCAGCAACCAACGCAGCAGAAGCCTGTTATGGGTGAGTACAGCTTTATACCTGTACAAAGTATAGTAGTGTCACTGTTATTTCCGGCGTGACTCCTCCTCTTTGCTTACACCTTAGGAAGTAAAGGCTCTATAAAGTCTAGGTAGGTATCGTTCTCCATTTTTGTCCTTTTGTTGCCAAGCTACCAGACGAGGAATCTATTTGCCGCACCGTAAACATTATTATGTCGTAGCTCCTATGTAATAAATCAAACACACTGTAATTGAGCAAATAATTGAGTGGCAAATAATGTCCTAGTGTGCTTTCTGTGAACGCTAACGAAAGAACAAAAATGGCGGGCGATTATATTAAGTATTTATCAAGCCTTAGGAAGTGCATAACATCCTCAGCAGCAAATGAGAAGACACATACTTTTAAATGTAGCCTACCTGCAACGTGATTGGCTGCCGGAAATAAGAACGATGGGACTATAGTGATTTTGTATTATATCTTCTGTTGATGACTGACCATTGGGTTTCGAGTATTGAGTGTTAATAAAGCAAAACAAAATACATCTGGTTGCTTTGAGCCCAGCAGAAGCGTTGGAAAAGCTCTGAACTGTGACAGCTCTGGAAAAATCGCTGTGACAGATAATAGCGATTTTGTTGAAGTGTGATTTTTGTGTTCGGATGATTCTTGGCAATTGCAGGTCTTAACTTGTCTGGGTTCTTCAAATATTCAATTCGTGGTCATTTTACAGAATTAAGGAATATAACTAATCTTTGCAAGGGGTATTTATATCAGAACAAAGACAAAATGAATCCAAACATTGTGATCAAAAGATATAGAACAGCTCGTATTGTACCGAACACGAATCTTCATTTTGAGACCCAAACCATTACTTCTAACTGGTGACTGGTGATGTGTCCAGTCTTCTCTTTCACATATTCCATAACATTCAGCATTATTGAGCTTTTATAGAAATCAGTAATGGGGGTTGTAAATTGTTAAATTCATCTAAGTTAATCACCTTTAGCAATATGGACTACAAATTAGTACTATATTTAATCAAAACATTTCAGTGTTTTCCATCACGAGTCCGATATGTTTATGTCCATTGCTCTTCTGTGAATTGAATTGATATATCGCTATCATATCTTAATATCAACAACAGTGATTAGTGCCACGAGTATACTAAAAACAAAACACACTCTGACTTGCGTTACCACGATGCGCCCCAAGAATGTTTACGAAGATAAGTCATTACGGCTACAGTATCAGAGTTGCTCTCGTTAACCTTTAGAGTGGAATGATAGTTAATTAGATCCCAGATATGTTGTCTCTTCAAGTTAATCTTCTGACTTGCAGTTGTCTGGACTGTAGACTGTCATATACGTACATCTGTAGCCATGGCTATGAATCACATATTGCTTGGAGAAGACGATTTCTCGGAGCTGTGATTTTGGAACTATAGTCACAGCCGGAACCAGTGACAAATCTGTCACAGAAACAAAATCACAGGTCTTCAAATCACACCCCATCACTACTTCTAATCAGGGATTTCCCCACTTTGCAGTGGCTGCAGTGTCTATTGTATTCCTCTGAGAATCTGCGATAGGATTTTTATATGCTCAAATATAAGTAAGTACAGTGCATATCCCTTTCAGTTCTTCGGTAAACAATTTTGGCATTCACATGGATAATAATCTCAACTGGGACATGCAAATCACAGAAACCTGTAGAAAAGTATATTCTATTATCCATGTGCTAAAAAGGATAAATGTTCATCTTCCCTCTTGCTTAAAAAAGTCCCTTGTGCAGACGCTTGTATTTACCTATTTTGACTATGCTGACATTTTACTGACTGACCTTTCCAGCAATGACAAAACGAAACTTCAACATGCTCATAATTTGTGTGTACGTTTTGTAAACAATGTTCATAAATATGATCATATTACTCCATCCCTGGAAACAATAGGTTGGCTTAAACTAGATAAGAAAAGAAATTTACATTCACTTCTCTTCGAAATCTTGAACTCTTCTATTCCTTCGCACCTGTCATCTCACTTCACTTACCTTTCTTCCCACCACAATCTGAACATACGCTCTCGCCATGAGACAATATTAACAATACCATCCCATCGCACCTCCTCATACTCATCCTCTTTCACAATAGCCATGCCAAGACTCTGGAATTCGTTACCTGCTAGCATCATGGACTGTCGAAATAAAATTGAATTCAAAAGCAAACTTACTAGGCACTTGGCCAGTAATTGAGACTCGTTCAGACATGGCTTCTTGTAAATAGTTCTCTTAATCTATCACAAAATATTTCAATATCCGGTAATTTCATCTCTATAGAATTTTGTTATTCTAGGTTTAATTTGTAATTCAGTAAATACAAAAATATTCTTTGTTCTTAACTTCTATGGTAAAATGTCTAGCTTTCATTAATCAGGTAATTTGTCGTACTTTAATTTGTATTGTAATTGTGATTGTAAATGTAATATTAATTGTAATTTTATTGTTCATATTATAGTTGTAATCCCCTGGTAGAGGGGCAGAGAAGGCCTGACGGCTTTATCTCTACCAGGTTAAATAAATAAATACTAACTATTTTAAATTCTGTTCTTGGAAGCATTGAAAACCAGCCAGAAAATGACAGCAGTGTCGGAAGAAATTTAAGTGATGCCTTTATTGTAATTGCAGCGGCCATGACGACAATGCAAGCCCAGACCGTGCAAGTCGCTGCAGCTCCAGTGGCCCAGCAGCAAATCACACAGCAGACGACGACCACAACTGTTGCAACTGCACCAGTGCCTCAGATGGGTACAACACCACCGCCTGAACGTCCTGTCATGCCTGTGGTGTCAATGGCTCCTGTTCCTGCACCCATGCCTCTGCAGACGACTCTCCCCATCCCCAGCATGCAGCAGTGTGCTCCATTAGCCCCGACAGTGGCCAGTCCGAACATGATAGTCGCCCCAACCGCGCCCCAGATCCAGTCAGTTCAGCCACAGCAGCACTCACCAGCCCAGCCTCAGCTTCAGACTCAGGTAAATGATGCACTCTGATGGTCGTCGTCGTCATCATCGTCATCCTCATCATCATCATCATGGCGACGCTGATATAACCTCTGCAGTTGCGAGCATCGTTAAATAAACCATAACATTTTAACATCATCATCATCATCATCATCATCATCATCATCTGGAGCTATGTAGTTCACTTCCCTTGGCACACCAAGGGCCTGTGGTGTAAGATTACCAGACGTCCCCATTTCCCAGGGACAGTCCCCGAATTTTCCTTTCAGTTCCCAGACAAAATTCGTTCCTGGAATGTCTCTGGATTTCATTGTTATAGCTGCGACGCTGTTATTCCCGGCGTGACTCCTCCTCTTTGCTTACGTCTTAGGACGTGAAGGCTCTATAAAGTCTAGGTAGGTAGTATCGTTCGTCATTTTTGTTCTTTCGTTGCCGAGCTACCATACGAGGAATCTATTTGCCATACCGTTAAACATTATCATGTTGTAGTTCCTATGATAATAAATCATACGCACTGTAATTCAGCAAATAATTGAGCGGCAAATTACTTCTTCGTGTGCTTTCTGCGAACGCCAACGAAAGAGCCAAAATGGCGGGCGATTATGTTAAGTATTTATCCAGCCTTAAGAAATGAATAACGTCTTCATAAGCAAATCACAAGACACACACATTTAAACATAGCCGACCTGCAACGCGATTGGCTGCCGGAAATTAGAGCGACAGGACTATAATTATCAATATGGTTTAATCAGTGGCATATGCAGACTTTTGTCAAGGAACGGGTCATTATTCAAATTGTTCACAATTTACATTATCGAAATTTTAAATTTTGTGTATTATTATTATTATTATTATTATTTATTATTATTATTATTATTATTATTATTATTATTATTATTATTATTATTATTAAAAATATGAATTGTCAAATGCACAAAACATGTAACAACCATTTCACAATAAAGTCAGAACTCAAACTAACGAACGAGTGAATAGTGCTCTTAAAATAAGTTTTAAAATCGACAATGCACAATATTTAACATCTGCATTGCAGAACTGTCAAAATAACCATTTCAATATGTTTCACCACAAGTTAAATTTCATATTGTGTTGGCGTCATTTTATTACAAGTTCGGTACTAGGCTGTAGGTCTTTCTATAATAAAAATAGCACTGTTATAATTCGAACATGCCGCAGCACCAAGCACAGGGATTATATTGAAGGAGGGGAAGGAGGACTATGCCTTATGTCGATGTAGATTTTGTTAATCTGACAGTGAAAAATTAGGGAAGAGAAATCGATTATGGATAAAAAAAAATATTTAAATCTAAATATGTAATTTTTTTTAAAAAGTTCAAGGTGGGAGTTCAAACCCAGTACTCCCCTTTCTTGCGTACGTTCCTGGGTTTAATGATCCTTGCACATTGCTGTGATAAATTTTACTAATGCAACTTTGCTGCTTTTTCTTGATGTCATAATCAAAACTGAAGGTGAGGACGTAACTGCAGTCAAGTCTTTCGTCGTTGTTGTTACTGTTGTTTTCTAATGCCAGGCGTTTGACAATAAAGTCATTTGACCTCTTGCACTCCAATACTTTTCAAAGATATTATCATGGCCAGCCACTGAAGCACAGATTTTGAGGTGTTCCGAATCCATCTCTTGGTCTGAGTCGCACAATGGGCAGATAGGGGACTGATATAGTCTTTCGTTGTTCATCATCATCATCATCATCATCATCATCATCATCATCATCAACCACAGGGATTAGCCCTATTGGCCTGTTCCGTCTGCAAAGTTTATGTCGTCTATCTATCTTGTTGGTCTACCAACATTTCTTGCAACTCCTAGTACCCCTTTTGTTTATTAATCATTCAGTCGCTAACAGCCATCCTGGCAGGTCTAAAAGACAAATGAAACAGAAGCTGAGACCCAGAACATTAAATGTCTCATATATCAACATACAATAGCTTACCAGAATTATGTTTTGATAGTATTAAGACACTATAGAGCTTTCAAAACTGCTTGGCTATCAGGATGTATCAGTACCAAATTGTGTGTGTATCCAATGCCAACCACTTCATTTACGTCATTCGGGTTCCGCATATTGCGGATAGATGGCAGGACTGTGTTCTATTTTCAAGTTGCACTCTACTTTGGTGGGCCACACTGTGCATGATTTTATCTGTGGAGAATTACGTCGTGTACTAGGGTGAGTGTATGTGTAAGTGTAGTGTAGGGAATGAGTGAGGAAGATAAGGAAGGAAGAAGGGAAAATCTGTTGCCTGTTGAATAGCACCAAAGGGACCGTCAGACTTAACGTCCCCATCCAAAGGGACGAATTACTATCAATAGTAACATTTGCCTTCTCTTCATATGCACTGCGGAGAGCTTTGGGATTTAACCCAGGCATATTGGTGCACAATTTAGTGATTAGAAGTTGTGCACCGTCATTCTCCTTGTCCCAAGATAGAAATTTTTACACAAAAATCTCTGACCCTGCCAGGAATCGAACCTAGGACGGCTAGTCTGCGCTACCACAGAACTAACTTGGCGGACTAGTACCAAATTGTTGTTGCAGTAATTTTGTAGCATAAAATATCTTGTTTCGTATTAACTTAGTACTTTTCTAGAAAAAAAGGCACACAATTTACTTAGCTATCTATATTTAAATATTATCAGAAGTCTTAAGTAGTGGTTTGCCTTGAATGTTAATGTTGCTGATTTTTAGTTACATTTGCACGGAAGTCTAGTTTGTCAAGTAATAATTTCTTCAGCAACATTGCTTCAGAAATAATATTCTGGCAGCTGGATAATTTATCTTCTAAATACGAGGTCAGAGTATTACATTTGTTGTTGTTTTAAACACTATAATTATATAATTATCTATTTACTATTACATTTACATCAAATGTGCATCACGTGATTAGTTCGTTATTTCCTTAATAGATGCATAAAATTTATGAACTTTAAAAGTGAAGTAGTGCGAGTACCTGTACGGTATGAAAAATAAACCAAAAATATTATGATGGTAATTGAATTTTCGTTACATTTATCAAGGTGACACGTGATAGAAAAGATAAGTTGGAGGTGGACGTTGGAAAATGTGTGACCTTTACTGACATATGAATAACAATGTTATCTGCGAATGTTACTGTCCTTCAAATTGTTAGTACAATGTGCCCCACTTGCTACCGAACCTGGAATTTATTTTAATAATTCCGTTACTATAGTCGCGACGCTGTTATTCCTGGCGTGACTCCTCCTCTTTGCTTACGTCTTAGGAAGTGAAGGCTCTATAAAGTCTAGGTAGGTAGTATCGTTCGCCATTTTTGTTCTTTCGTTGCCTAGCTACCATACGAGGAATCTGTTTGCCACACCGTTAAACATTATCATGTCGTAGCTACTATGATAATAAATCAAACTCACTGTAATTCAGCAAATAATTGAGCGGCAAATAACGTCCTCGTGTGTTATCGAATGCCAACGAAAGGGCCAAAATGGCGGGCGATTATATTAAGTATTTATCCAGCCTTAGGAAATGCATAACGTCTTCATCAGCGAATCACAAGACGCACACGTTTAAATGTAGCTGACCTGCAACTTGATTGGCTGCTGGAAATTAGAGCGACGGGACTATAATGAAGATATTGATCACTGTTGTGTGGTGCAACTTGGAGTATCAACAATGTGCTTGTCAACTGGCTTATTTGTGATTGTTGCGTTGCATGTGTAATTGGTGATTGTGTTTATTCGTAATTCGAGTGTATTAGAAAACAGACTCAATACAGTTAAGTTCGTAGAAAGACAAGTGGTGCAGTTGAAATGAATCGGTATACCAGTACTCTTGAAGAGTGTGTGTTTATTATTCGAGTGTATTGGAAGACAGACTCAATACAGGCATGTCAAAGAGCAGTTCGTAGAGAGATTTGGAGACAACCGATATCCACCAAGTAAGGCCACCATTTGGGCCTTACCAAAGAAACTTGAAACACATGGAACTTTACTGGACAGACATGCAGGAGGTAGAGAACAAATGACACAGGAAACGATAGAGAATGTGAAGGATAGGCTACTGGCGTCTCCCTCTAAATCATTCCGCCAACGTCAGCAAGAAACAGGAATGCCCAAAAGCACTTGCTGCAAAAAAAGCTAAGCTTCACGCTTACCGTTTCACTGTGGTGCACGAAAGAAACTGACAAAGTGAAACGAGTACGTTACTGTCAAATGTTCCAAACATTTCTTCAAAATAATCCGACCATTCTGGACTACACTTGGTTCACGGACGAGGCGTGGTTTCACCTGTCGGGATACATAAATAATCATACTTCCCGTATTTGGGCAAGTGAAAACCCCCATATGATACATAAGAGCTCTTTCATTCAGAAAAGATTGGTGTTTGGTGCGCAATATCTCAGCGGGGAATAATTGGCCCCATCTTCTTCAATACAACCATCGCAACAAATGAATACTTTGAAATATTCAATATGCTTATAAATCAACTGGACGACTAGGAACTCACCACGGGATAGTTCCAACAATATGGTGCGACATGCCACACATCAATCGCCAGCATGGCCGAAATTCAGTCCTTTTCCGGTTACCGCGTCACTTCGAAATGGCTTTGGCCACCGTACTCACCTGACCTGACATCACCTGATTTTCCTTTGTGGGGACATCTGAAAGGGACAGTTTATAAGAACAAACCACGAACCATAGACACTTTGAAAGAAAACATCATCACAGAGATCCAGACAATAAACGCGGACATCCTAGTGAAGACATCCGATAATATGGTCCGGCGAATTCAATCTTGCCTTGATGCAAATGGCGAGCACTTCCAGCATCTATTATGATGTCACCACATTTCTCGCAGAATGAGGTAAGGCGTCTTCCAATTTCATTGCAATATCTTCTTTAGTATTGGAATTATTGAAGTAAATTCCGGGTTCGGTAGCAAGTGGGACACGCTGTATAATACTTACTTACAAGAGCAATAATACATTCCACATGATAAAACGTGAAAAACAAACCCATTTTCGTATTTATTTTGTATGTTTTATTGTCGAAAATGAAATAATGGAATTTCGTGACTGATGAATGTGCAGTTTAGCGATATTCGTAAAAAAATGTTTTTAATACAATCGCCAAATTCGCAAAAAAAAAAAAACCGGGAAACGAGCAAATTTACGATCGTAAATGTGTCGCCCGAATGAGTTTTGTTCATACCTAAAACAGATTTTATCTTTCTTATTCAACAGAAATTCGTAAAAAAAAAATCGTGAAAAAAGGGTATCCTTACTCAGAGGTGGATTTAGGTATAGTGCCGCCTCTAGGCAGTGCTAAAATTTGCCGCCCCCCAACTCTCACAAACAGTTTATGAGCAGCTATTATGCAAGTCATATTTAGTTTAAATTAGTTTTAAATGAAATGTTACAATTCAGAAAATAACAAATTACTGGAATCAAAAAATACATGCATCTTATTTGTGAATTATGAAGATCTTCTTCGCACTTTCTTCACAGAGAAAGTATTGATGATGTCATCTAGGTCGATCTGACGAAGCACATCACACCCGAAGCAAAGAAATATTATTCATTGTTGAAATAAAATTAATTTGTGAAAGGCAAGCTGTAGTTTATTTTTAAGCATTGGTTTTGTTGGTGGTATAATTATTACGAGTATTTCTTACTTCGATAGGAAGTATAAAGTAAATTGAAAAATGAACTCCAACTGCTTGCAGAATAAACCTTTCATATCGAATTATATAGTGCATAATGCTGATAAGTGATTAAATATAGTGTTTTTGACGATCTGAGAGTTGTGGTTACTATTTGTACCTATAATATAATAAACACACATCCAACTTGATTTTCAACAATGCATTCTTGTTTATATAAGCAGTTAAATTTAAGCAGTTTTATGGTATAGGCCTAAGTTAATAACATGATACCGGCATTACAATATAACTATGTTGCTGCACACTTTCCTTTTACTCTCGCCATAACGACAATGCGATAACAAAATAATATCAGACTTCCACAAGGTGTTCAAGAACAAACTTCAAAAAAGATTTATCAACAAGTGTTTTAAAAACAAATTTCACTGTAAAAAAAAAAAAAAAAAAAAAAAAAGAGAGAGAGAATGCCCCCCCCCCGGAAATTGCCGCCCTAGATCCATCGTCTATTGATAACTTATATGCTAGGGATTCAAAAAGAAATCGTGGTGCTGTATTCTTCTGTCCACATTAATTTCGACATTTTGATAGGTAGGACATATTTGTCGCTCTAGTGTTCGCTCTGTCTGCTGCTCTGGGCTGCGCTCGGGTGTGGGTTCGATTTCCGCTTGGGCTGACTACCTGATTTGGTTCTTTTTCCCCGAAGTTTTTCCCAACCGTAAGGCGAATGTCAGATAATCTATGGCGATTTCTCGGCCTCATCTCGGCAAGTACCATGAATCACCAATTCCATCGACTCTAAATAACCGAGTAGTTGATTTATTTTTTTATTTTATTGGGTTATTTTACTTCGCTGTATCAACATCTAGGTTATTTAGCGTCTGAATGATATGAAGGTGATAATGCCTGTGAAATGAGTCCGGGGTCCAACACCGAAAGTTACCCAGTATTTGCTCCTATTGGGTTGAGGGAAAACCCCGGAAAAAGCCTCAACCAGGTAACTTGCCCCGATCGGGATTCGAACCCGGGCCACCTGGTTTCGCGGCCAGATGCGCTGACCGTTACTCCACAGGTGTGGACCCGAGTAGTTGATACAGCATTATTAAATAAACAACTAAAATCCAATACTCGTTGCTTACACTGAACTATGATGAAGTCAAAATGAAGCATTTTTCATAGCGAATTGTCCACAATGAATACGAATTCACTTTGATGTACCGACAAGCGATGGATCACTACCGAATGCGAACCGCGTCGTGCTGTCCACATCAATCGAATTGAATCAGCAAACGCATTCGCTCGTTGTTCATTCTGTAAATGTGTGTGTGTGTGTGTCTAATACCTACCCACACAAGTCGTCTATCTTGTTGATTGGTTAGAGTTTCAGTTGATATCAACCCTTCCTCTTCAATTATGTAGCATATTATAATCTTTGGTATCCGCATGGTATCCACTACACTCTGTATGATTCGGGTTGCGCATATTGCGGATAGATGGCAGGACTGTGACACATTTTCAAATTGTACACCACTTCAGCGGGGGTACGTTATGCATGTGTAGTATCTGTGAAGAGTTATGTCGTGTACTAGGGTGAGTGTATGTTAAGTGTTCGTGTAAGTGTAGTGTAAGGAATGGGTGAGGAGGATGATGATGAAGGTGAGGAGGGGAGAAGGGGAAACCTGGTGCCTGCACGTAGCCTAGTCTTGTCGAATAGCACCAAGGGGGTCGCCAGGCTGAACGTCCCCATCCGACGGACGAATCACTATCATCAGTGATATACTGTATGCCTTTCCTTCATATGCACTGCGGAGAGATTTGGAATTTAACCCAGGCATATACCCGGGTGAACACAACTAAAGGCTATTCTAAACGTTTAAACAAAAGGGGGTAGGGCTGAGACGCTTGCCTGCCGATCAGGAGTGCGCTCGGGTGCGGGTTCGATTCCCGCTTGGGCTGATTATCTGGTTGGGTTTTTCGGATGTTTTCCCCAACTGTAAGACAAATGTCAGGTAATCCCTGGCGAATCCTCGGCCTCATATCGCCAAATATTATCTTGCTATCACAAATTCCATCGATGCTAAATAACCTCGTAGTTGATACAGCGTCGTTAAATAACCAAGTAAAATAAAAAAAAATACAAATAAAATTGGGTAGGTAATTGTGCAGAAATAGAAGAAGTTTGCAAATCTAGTTTTCAGGTATAGCTCCCTGTGAAGCTGATTTGAATAATATAATGAAATATCAACTGAACCGTCTATGCTTATCTTGTTTTATAAATATAATTTTATTAATTAGTTACATTAACGTTTTCGGTACTGGGGTGTACCATCATCAGATGTATTGTGATACTATTTGTAAACCTAGCCAATGGATGCATGTGTTGTGGTCCATAATAATATGTATGTATGAACATAAAAAAAATGTTATACCCATGTCAAATATAGTAGTTATGTAAATACAATAAAACACTTATATGCTATTAATTAGACAAAACAGGCAATTAAAATCAATTATTTAAAACCAGTGATCATTGCTGCTATGGCGTTCGACGTTATCTAGATTACATTTTGTTATAAGTTAATTGTTGTCGTGATAATTCAAATGGGACAATCAGTTATTAGGAACATCATTACATTGATATGTTGCACCATAATGTTAGGTTAAATTACGCCTTGAAAGTTTCTTTCTTAATGGGTATTTTCACTTTTTGTTCGTTGTATTCAAAATAAGATGAAATTGATTTGAATAATTTCAGTAATTCAAATTATTCAGAAGTAGTTTGCCTTTTACATATGCCGGTTTCGCAGTCACGTTACATGTCATTGCTATCGTCACTTGTACAATCTGGAATTCACTGTATATTTTCGGTTTTCGTTTGGTTTGCCCTCCGACAGAGGACAGTGTCGTCGATAATAGTGTGCATTTTGATTAGTACTTCCCGAACAGATGTGTCGCGGAAATTGACAGTTGATATGTCAAAGTGGTGTCCGGTTGTAGGTAGAATTGGGTAGGAAGCGTCCTGGGCTTTTGGAGTTGGTGTTCACCGTTTTTGCTTGAAGACACTTGGGAAAACACGAAAAACCCAAGTTAGCATAGTTGTTGATCCTCGAATCCTGACTTAAAAAAAAAAAAAAAAAAAAAAAAAAAGCAGGCGTGTTAACCACGACGACGACATCGTAATAATAATAATAATAATAATAATAATAATAATAATAATAATAATAATAATAATAATAATAATATAATAATAATAATCGTATCTGCAAATTTATCTTTAGACTTACTTTAAAATTAATAGACCGAATAAATCGTGAAGCACAGTGATTATTGTTTGTTGTTATTGGTGATGATGTTGTTTTATTGTCTAAATGATGCAGTTAACTGACTCGCGTTGTTTTCCTACATTCTATGATATCGTTAAATTATGTAAACAGAGACTAAAAGTGCAGTTTGCCGTAACGTGTTTTGATTAGCAACAATGCATAATTTATAACTGAAAGAGAATCGGTCGGTTTCGAATTATCTTATTGTCGATTGTTGAATGTATTTCGTACTTACGAGTACATAACAAATTGAATACTAATTGCATAGAAGGTGTGGAGAAGACAAGTGTACAGTTATGTGGAAGATTGACAGATGGTATATATTTGGAAAGAAAATATTCGATAATATTATGGGAAACTCTCTTACGATGGGATTTACTAATGCCGAATGTCAGGTAGGCTTAACTTTTTACTCTTTTTCACGTTCCGATTATTAAGCGTTCGGAGTTTAGAAAATACCATTGGGTCTTCTTAGTTGATATCCTTCCCTTATTGTAATATAACGAAAATACGTTTTTTACGTATAAATAACAGAAGTACATCTAGATCGGCGTTTCCCAAAGTGTGGGTCGCTGAGCTGAGGGGGGGGGGTCGCGAGATAATTTAGAAAATAAAACAAAAAATGCCTTATTAACACAATTATGTTGTATACAGAAACATAAACAAAATTAAACGCAAAAATAAAAAAGTTTCACTAGTTATAACTAAAGTAAAAATAATGAATACTATAAATGTGTCTGTTTTTGAGAAAGTAGCTTCTCAAATCTTCGCTCTGTATTCAGTATGCACAGAATTATATAATTTCCAATAATTTCAAGGAGATTTTTCGCTTTTGTTTTACTGGAAATTTATGTTACATAAATACGAGTTTGCAAATGTTATCATAACTGTAATAGTTTCTTTTGCAAGCTCGAGGTATTCTTGTATTGTATTGTATTTATTCATTCCCTGTACAATTGATGTAAAACTAATCTACGCTGTGAAAAAATTATATTTAATAAGTATTTTCCGTATTTTTTATTTTATTTTTTAATTTCGAGTTGAATGCAACTTTTAGAAACGGATTCAGTATTTCGCTGTCATGATTGTTTTGAGTTTCTTCGGGAAGATATTAAAAAATCAGTTGTTTAAAATTGTGCAAATTTAATTGTATGTGCGGGCGGGGGGGGAAATTCGTGTCATACGATGCGTAGCGAAATTTTCCGTGAGCTATTTAATGCACTGGAATGAATTAAATTTTCTTTTTATCCATTGATATCTACCAGAAAACAAATTTTCTTCTTCCATCTGCGGCCCACTCCAGTATCATCTTTGGTATTCTACTTCCATAATTTATCTGATTTTGTGATTTATAATTTTTCCTTTCTTGATTTTCACGCTACTCTCCACCGAAAGTCCATTTCAGTAGCCAATAATTTGCTTTTATGTATTCTGTCTAATGTAGGCCTACAAGATTCTGCCCCATACCAATGACTTAAAAATGAGAATTTTTTTTTATTTAAAATGTTTCTTTTTCTTTTAGTCGCAAAACATGGAAAGTGAAATTAAAAATCTATTTCAGATCAACATCTCAAGTTTCTCCCGCGCGAGACTGTCAGATCCTACGACATTTCAGAATAAGCTTAGAATTTTTTGATGGGAACTAGACATGTTGATTATACTTATGCCTGTGCGTTAGATAGTGTTCCATATTAATTTAGTATTTTTTTTCCTCCCTTAAGCATTTAACTTAAGATTTATTTTTACTTGTAATATTGTTTCGTTAATTCTAAGCCTATACGTTATTTTTCTGTAAGGCTATTTATTCTACGTTAAGAGTAAGATAAGCACAGTAAGCCTCAGGCTGCAGTATGAGCCTTCGGGTCCCTCCTCCGTACAAGAGAGAGAGAGAGGGGGGGAAGGGGGGAGAGAGAGTACCGATAGTCTATGTTTTCAAAATTGTAAATTATGTTATACTATTACTAACATCTGTGACATATTATATCATATAGCTAATCTCATTGAATGTAATAATTTTATTATGTTGTACGAATTACATGGTACATCAGGTTGATGTATGTTGAAATCGAAGAGAACACCTGACGGCCTTAATTTACCCTAATAAATAATCCTAACCCTAATATTTGTTCAGTGAAATACGTATGGCTATTATTGTCTATAAACGCCTATTTAAAACTTTATTGCCCATTTTGTTTACATTGCCTACTTAAGTGCCTAAAATAGCAGAATTACATAAAAACAGTCGTGGAATTTATAACTTTAATAAATGATTTCTCATTATAGCTGAATATATAAATAATAATATTAATGTTAATTGGAGCAATACGGTCGACAATCGTGAATGTCACCAAGCCAACAATCAGCTTTTATAGAGTAACGTTTTGCGTGCTATTTTTAAACTACAAATTCATCTCAATAATGTGTGTTGTTGCCGCGCTTAAATAGTTTACATTAGAAGCGGGAATCTTTTCAGTTAAACTTTAGTTTTTCGTGTTCATTTAGATTACGTTGCGGAGGCAATAGAACTCCTTGTGGAAGCTGTGAAAATGGCTCGCAGTGTGGGGAAAGAACTTTTCATAATACCGGGTGATGTGGGTGACTCCATCAGATTAAAGTTCAAGAAGATTCTACAGAGGAACCCTCGTTGGAATGAAATGAAGGAGATTGCTGACATCTTTGTAGGAATTTCTATTCCAAAGCCACAGGTGTGAGGTGACATCAGTAGATAATAGCTTCATTCAAATATTAGTGTGAGGTTGAGGTCATTCTCTCAATTCATGAACATACTGTACTGAAATTTATTTATTTATTTAATCCACTCAACAATGTAATTACAGAGTAGAGAAAAAAATAACAGTAGTAATACATATAATAATGATAATTTAAACTTAAACAGTTACAATCCAATACTACTCAACAAATGATATCAAGCAAATATTACATGTAAATCTCGGTAAACAAAAGTATTTACAGTATGAAAAAAACTTAGATTATATTAAAGTAATAAAGCCAGTGATGAAATGCAAATAACTAGTCACAGATTAGTAACAATAATACAATAACTGATGAGAGACTAGACCTACGTTAAGTCAGAATTAGGAGTGAGTTAGTAATGATAATTTAGTAATAGCCTCCTGAGTCCTGAGAGTATAGTATACTATACCATACTTCATACATGATTATGATAGTCTATAAGATGTATGTGCAGAGACCCGAAGTACAGTAGGCTACAGAGTTCGACAGATAAAACCGGCTCGTCTCATCTCAATTGATTTGAAACAAACTTTGGTAATTTTAAAGATTTCCGGAAAAGTATGGTGCCATAGAAGAGAGAGGGGCCAATGTCTGATTTAAATTTCTTTATGGGTTAGATGGGTTAAATGAGGGGATAGCTAAGTGACATTAAGCCGAGGTATGTGACATGATTAGTGAATTAGTTGGAATTATTTAAGTGATATGTGGCCGAGGAATTGTATGACGTCGTACATTTCCATCGTATCTTCAAAATTACCCAAACTTTTTTCAAAGAAATGGAATAAATTATTGTGTCCTGTACTAACATTCATAATACTTACTTATTTACTGGCTTTTAAGGAACTCGAAGGTTCATTGCCGCCCTCACATAAGCCTGTCATAGGTCCCTATCCTGAGCAAAATCAATCCAATCTCCACCATCATATCCCACCTCCCTCAAATCCATTTTAATATTACCATCCCATCTACGTCTCGGCCTCCCCAAAGGTCTTTTTCCCTCTGGCCTCCCAACTAACACTCTATATGCATTTCTGGATTCGCCCATACGTGCTACATGTCCTGCCCATCTCAAACGTCTGGATTTAATGTTCCTAATTATTTCAGGTGAAGAATACAATGCGTGCAGTTCTTCATTGTGTAACTTTCTCCATTCTCCTGTACCTTCATCCCTTTTAGCCCCAAACATTTTTCTAAGCATCTTACTCTCAAACACCCTTAACCTGTGTTCCTCTCTCAAAGTGAGAGTCCAAGTTTCACAACCATAAAGAACAACCGGTAATATAACTGTTTTATAAATTCTAACTTTCAGATTTTTTGACAGCAGACTGGATGATAAAAGCTTCTCAACCGAATAGTCTAATAACAGGCATTTCCCATATTTATTCTGTGTTTAATTTCCTCCCGAGTATCATTTATATTTGTTACTGTTGCTCCCAGGTATTTGAATTTTCCTACCTCTTCAAAGGATAAATTTCCAATTTTCATATTTCCATTTCGTACAATATTTTCGTCACGAGACATAATCATATACTTTGTCTTTTCGGGATTTACTTGCAAACCTATCTCTTTACTTGCTTCAAATAAAATTCCCGTATTTTCCCTAATCGTTTGTGGATTTTCTCCTAACATATTCACGTCATCCACATAGACAAGCAGCTGATGTAACCCGTTCAATTCCAAACCCTCTCTGTTATCCTGGACTTTCCTAATGGCATACTCTAGAGCAAAGTTAAAAAGTAAAGGTGATACTAACCTTCATAATAGATGTGAGTAATTTCAAGGGAAAAATTGTTCCGGGGCCGGGTATCGATCCCGGGACCTCTGGTTGAACGTACCAGCGCTCTACCACTGAGCTACCCGGGAACTCCACCCGACACCGTCTCAACTTTTCCTTTTATATCCACACAACTCGCGTGGGCTGACGAAACGCCAGAGACCCACAACGAGTGCACACATTCTCTGTGTGACTTGGAATTGTGGTTTTCTGTTAACGTGCACAGTAACGTATATATTATGCAAATCTAGTCTTTCAGGTGAAGCCCCCTTTACAGGGGGCTTCACCTGAAAGACTAGATTTACTTCATAATAGATGTTTAAAGTGCCCTCCACCAACAGGTTCATATAGACACGTGCCAATTCCTGTGTTGAATAGTAGGCTTAGTTGGAAAGTGTTGTATTAGGGCCTAGTTCAATTTGCTTCCCACAAAGAAATTGTTTTAATGCAGTAATTATTATTTGAATCAGAAAATAATGCTCGTATTTGTGAAATTTAAATTATTCAAAGGCTATGTTGCTTTCCTTTAACTTGAAATAAACTAGTTTTGTGCTATTTTGTTTGTTGCAGCAAATGCAGGTGACAAGTCTGGCTCCACCAACTGCACCCGTGGGTTCAATGGGTACACAAACAACTCGCGATGATACAGTAAGCAAAGGCATCGAAGAACAGGCAGCACAGGGTTCGACCACTGTGGTGTCCACACAGGCCCAGGTCACCCCCATGGACACGCAGGATATCCCTGAACCTGATGGTATGTCCTGCTTTTGTGTATTTGCCGATGGATTTTAATGTTGTCTGGTCTAATCGAGCTGGGTTTAAGTAGTATCAAGTGCTTAACATCAAGCAACTTTCTTGTTACTTTCCCCGTTTATACATTTGCGTCAAATAATTTTCCACTGAATGGAAGTGACAAATGGCGATGGAGATAGTCTGCAGTGATGCCATGTTGGCTACTTCGGATTTTTAACTCACCAATTGAAGCTAAACATCAGATGTTGTTGTTGTTGTTGTTTTCTAATGTCAGGCATTTGACAATAAAGTCATTTGACCTCTTGCACTCCAATATTTTTCAAAGATATTGTCATGGTTAGCAACTGACGCACAGATTTTGAGATGTTCTGAATCCATTTCTTGATTTGAGTTGCACATTGGACAGTTAGGAGACTGATATATTCCAATTCTATGCAGATGCTTGGCCAAACAGTCATGGCCTGTTGCCAATTTAAATGCAGCTACAGACGATTTGCGTAAATCGGGAATCAACTGTGGATTATGATGCAGAGAGTTCCATTTTTTCCCTTGAGATTGTGTTATCGAATTTTGTTTGTTGAAGTCTAAGTATGTAGATTTAATCAATCTTTTCACAGAGGAATATGTAGATTTAGTAACAGGTCTGTAAGTAGCAGTGCTGCCCTTCTTTGCTAAAGCATCCGCATTCTCGTTTCCCAGGATTCCACAATGGGATGGTATCCATTGGAATACAATTCTTTTATTGAGTGTTATTAGTTGAGAGAGCATTTTAGTTATTTCTGCTATTAGAGATGGAGGTGTGTGTCTAGAGACTATTGATAGAATAGCTGCTATGGAGTCTGACAGTATAACTGCATTTTTAAATTGATTGATGTGGCAGAGAAGATTCCTGAGACTTTCACTTATTGCAGTGATTTCTCCATCAAAACTTGTTGTTCCATATCCAAGAGATCTATAAAGTGAGAAGAGACAGCACGTAACACCTGCACCTGCACCTGCACCTTGTTCCCTGGAGATCAAGAATCCATCGGTGTATAAATGAAGCCAATTTTGTGGAGGGTACCTAATATTAATTGTCTCTAAAGACAATTGTTTCATTATTTCAATGTTTACTTGCTATTTCAGTATTTCTTCTGTTAAATTTAGATTATACTCTATATTTAATGGTGTTAAAGGGTTTGATTTAATTTGTAAGTTTTCTTTTAAATTCGGGACGTTGATTTTCTGTTCCAATTCTTGAACCATGGATATGAAACCTTTTTGAGTTTTTAGTCTACGGAGAGGACTGTATGAATGCCAATTGATCAGATCAGATGTAAAATGCTGACTGGAGTTGCAATCCACAACAAATATCATCTCCAGATTGTGGATCACAAATTCTTGCCTATTATCTGAGAACAATGCCTTACACAGTAGAACCTCTATTATCCGTGGTAATGAAGGGTGTGGGCTGAACGGTTAATCGAAAAAATCGGATAATCCGTACCATGAAAGATTTTCGTAAATTTAGTGAATAATATTTAGACTTTTGTAATTACCTTCATGGTTTTGCTGGTGTTGCGTTGAACATGCTAGATAGTGGATCAGAAGTTCACAATTTAAGTCTGGTTATCGACAGGTTTTTAAGGGGCAAGGAAACTCCTTACAATGGCTGTCTGTGGAGATCTCGTGTTGTAAATTTACATACTTTCTACACTCCAATCTCGTATTCTGATGCGAGATGAGCCACAGTTCATCTTTCCCCAAATCACTCAATTATTTAGGCTACACTTTATTTTTTTTTTTGTTTCTTAGCACAATGAGTGTTCTTTTGACACCCGTAGAAAACATTTAATATAGTAGGTACACAGTACGACAATTCGAACACTAGACCATACTGTGTAGGGGAAAAAGCTTGTAATAACACTCCCTACAAAAAAAAAATAACGTGCTTATACAAGGTACAGTACTTTATTATATTTCTGCAGAAAAAAGCAAGAGAAAGACAGACTATTAATCCACCAATCGGTTAATAGGGTGATGGATAATCGGGGTTCTACTGTATTGAGAAAAGGAACGTTCTACACCTCACAATGTTAACCTTGCATATTTGAAGAGGGATATATCACTAACACTCGCATGATCAAGTTCACTTATGGTTTGGCCTTTCCAAAACTTGAGGGACTTTGCAGAGGGTTTGGTAGCCATTATTTTTCTCGAACATACCCTTAAATTTTTTTCTTAGAACTTCTATTACCGTATTGCGGTGGGGCACCATCTTGTTGGAACATATTGGGAAATTTCCCTTCTTCATTAAGGATGCTCAGAAAAACACTCTCTTGAAGCAGAGAAATGACTGCGGACATAGGGAATTTCAGAATTACAGAAGTGAAGAGAAGCTGAACAAGATTAATTGTCTCATTCATCCGATCAGAGGCTCTGTCGTGTCAAGACTGCCTGGTTAACGATTCTGTATGGGCTATTCCATGTGAAATCGATCAGTAAAAAATCTCGGATTTTTTAATACTCTAATTTTTTCCCTATTTATACAAGGTGCTGAGGACAGTGTATTTTCAAAAATATACTATCGAAAGTCAAACGGTTTTCGTACTATTGAGCGACAAATTTAGCGTATTTTATAAAAACAAGCCTCTTTCAGCGCTCAGAACTCTGGAACCATTTACTGCAGAACATTGAACGGGAGCTCATTTTGAAGCTGACATTTGGTAGGTTATGATAAGAAATTCTTATTTTTATTGTATACAGAGCGACAGATAATCTGATTTTACTTACTTTTAGGCTTTTTGCCCATTTGTAAAAATGTAAAAAATATTGAGAAAAAACCTTGCATTATTAAGAGGGATTCGGCATTGTTTGCTTAGTGGCTCAGCAATGAGTTTCGAGGGTATTAAATAAATTATTTTCACACGCCTAGACTTAAATGGCGCAGTACCGCACGCACTAGCTGAGAGCTGAAGATAAGCAAGCATTGGGCGTCATTTTATTCCTGTGTTTATGAAAACTTGTGATAAAGCTAGCCCAGCTATGTGCTACTAGACGAAACATCACGTGTTTATGTCTCCTGGCCTTGCTTGCCTCGGCTAGCTCCCGCCTCACAGTCAGCTGGTTACTTCATGTGCGTACTATTTATTTTCTTTATTTGATATTTTCAATACTTTCTTATCAACATACCACCACTAAAAAATATGTGTTTATTTGTACTTTCAATGCGGAATCTAACCATATATTTTAAAAATATTTTTTCGTGGGCAAAGGCGTCTTAATGAAGAAAATTCTAAATTTCTCCATTTCCATAAAAAGTAAGAAAAACAGAAAGCCACAATTTAAAGTCACACAGTAATTGTGTGCACTCACAGTTGAGTTCTGGTGTCTTGTCAGCTCATGTGAGTTGTGTGGATATAAAAGGAAAAATTGTGACTGTGTCATGTATAGTTCCTGGGGTAGCTCAGTTGGTAGAGTGTTCGCGTGCTAAGCGAAGGATCCCAGGATCGATACCCGGCCACAGAACAATTTTTCCTTGAAATTATTCAAACCTGCTTTACAGGGAACTACTACCTGAAAGCCAGATTTGTATAGAGTAAGAAAAACTGTTTACATGTCAATATAAACTTTAATTTCTCAGCATCAAAATGAACCATGATTTTGATCATTGGGTGAAAGGGTTTCGAAGCCACAACAGTTTAAAGTTGCTAATTTTATGAAAATACGATAAATTTTTAATTCAAACACTATGAAGTTGTGATGCCTCAAACTTTGCTCAAAGCATTGTATCACAGTTGTCAACGAACAGAAAAAGCTTCATTGTATTTAAAAATTGCAAGGTCAATTTTCTCTATATATTGGTAGATTTGAGATGGAATAGCCCGTATAGAAAAACTTAGCCAGATATGCCCAAGAAGTGGCCTAATAAAGAAGAGGTGATATAGGTTAAAGATGGCAGTAGTTACGAGAGCTCTGTGGGGAAAAGAAATAGAAGGTTCCAAATGTTTTTGGAGTAATTAGTGAAGAATCCGTCATTGAGTTAGGTTTTATATAAAAAATAATAACAACATGAAAATACATTAAATGAAATATGTATAAAGTTGATTCTCATGTTCTGATGCTTATTACAGCTCCGGAGAGTGCAACTGCCACCAGCACTTCTCATCCGAAAGAGGAGAAAGTTGTGAATGGCTGTGTGGACTCAGGCAGTGCAACACCGCTGGTGGAAAATGGAGTCACTGTAGAGGAAGTCCGTGGTGAGAGGGAGAGAGACAAGAACCCTCCCAAAGCCATGGTGAAACCTCAAGTTCTGACGCACGTCATAGAAGGATTCGTCATTCAGGAAGGTACACAATGTAAATACAAATAACTTTGTTATGTTTCTTCTTATATTATAGGATAGCATAAATACTTTAATGCTCGACCATGCCGAAATGTAGTAATTATACACCTGGTAGCAGCCCTTTAATGGACCTCATTAAAGTACATCTATTCATTAAAGTTCAGGTGTTCCACCAATCAGAAAATACCATTATAGCAATATGAAAGCGCAAGTATCGATTATTCTCGGATATGCAATCGAAAGACAACAATAAATCACCTATATTTGAAATAAAGTCAGTTCTGTTACTATAATAATTAACGTTAATTGTAAATAATATTCAAATAAATTCAATTTGTCATCTCGTTTTTCAGTGTCTAATTCAATTTCAAGGTTATATCAAGATTAATGTTTATTTTACTCTCTAGATTATATCAAGGTCAATGTCGACATTTGTTTCTCGGAAAAAATCAATACTTTCGCGTCTGCGCACATCTCACAATTTACGACGTATTGCACAAGGTCAGTTCCGCTCCTCAGTCAGATAAGAATAACATGAATACTTATGATTAATTTCAAGTTAGAAATATGGTCGAGCATAAAATGTCGTATGAAACTTGCCTATAATGGTAATTAAGACACTCGTATGAAAATTATGAAACTCGCTTGCACTCGTTTCATAAACATACTCGCGTCTTAATTACTACCATTATAGGCTCATTGCATAATGTACTATATACTGACAATGTCTGAAATTCTTCCTAAATGTATTTTGCATGGAATTTGAGGAAGTGACCCAGAATGAAAGGGTTCTGGGTATTAATTTGCATGCTCTTTGTCGCCCATCTCAAAATTCACTGCTGTCATTAATCTTCATCTATTTTTCGGTAAATATTGGATAATGCAATAAAACTTAATTTATACGTTTTTATGGGGATCTGAAGTAAAAGACTGTAAGTGAGAAAGACGTATAACTGAAATGGCATTTTAATTACATCTGAAATAGCATTAATTAATAATTCATGATTATTTTATAAAAAAAAAGTCGGTTACAAACACAATTTTCTTTCACTCTTTGAAATTCAAAAACCAATTAGCAACCTTCCCGTCATATCAGGTTGAGTCTACTGTTAAAATATTTTCGGTTTGGTGGGGTGTTGTATTCAATGCGTCACAGCTTTGGATCTGGATTCTCATTGTTTAAAATGTTCCATTTCTTCCCTCTGCACATACTTCTCTCCCCTCTCTAAATTAATTCTCCCACTGGCGCATAAATGATTTAGGTACGAAGCTAGGATGTGCGGAGACAAGAATGGACAGCTTTGAATTTCCAGGAATATCAAAACCAGCCAGATTATGTCTTTACAGAGAATTGGATTAATTTGGAAATTAATACCACAGTTAAGTATTTCAGAATTAGACTATGTTAAATTAACTATTTCTGTCTTTATACTCCTTATATCTATTAATCACTCCATTTCTGTACGAATAATAATTTCTGATTAAATTACAATTTATTCACACTCAAACACTCAGATTCGACAAATTTAGATTATCGGTTTATTTATGTTACAAGATATGGTGAAAAACAACTGACAGAAATGACCACTGTGAGTTCGTGTTTTCTCGTCTTTTGCGCACTTTTCATTCGTAATTTCTTGTCTATTTTTGATAACAATAACTAATAAGAATAATATTTTTAATTAGTAGAGTGACTTAATATTTAATTAGTAGAGTGACTTAATAACATTTTTTCTTTTATTGTGAAATTTTATGAATACAACTCTCAACAATTGCGCGTCTTTAATTAAACCAAAAGAATTTACCAAAGAAAGAGTAGCATCTTGAGTGGTTTTTAGCACAGGTGCATATTATATTCATCAGTTTTTTCTGAATTTTATGATAAAAAATTAGCGTGCGTATTATATTCAATGGTATAAATACGGTATTTTCGCGTTCTTGCATTTTTACTGCAAACCTAATTTCGAGCAAAATTTAATTGTAATGTATAAATGAAGTTTTGTACCTCTTGGAGTTTAAAATATGATCGTATAGTGTGAAAATCATTGAAATAAATTAACATGGAAAGTATAGGAATTTTGCCGGGATTTCAGAAAAGAAGTATAAGTGAGAAAAGTATAAATGAAGTATGAAAAAACCTGTACCGGTTAGTGAGAAATGTATAAATGAAGTTTTACTATAAATAGGAAACATGCATTACTATATATTTTATTTTTAAGTAGATTTCGTGATCGTTAATTTTATTGGAAGAGAAAGGAACGTGTTTTGATTAAAAATCTCTATCCCTATTGTAAATAATATGTATTTTAATTCTCCCATTTATGAGGGAATCGAAAATGGGTGTGATGTCACTGCACGGGTTCAGATTTGACACGTGTATGTAGTGGGACTCTGTTATGGAATTTGCAAGTGTATATTATATAGGTTAGAACAGCAATTTTTAAATCTTATAAGTTCGAGGACTCCTTTCACATGATGTGAATTTTGCCGGACCCCTACATAACACATTGTCCTAACTTTATGCTTTTGCTTAGTGCAAAGTAAGAAAATATTTTCATACATATAGGCCTAAGCTATTTATTTTTCACTATACAAATTATTACGAACTCAAGCTTAGTGTACAAACTTTGCAAAAATTGGCCTTGTTAATAATAAAGTAGTTATAAGAACAACATTTTTAATGACAACTAAGTATACAGTATGATATATCAATTCTACTGGAGCTATCGTAAACTTGATGATCGAAGTTGTTTTATACTTCATATCTTTTAATAAATGAGAATGGAAATTTGCTTGTTTATTATATTAATGTGTAGGGCCAGACATTGTATTGTTCCTGTCTTGTGAGGAAAATTTGTATTTAACTTATAAGAACCCATATCATCAAATTAGGAATGCCATTTTTGTAATAGAAGCACTTGCTTCTTTTCAGCTTCTGAGCCATTTGCTGTCAATCGATCATCGCTTCTTAATGACTTGGTACAAGTATCAAAGCCAAATAATCAGCAGTTATCGGATAAAGAACACCAACAGCTGGTTGATGGGGATGAGCCTCCAAGTAAGTATCCAACCCTTGTAACTGACATGGTTTGACTTACTATGATAGTTTCCGTATTTTTGTATACATGGTGTTTTTAGTGTCAGCTTCACTCATTTGCTAGTCTTCTTGCAATGTACACCACTGATTTTACTATGTTCTGGATGGTTTTAGATGGGGAAAAAAGTCCAAATCAGGTTATCGGTTCAAACTGGATTCAAACCTTGCCCAGACAAAGCCTCAGAGCATGAAACCCAGTATCTATTCTTAGACCATACTGGTTGTATGTCATGGTTTTCATGGACAGACTACAGAATTGGTTTACTCCATCACTTCTTTCAACAGAAAACAGACCATTTCTGCTCATGTCTAACATTACCAGAGTACAAGAATATACCATGGAACTTGTAAAGCGTGAATTTAGAATTTGTTCTTCTGTATCATAATTTTTATGTGCCAACTGCCTTTTAATATGTCACGGACTCTCTTAAAAGACGAGAACAATATAAAGAAGCATCTTAAAATGACAGAACATTGTTATTTTATTTTTGTTTATTGGGTAGCTCAGTTGGTAGAGCAGCTGGCTATGGACTGGAAGGTCTGGGGTTCGATCCCAGGTGGTAGAGGATTTTTTTCTCGTTGCCAAACTTTCAGAATGGCCCTGAAGTTCACTCAGCCTCCTATAAAATTGAGTACCGGATCTTTCCCGGGGGTAAAAGGCGGTCAGAACATGGTGCCGACCACACCACCTCATTCTAGTGCCGAGGTCATGGAAAGCATGGGGCTCTACCTCCATGACCCCCAAGTGCCTTCATGGCATGTTATGGGGATACTTTTACCTTTACCTTTTTACTTTTTCGCATTACTCTCTCAGCTTTTCACAGTAGAGATCTTGCTTCAGTTTCGGCAAGTATCAATGGAATTTGTGTTGAGGCAGATTTTTTCTAAGTACTCAAGTTTTTATCGTTTTAATTTCACCATTACTCTTTAAGTCCTTATATAATAAGTGTAACAAGGGCCAGAACAGGTCACATTGTCACTCAATTGTACCTACACCGATTTCACATTTCTGATAATCCTACTTGTCTGTGGTGTAATAATCATGATGAAGATCTGGAACACATTCTTCTATACTGTCCATCCATAAACCACAAAAGAAGTAAATTAAAATCATCAGTACCAGCTGCAGAAAGGACAGCCCTGCAGTATATATTGACTACACCCCACCTCTGGCTACTAGCAACAGGCATCTATAATGAACACCGATCAAAATACCCCTCATTTCTCGTGAAAAACAACAACTGAATAGACTACAGTGGACTATAGTGGACTTTATGTTGTCAGCAAACAGCTGGATACATTAAGAAGATTGATTGATATAATAAGTGTACTGTATAGCAGTTGTAAGCTCTAGTTCAGCTTATTATTTGGAAACTGTAAATGAGATTATATCCATTGTTATAAATATGTTGGATAATTGATGGAAATAGTCTGAAATAAACCTTTCTGAGTCGGAAATTACATTATGTAATTATCCTTCCATTCCTATAAGAAATTCAAGAATAAAATTCCGGACATTTAAATGTGTTTGTATTAGAGCTTATTCATAAAATTAATTGTTTTTCACAGAGAAGAAGCATGCCCCAGATTTGCTGATGCAGGTGCCGACAGGAACAAAGGGTGAGCTAGCGAAATGCGAGTTCTGTGGGAAGGTTGACCAGCGTTCCAAGTTCAAGAAGTCCAAGCGGTTCTGCTCCATGTCGTGTGCAAAGAGGTAATTTCGTTAAGAGACTTGCTCCACACTTGTGGCGAATTTGAGTAACTGGGAAAATTTACAATTTGCTGTCACATGAAATAGTAATTTCCCTGCCAAATTAAACTTCTGCAATAATTGTCCTTTATCTTTCCTGAAAATTAATTAATTAAATTTATTTATATTTATGTTTACATGTGTCTTTATAATTTTCATTTGAAAAGAAAAAAAAAAAAAGACAATTTACAAAAACGAATTTTCAACAATATATTCACGACAAATTGAAAACAATTAAATGCAAATACCCTGAGGTTGTTGCATTCAAATATTCTTAAAAGCCAACCCCTGCCTAGCCTTGAAATTTTTTATATTTTCTTGCCGTGCTATAGTCAGGCTTTTATTTGGCACATTTCTGTCGAAATTGCATAGCCAAGCTGCCATTTCTCCATTATACGAGTATATTTAATTAGTTTGGCCTCCATACTGGGAAATTTAACTTTTAACCACGAAAAGCTCTCCTATTTCTAGTGGTATTTAACAACAGCGCCTTCTTTTTTCTCCAGTCTCTGATTCAACTTTCACTTACATCAGATTTAGGGTTGCAGCACAATTTCCATGTTCCTTTGCATCTTCGATAATTTAAGTTTCTTTCTTTTCTTTTTTCAGTAGTACTTATTTTCAGAATTTAAAATATGAGATGCACAAACTATACAGTTATCACACTTGAACTTAATTCTAACACATATATTGCTAATGCAAATGTTAACAATTGAAATATCCACACAAAAAGTTAATGACATGCATTACCACCTTACAAGTTGAATGGGAGGAAAATTGGGCAGTGTTGCCAACTTGATTTCGAATAAGCCACACACCCATATTTTTTACTTATATATTTTAGGAAAAAGTGCACGGTATTCGAAAGAATACGGTAATTACTGGTACTTATTTATCACTCTATGTCCCCTTTTCTGTGTACACAGTTACACACCGTTTGTCTCTACAGTTCCCCAAAAGTCATAAAATATTAGTAATGTTTGCTGAATGTTTCTTAGAAGTAGTTTAAATATTTGTCTCGTATGTCCCAGTCTTACATTGTGTTTATGTAGTTTCCCCCTATATTAGAGATGAATGCATAATGCGTTCTGTAACATCAGGTACAACGTTGGTTGCAGCAAGCGGTTGGGTATGTTCAAACCTAACTCCAACCAAGGAGGGGATACACAGGCAAAGAAGGGAACGATACCTGAGGTTAAAGACCAACAGTGGCAGAAACCAGCTCCTGGGAAGAACCAGGAATGGGTAAGTATGATGATTCACATTATTATTATATTTCTTAACATATTATTATAAATCCTATAACTAGAATTTGTATGTGAAATATAAGGAACATTATGAAATATGTACGAAGGTAATATTCTTTGAAAATTATGTGTTGGTTGATGACTGTACATGCATTTAACTGTGCATATAAATACATATATCTACGAAAAAAAATATATAGGCTGATCTGTTTGGGTATGGATAATATTAATTTATTATTATAAAGCTATAATGATAGTATGAGAAATTTTTTGCTGGTAATATTATGCTTAAAATATGGGAATTTTCATACATGGCAAGAATGAAAATCAACGATGCATATTGTGAAATGAAAATCGTAGATGATTTAAATGGCTACAGTGCTAAATTTGAGAGTGTTAAACAAATTCGAAGAGAATTTTGATGTGAGTATGTTGTGTGTAATGTACTTAAATATGTTTTCATAATGTTGTGGTACCGATATCTAACATTTGTAGGAACAGATTCTGTGTTAAAAAATGTGAGGCGAAGCCTAGTATGAGAAGCAGCCTATTCCGTCTACCATTGTTAACTTGCCTTTTCTCTTGGCAGATAAACATACACAATTGCATAAGACCTTTCTGAAGTTTTTTCTTTACTGAAAACCTACGAGCTTGAAAGGTGAAGTCCAAAAGTTAACATAAGGTTGCAGCAAAGTGTATGGACCATTCTTCTTTGCAGAAAAGTCAATACGCTATGGATCTTACTTGGATATGTTGCAGTTGATTCTGTTACCACAACTCGAGAAAGACAATAATATGAATCTTGTATTCCAGTAAGATGGTGCACCTCTCACAGGGCATGGGAAGTTCGTCATTTTCTGTACAGCTTTCAGTCTTATGTGGTGTGGTAGTGATTGATCAATTGCTTGGCCCCCAAACTCCCCACATCTAACCTCTCCTCACTTCTTTGTGTGGGGTTTTGTTGAAGACACTGTCTATTCACAGAAATCCAGGAACACTCATGATCTAAGAGTAAAAATTACTCGAGCTTTCCAACAAATCACCCCTCTTTTACCTCATAAGTGACTCAGAAACTTGGAATACAATGAGGAAAAATTCTGTGAATTTGTGGGTTATAACCTATGAGCTTCACCTATAGAAATGCATTGAAAGTTTTGCGTCCATTGAACATATACCTCCTCATATCTCATATTTAAGCTTGGTGCAGAATAAAGCAAGAAACGTCGGATTATAAAATAACTACATAGATACTTGTATGCTGCAGTCTTTTAACCCCCTTAGTGCCGGCCCCCTTTACATAATATTATGTGAAAAATTCCAAGTAAATTTACACAAATGAACCATTCCACTGAACCATATCATGATTAGATCGTGACCGGCACTTCTAGCAAAATTATAAAATCACAATGTAATTATGATTGGCACTCAAAGGGTTAAATAAAGTAGTTTATAGGCTTTCATTGATGAACTGATAATGTGGATTGCATTGTTCAGTGTTCCATTGATTTAATGTATGTGAGTATGTTACTTCATTCTGTCAATCTGTTTTCTGGTTCAGATTTAGCAAACATGGAGCTCTACCTCCATGCCCCCCAAGCGCCATCATGGCGCGAAAAGGGGAAAACTTTACCTTTATCTTTATATACAAAAGAGGTATGCGATTTGTGTGGCTTGAAGCTGTTAGTGTATAAGTTTAAGTTCTTGTTTTTGTGTGATACTTTTTAAAATAATTTTATCATTAAATACAAATTCTGCCGTTTTGATCACTTATGTTCAAATTAATTATAACCATTGAGGTTAGAGCCTGAAAGATAAACCATTTTTATAGTCAAAACTTACCAATTCTGATTTTAAAATGACAAACATTTCATGTTTTTTCATAGGCTAATGGACAGCCTGAGGCAACAACAGGAGCAACAGATGACAATACAGATACGAATGATTCTAATGCATCTGGACCTGAGAGCTCGTTATCACCTTCTGAGGCTCCAGATGTACCGCTGGTCGACATGGAAGACAGTTCTGCCTCAGAATCAGTCTCAGCAACAGCACAACCTGCACAGAGGGTGAATCCTCTCAAGTGGACGGTTAGTACATTACCCTCTATATGTTTGTCACACAAAGAGATAAGCTATATTTCTGTGTTACTTTGCTCACATTTGAGATTTAAAAAAATTTTTCTACATATTGTGATTTTCTACTGACTGACCTCAATGTCAACCAGTCACAAAAATTACAACATGTTCATAATTCTTGTGTTCGCTTCGTCTACGATGTCCGTCGAGCTGACCACATTACCCCATCCTTCCAAACTCTAAACTGGCTACGGCTTAACGAACATAGAAATTTTCATTCTCTTGTTCTCCTTTTCCAAGTCCTTCACACTTCTACACCTACCTACCTTGTCTCCCGTTTCAGTTACCTGTCATATCATAATCTCTTCACACGCACGCAAAATAGCCGCATACTAGCCATGCCAACACATAAGACATCATCGTATTAATCATCATACACAATCTCGCTCTCGCGCTTGTGGAATACCCTACCCAGTGACATCAGAGACTGTCGGAATTTAGTAGCGTTCAAAAGCAAGCTTATTAAGCATTTTCTTACTGTGTAGAGTAAGTTTAATTTGTACTTATCAATAAAAAGAAATGCTTCTCTCTTCTTAACTTTCACAATAAACTGTCTAGCTTTTATTAATCAGTTAATCTTTTAGTACTTCGATTTTTATTGTATCTGTAAATTTAATAATAATTGTAATTATAATTGTAATTGTATCCTTAATATTGTAGTTGTAATCCCCTGGTAGAGGGGAAGAGAAGGCCTGATAGCCTTATCTCTACCAGGTTAAATAAAAAAATAAATAAAATAAAATATTCCTCATGTTTTGCGTGTTCACATAATTAAACTCAATTGAGAACAATTAATTTTTAGGGACAGTAAAATTTCTTAAAATGGCTTTGTTAGGGAAAGGAAGTAAAGCTGGAAAGCCTGACTTGTAGATTTACGGAATGTTAAAGAATCGTAACTTTACTGACAGGGATAAATTGCAACATAGAGAATGCATAGGGGAAGTTGTCCCCACCCTCGGCGCTCAGGACCTTGCTCACCACACGGCAACGCTCTCTCTGCTCCCCGCCCCGGTGGCTTGCTGTCAGCTCGTCTTGCTTCAATCAGGCCCACCACATTACAATGAAAACCACATTAAAATTGAATGTGCATTAGACACTGACGTATTTAGCTGAACACACAACACTCATGTAGTACATATTTCCCTGAAATTAACACACACCAACTTCGAATAAAACATCACTCACCTGTTAATGTTATTACACTTACGACCTCATTTTGGGTAGTCGTAAGTTTGAGAGATGAAGTTTAGGACTACATCATGCCCCAACATCAAATCCCACACATTACATTTCTACAATACGTTCTGCTAGTCCCCATTGAACATAATTAGATTCATTTTCCCTTCCACCGCCAATTCATCTTGGTAGCTGAGTAGTCTAAAGCGTTGCTTAAAACCGTGTGTATGTTCCGTTGCATTTCGTTCACAAGTTGTTGTTGTTGTTGTTGTTGTTGTTGTTGTTGTTATCTAATGCTGGGCTTTGGCAACAAAGCCATTAGCACTCTTGCTCTCCAATATTTCTCTGTGGTGGATCAATCACGTAGAACTTCATAGGTTTGTAGATGATCTTCAGCCATTTTTTCTTCTTCATTGCATAGACAACAATTTGGATTCAGACCCCTAAATATGCAGTGCCTGGGAAAAGTGACACAAGTCAGTTTCCACAAAACTTTTCTGATAATTTATTGACAACTTACGGAACATCTGCTCGCTTGGAAAAAGAGACGTAAGTATTTCTCCCATACAATAATTCATACAGAAAAAAATCAAAACGACATAAACGAGTGTAAGTTGTCAATAAATTATAAAAAAAAAGCTTGTGAAAACCGACCCATGTCACCCTTCCCAGGCACTGCAAAAATGTGTTGTTGTTGTTATCTAATGCCGGGCTTTGGCAACAAAGCCATTAGCATTCTTGCTCTCCAATATTTCTCTGTGGTGGATCCATCAGGTAGAACTTCACAGGTTATGAGATGATCTTCAGTCATTTCTTCTTCTTTGTTGCATAGAGGGCAATTTGGATTTGTGTAAATTCCTATTTTATTCAAGTGTTTGGCCAAATAATCGTGTTCTGTAAGCAGTCTGAATTTTGCTACTGCAGACTTACGTGGGATTCGTTCACAAGTTTGACAGATCGAATCCTAGCCTTGGCAAAGTCATAAGAAGAAAAAGAGAAAGCTGGAGCTAGGAAAGAGAGGGAAAGTGAAAAGGACGAAGTTCTACTTTTGCTTCGTAGATGTCGCTTTCACTTTCTTACTTATAGTTTTGTCCACTAGATGTCACACCACCCAAACCCCCCCATTTCCACTCTTTCCCACTAGAGTGTCTGGTGAGCTAGTAGGGGAAAAGTGGAAGGGGTCGTGGGCGGAGCTTGTATGTTCTCTATATTGCGATTTCCCCACTGAGAGGACGCCATGAAAAGTTTACTGGACATTTCTGACCCACGTCGAAATTGAATTCTAAAGTAGCATATTAGGCACATATGGGTGACCTAAATGCATGTGCGTTTGCCTCAAAACTCATTTGTAAACTGTGATGTGTTAATTGAGAGGTCTAGGGTCGGGAGGTTTATGCCTCAGCCTAACTGTGAACAAATCAGATGTCATATTGTAAAGGGAAGAGACCAGGTGGCACAAGGAAGTGTTATCTGTGAACATTATTGGTAATAAATATATATATTTTTTGTAGTACTAAAATAAGTATAAGGCAAGATCTATTTTTCCCCCCAGGAGTTTTTACTTCTGTTATCCAAAAGTTCTAAATGTGCCAAATAAATTGCAGAGTTTGTGTTAATAGAGTTTCATGTGTGAATCACTTTTAAGGCGAAAAGATTAATTGCTTTTGTTGTTTGTAGGTTTCAGATGTGTGTGAATTTATTCGGACTCTACCCGGTTGTTCAGATTACGTGGAAGACTTTGCCATCCAAGAAATTGATGGACAAGCTCTCATGTTACTGAAAGAAGACCACCTGATGACTGCCATGTCTATGAAGCTTGGTCCTGCCCTCAAGATCTGTGCCAAGATTGACACGATGCGATGTGATGTCAAAGAGAAATAGGAGTGAGTTTTTGAACGTTAGGTCGGAATTAGAGTCAAATGTATGATCTCAGAACTAGGCAGTTATAAGCATTACACTAACAAGGACTGCAGTACTCGAGCAGCAATTTGGTTTACTTCAGATCGCTTTTGTAGTTCATAAAGTGATCTGTAGCAGCCACAGACATTTAAGAGACTGAAAAATTTTCATGAAGAGCAGGGCTTCCCAAATCCAATATAACGCCCTATTCTTGATTTTGTTTTGGAGTTACATATTGCTTAGCAAAATGTACAAGAGTGATTAAAAAGGTAAATTTTTCTTTTTTCAAGATATATAAACACAGTATGATGAAACAAATGTGGCACATGGAGACATCTGGGATAGGTTTTTGCATCATGCGACAGATGGCAGCACAATTGTTCGGAAAATAATGGTAACAGTATACCAACTGCTTAGAGGGGACTTCATGGACAAGGAGCAGCCTCCTACTGTTGCTGATAGTTGTAATTTTTAAAATATTCGTACCTGTTGGCATACAGTTCTTTACTGTACTGCTGCATCATTTTTCTTTCAATCACAAGAGTCTTGTACTGCTGTGTATTGCATAATGTGAATATCTAGCGTGCAGATGTCTCCACTTGCCTTGTTACTTTCACCACGCTGTATTTCTTCTTCATAATTTAGAGAAAATTTGCCTTAAAGTAGTTGAAAGTAAGAAATGGAATTGATGTTACAAATGGTTCTGAAGCAACATGATTTTGTCAAGGATATGGGACAAAATTGTTTGTTCATAATTGTTCTTTAATCACATTTGTTGACGATGTGAAATTTTGTGTTTAGTACCATAAATTAATTGTACTTCTACATTAATTTGTGTATTTCATTCTGTCAGATTGGACAGAACTTCTTTTGAGTGGGCAGAGGAAGTAAAGATCTGTTTGGGTGGATCTTGTCTAATTACTGAACATTTAACATATGACTCAGGTTCTCTGATTACATACGGAAATAATGTAATGTTTGTGTGAATTCAGTAATGGAAATCAAATATATCTCTGTATACTTTCTTTGAATGGCAATTGTGCGTACACTACATAAGCATGCAGAATTTCTGATGAGATTAATTGAATTTATGGTTATGATGTGTATGGCAACATACATAGAGTCGTGAGAAACAGATATATTCAGGCATGTGAAAGTTTATGTCTAAAAAGAAATGATAGACAGATAATAAACCTACATATCTTCTCGAATTTTTTTTTTTTTTTACTGTATCTTCACGAATGTCTTGGGCTATGTTGTCGTGAGATACAGTAAATTCAGGGAACCCTCTTTTACAAATAATTTTACTTTTGTGTACTGTATACATAAATATCTGTTTCTGTAATGAATATCTCACGCCATCATTTTTAACATATGTCAGGTTCCAGTCATGAACAGCTAGATGAGACAGTTGTCAACAGGATACTCTGTATTTTAGGATTACTTCTATAATTCGTATTTGGTTATTTATTATTGTACTCAACATTTGTATATCTTGTTGTGAAATATCAGGAATTATGCATACTTCATGATTGGAAATAGAGGCTGATAGTGGGTTATATATTAGCCCAAAGTAAATCAGCTTCATTAAGCCCAGAGAACATATATTACCACGTCAAAAGAAGAGATTTAATTAAAAAATTGTTTGATCTTAACCAGTTTCAATCCTACAATATCTTTTAGTGATCATTTTGTGCACCAGATTTATGACAATTTGCAGAATTCCAATGCAAGGTATTTTAATACTAAATATGTTTTATTTTATGTGACATAAATTTGTAGGTTACATCATCTAAAATCGACAGATCCTTTCTTGTCTGCTCATGCAAGAGATATAAGAACTGGTTCTTTATTTGCTCTCTGTTACTCTTGATTTATTTTTGTTGTATTGATGTTTCCTTTGTTTATGTTTGCAGCAATTAATAATACTTGGAGGTGTGTTATATTGATTGAAGTCATTTTTCACATGTTTCTGTATGTAAACTGGAGTTCCCCCTAACTTATTCAAACTTCACACTAATTTATAGATGGAGGAAAGAATGAACAAGTCTAGTCATTTCTGTACAATAAGATCAATATTTCTCTATCATCAGATGTATTATTTTTTGCTGCAGTGTTCAGTAGATCTTTGTGGAATCTAAAGTCCATGGAGACTAGAAACCATTTTGCAGTGTTGTACAGATTAATGTACTGACATGTGGCTAAAACGTTTTAGAACATAAATGTTATGTTATATTTTAATGCTTCACCATACTGAAAGTAATAATGATTCCAGAATTACATACCTAATATTCCCCATCAACACAACATTCCTGTTCAGGAAGTAATTAAGTTTGTTAATTTGTTTATTCTTGAAAGACATTGAGGGTTGTTTTGACCATTAGCCTTCCGACATTCGTATAAAAAAATTTTCAAATCTTTCTAATTTCTGATTAAACTTTTACATGTTGGCAGGTAGTCCTTTTTCGTACTTGAGTATGCTTGCTTACATAGTGTGGCTATAAGTGAATAAAAAGATTTATATTTTCTGAGGGCGTTTGAGACCTAAATTTATATGTTAAATCTGATCTTGCTTGTTTTGTGCAACAGATACTTTTACTTAAATTCAGATTGTGGTAAAAATCTACAGAATAGCTTCATGTGTAATTAACAAAACAACGAATTCTCTAGCTATTCCCAAGTTAAATTTGTCGTAAAAATAATTTGGCATTGTAGGCTATGAGATCTATTACAATCTCAGTCTCTCATTTCATATGACATCTAACTTATCTTCCCATTTGGCATGTATGAGATTTGTTTTCTTTCTTTTTCGTGGGGGAGGGGAAGGATTCTGTGAATTTTTTACCTTCTGGCGTAATGTTTTCAATTTAATATGTTACATTGAGTAAATTCTAAAATTGGTTGCACTTTTAATTCTTGTGGAATATTCTAATTCAGCTATGGTCTACAGATGAATAATCAGTTTGTCATATATAACTCATCTGCTATTGCCAGTCTTTATTGACAAGAATTTCAGTGATTGAAGTCTAATTTCCATAATATACAAACAGTAATTTTATTATATTTTCTGGATCTAGTTTGGATACTAATTTTTACTGTAGGGAATTTGAATACTGAATTTATTAGTTTTATAATATTTGGAACTTTGATATTTTCACGAGTATCATCATCTTTCACATGTAACATTTCACAGCTAATTTAGAAGTCTCAAAAGAACTAAAATGTCTTATAGCTGGGTCAGTGATTTCACTATCGTGTTTTTCAGAGTGTAAATGTAGTAAGTGATATTATTTACTTTGTGTGACGTCATTCAATACTAAATTTAGATTCAAATAGGTATGAGTCATACTTGTACAGTTGAATCGATTATTGTGAAGTGTGTACTACATGAATAAATATAGATGAAGTTTGTATTTTTACCCCCTCACTCTCATTAAAAAAAAAAATTATTTTTCAGTTTCTGTAAAAACATCGGCCCTTTTCAAATGTCAAGACTGAAAAAATCTTTAAAAGTATCGTTAGAGACTGTAACAGACCATTGAAATGCGATACTTGATTAGAGATGATTCCCCCCCTCTGCTCTTTGAAGATCTGTAAAATTACTTTCAAAGATCCAAAACTAATTCCTGATCTACTTCGAAAATCTGCCGTGGCCATGTTTAGATTGATTACTGGTCATGATTGCCTCAGTAAACACCTCCATCGTATTGGAGTACTGAATTCACCTAAATGCTCACTGTGCACCAGAGAAGAGGACATGGAGATGGAGCACCTGGCTAATTGTGAAACTCTTAGAACATTTGTGGACCTTCCATCAAAATATTGGGAAGCAAGAAGGATGATGACTTCATTGTTAAATCCAGAGCATTAGATACACACACACTCACACAAAATTACTTTCAGATGATTTAATTGTTCATAAGATATTAATTAAACAGAGCTTGTTACATGTATTGGAATCAATATCATTGTATTAGGTATGGTGACACATTAATTTGAAAGACAACTCAATATCACTTTAAAAATTTCTCTAGTGGAGACAGACAAGTTCATGGGAATGGAAGAGAGATACTGTTCACAGTTTCATTATTTTCATCACAGTAAATATGCATCATTGCCATATTTTCCCTTTATTACATTCTACGTTACATCTTATTTATTATTTCATGCTTTTAAGTTATTTATAAAGCTTAAAGTAAATGTTTATATATAGGTAAATATGAAAGTTTCATCATATTCTGTGCAGACATTATGATATTGATAATTGGTCGTTACTTGTCTGGCTCCCACTCCTGAAAGAGTTTTAATTGACTAATTTGTATTATTCTGACCACATACATACTATAAATGGTTTCATTCTCCATGTACTTTATCTCCACATGTTATTTTTAACTTTTATTCAATTTATTTGTAACATAGGGTGTTTTATAAATATGTACTCCATATGAGTCCTCCACATCTGAAGTAGGTATAGAGAGACCCAGAATCACGTATCTGTGCGAACATTTAATATACCAACTATATTTACTCGAAAATAAGGCCACTACTTTTAAGATATTCCTTAATTAGCAAAAATCAAAACTAAATATTTCTTTTTCTCCATATATTGATCCCTTTAATTCCCATAAAGAAGGCGGAACAAGGATTGAAAAGTTTGATTCAGCATGTTTTAAATTTTACAACCTAGCCAGAGCCAATTATCGTAAATTTTACGAAAAAAAAAAAAATTATTATTTTGACATGTTTTCATTGTTTGACTAAACAGTTACTAAAACATGTCTCAGTTTTTCTGAGTTCTGGTGAAACATTTCAGTTTTAACCACACCAAGTAATCATTTGGTCTATGAGAAATATTTGTGCAAAGTTTTATTACATTATTCGAATTGTAGGTGACCTAAGTATTAATTCCTTTAAAGAGCTGTAAGATAACCTGATTGCATTTAAAAGTAACTACTTGACAATTTCCCGGATATGAATATTTTTTTTTTTTTTTTTATTTTCTAGTCTAGAAAATCATATTTCTCAAAAACTAAGATAATGCTATTATATTTTACCATACATTTTAAACACTGTATTCCAAGGAAATGTGTGTTATTTTTTATGTCACTTGAAAAATACAGCCAGTATAATTTTTATGCATGACTTTAAGAAAAATTCAACACTAATTTTTTTTATTTCAAACCACAAATGATAACAAAAAAAACAAATACACAATTCCATTATTCAATTGTTCAGTGACATGTTAAGCCATGAAACTAGAAACGTCTTAACTCATTCATGTTAATCTGATTTGTTGGTAATTTAATACATTTTTGTATTTAATTTTTTTGTGGACTAAAAAAAAAAAATTGAAAATTTCAATGTTATCTAATCTTAGTGAAAGAAATTGGTGATTAAAATATCATTGGAATCAGATAAAATTTGTGGAAATTAAACTCAATAGCGCATACCCTTAAATACTGTAATACCAATACATTTCCTTAAGATTTTTTGAATTTGTTGTATTAACTTTTGTTAAATACTTTGCTCCCCTACTTTTTGTTAAGATTGAGAACCTCAATTTGTAGCGTTAAAAGTGAGCTAAAAAGGAGTCTTAAATCTGAATAATTAGTATTACGGTAGTTAGTTCTCAATATAATGACTACTTTCTACACTGATGTGACTAAATGAGTGTTAGTAATCATTCAGATAGACAAGAGTTTGTCACACCTAAGTGATGGGGAGGTGAATGACATTTTGTAGCTAGAAACCAATTCACAAATTTACAAACCTGAGCCAGTAGTATAACTCGGTTCTTTTAAATTCTAAGGTTATTCAAAAGTAAGTTCCCATTTGAAATGGTAATAAGTTCGTCAAACTTTTAGATTTGCACAAGAAATGGGATTTTATTAAAACACGAAAAAAATTAAATATGACCACCACTATGTTGTTCAATAAGAAATAGTCTTTCTTCTATTCTATAAACGGCATTAGTAAGGACATTCCTAGGGATGTTATATCTGATATTGACTGTTTCAGTTCCACACATGTAGTAGGTCTACTAAGAAATATCTTTTCTTTTAGATAGCCCCATAACCAGTAGTCAGCTGGATTTATGTCTGGTGACCTAGAAGGCCAACTGTTGGAAAATGTCTACTGATTACACGATCACCAGATGTGTTGCTCAATAGTATTTTTACATTATTGTGTATGTTAGGTGGAGCGCTGTCTTTCATGAAAACAATGTTTTCGATTTTATGATTCTGTAACGCTGGTATTGCAAAGTCTTGGAACATTTGAAAATATCGCTGCCTGATTACAGTCACTGTTTTTGTTTGTCCCTTTACAATTTGTTTATACGGTGCTATTATGAAATGTGACGTAAAACCACACCAGACAGTAACCTTGATATCATGTAAAGGTAAAACCATTGTAAAAATTATTAAAATTACTCTCCTATTGCCATCTGTATTCTGAACAACAGTTATTGTTTATACAAGCATGACACAGTTACCATAGTAACGAAACACGCATCAATAAAAAACTCCAAATCTTCTAAACAGTAATGGTACCTATATGACACCAAACTGCTGATAAGTACAGAAGATACAGCTGTTTCAAAATGGGAACTTGCTTTTGAATAACCTTATATATCTGAAACAAATGTTTTTTTGCAGAATAAATTCGATTGATTGTGTAAGATTAGAAAAAACTGAGGAATAATTTTTTATTTTTGTGTTGAAAGTTAAACTTGAGTGCTCTTTATGAGTTAGAATAGTGTTATTGTACTTGGTTACTTTCTACTTAATGATACCTAAATAGAGTTGCTGTCTTCAAGCATATTTTGGGATGGCTTTGTTGAAATATGAAGTTATGTTTTTATCTCCATCTCATTATTAATATGTAATAATGTGTATCTCCTATACACTAGAGTGTGTGCAACACTGAAATTTTGAAAATGTGGCATACATGATTTATCTTTGTTTGCAAACAAATAATATATACAATTATGTATATTTTATTTACACCTTAAAATAAGGAAAATTTAGAATATATTTCACTCTAAATTTTCTTAGATGCTTATTAGAAACACTGATCCAAAAGCAAGATTTTGAAATAACTTGATTTTGAAGATGTGTATCTGTATAATATATTTCATGAGGTTTCACAGCTTTCTTTTTAATCCACTATGGAGTTCAAAGTTTGGGAAGCCCTGTCTTAAAAGAAGGAGAATGATAAATTAAATAACCTGATATTGTCGGAGAAGAAAATTAGTATCTTGTGGAGCTATAGAAGAATGATATTTGTGCCTTAACAGGCTAAGGCTGACTATTTGTTACTCTGAAATGGCGAAAATTTAACAAGTGCTGTTGTAAGGAACAACGTAATGTAAGTGATATTGGGACACTTAGAGAACATGACGAGACAATTGTGTTCGCGTGTTCTTTTTCCCTAATCAGTGATCTGAATTTGGTGCCTGGTGTTGACATGAAACTTGTCTTGCTACGTCAATGACATTGTGCTGAAGACTGCTTTTGTTGGTGTGTGCGTGTGTGAAGTGACAAGTATGAAAGACATAAGCTTCAAGAGACAGTGATGCAAGTTGTAAAAGGGGCTGAATTACAAGCAGACTTGAAACAAGCAAGGTGTTTGTTTTGTTGGGAAGTTTGGTTGATCCATCTTAAAGGGAACACATGGTTGCTTGGAGAAGTGACGATTTTTGTTTTGAAGCAAGATTATGCAGGTGTTTCCTGTACTAGAGTTTCGAAACTAGTTATCTCATCTTTTACAGTGTAGAAGGGAATTCAGTGACAGAACTTCAGGTTGCTAATCTTCATAAAAGAATGGAATAAAAGTCTTGAATGTTATTTTAGATTATAGGGTTCATCTTCCTTTTTGCCACACAAAAAAATCCATCTGCAGTTAAGAAACACAACTGTTATTGCTATGACAGATGTGTTTGAAGTGAAATTTGTGGACATACAAAATTATTTATGAGAACAGGTTTAGATTAGGCCTTTTTCCATCGACAGGATATCGAAAGTTGGACCAAACTTTGTCTTCTGGTGACAGAACAGGGTGAAATTAAAAGGATATCTTATTTGTTGTAGTCTTTAATCGTAAGGTAACATTTTCTCTTACCCTGGCTCTCTCCCACTTGATGATGCAGGCATCTTTGAAACATATTTTGCGTTTTTTATGTATTTTTTTTTACACCAGAAAGTTCTTCAAAATAATCCATTCTTACTTTCTCTCTTATATAGAACAGTATTTATGACCTTATAAATTACAAAACATTATACAAAATTTCAAAATATGATCTATTATAGATCAGTGAAATGCGCAGGATGTGATAACGTGAGTAGTTTATCATTTGTTAATTTTTTGCACCATTTCTTATATTACTTCTCATAACCCCAAAAAACGCACTTTTGAATCGCGAAATAATGCGTAAAAAACCATAATTAAAGTTTTTAAACGAATTCCAGCAATACTACTCGCTTTATTCTTGAAATCTCAACAGAATTGTATTTTAAAGTGTTATTTTCGTTAGTTTTTTTTTTGAGTGGCATATTTCTTTCCTCCATTTTGTCAACAAGTGAAAGGGCTCTAGGTAGTAAATTAAAATCATTAGTACCAGTTGCAGAAGACACAGCCCTGCTGTATATATTGACTACGCCCCAACTCTGGCTACTAGCAACAGGCATCTATGATGAACACCGATCAAAATACCCCTCATTTCTCGTGAAAAACATCAACTGAATAGACCATAGTGGACTTTATGTTGTCAGCAAACGGCTAGATACATTAAGAAGATTGATTGAAAGGGCCATATTTATTTGTGCTTATTTCAAAATTCACTCTGGTAGCAATTATATTTACCTGTCATCTCACCTTAACAGGTGTCTTCATCTTAGAAATGGAATTCAATTTGGTCAGTGTAGCAGAATTCTGGGAGAGTGTGTGACTATACTCACATATGGCCAACCATCCATTTGTGTGTTATATAGAGAGTTCATGTAATTATTAAAATCAGATCGTAATGTATCTCTTATTCAAGTTAGATTATGTAGCTCTTTGTGTATATAACACGTTACTTTCTCCTTTAATAAACATGATAAATCTCGATTTGAAAAGATTCTGATTCTGTCATTGACACTAAAGAAATAATACTGCATTTTAGGTATTACATTTTTCAAATATATGAGTCTTAGGAAGTTTTTAGTCCTACAGAAATTAATTCTGAAGGATTCAATTAAAAACGATGAGCCTTAACACATGATTTTTGAAGCAGTGAATGCAATTCATCTACATGAATAGTATTTTGTGATTTATATTGTAAGAAATGAATTTCTGATGCTTAGTAATGATCCATCTTCTTTGTGTTCATAAAATTGAGACAGTTGTATTTAATTTTAATTGAACATCACTGTGTAGTCACTTTTCGTAATCCTTTACTATTTCTGTTTTGGATTAGATTTGTTCCTGATCTTGCTAGCCAATATTGTAGTATATCCACCAACATACTGAAGATGTTTGATATGTTAACAACCACTTGAGCCAATAACAAATTAAGAGAAAGACTAGATTTCTGATGTCGATAAATAAATCCTTTCTTCCCCTTAAAAATGTGACTGCAACATTCAGAATTACACCCTTAAATTTGTGTCATTACAGCTTTGCACCAGAAATGATCAACTGTTCTTGTTCTTTGAGTCTTTGTATTTCTGCAGTGAATAATTAATTCTGTAGTACAAGCAGTAGTGTATGTTGAACAAAATGCTATCCTTTCCCAGCAACCATGAAAGAGCCCATTCATTTTAGGGATGTTTTGTGTTTAGTCACAGAGAAAGTCTGGTTCACATAAGAGAGAAGAGGTCCTACTCAAAGCCAGCTCTGTTTGTTACATAAAATATATTTATATTAATTGTTATTATTAATTTTTATTTTATGTGAATGTGTGAATGGGGTTTGTGTATGAGTGTTTTTGTATAAAAAAAAAACTGTACATGATGTAACGTGCACTTGTCGAGAAATGTGGCACTTGTAGATCATACTTGGAATCTCTTTATGTGTGAACATGTAAGACATTTTCTTTAAACAGTCATTACTCTTGTTCAAGTCATTACATTATCATGAAAGTGATCAGATGTTTAATAATTTTATCCTTTGTATTCCAGAGATAATCCAAACTTACGGTCGTATTGTTACAATTCAGCTTGAGATGTAAGAACAGGATTTTGGACTTACAAAGTAAATTCTCGAACTTTCAGCTATGAAGGTTTTTTTTTGGCAACATTTCAGTTCACAAAGACAATGGCTGAAATTCTAGAAAGTGTGGAAAGTCTTTTTACTATATTCTGTAGGTTATTATCACAGAAAAATGTCTTCAGACATTTTTCTGAAATTACACTGTTGTCACTTCTGTTGTCATTGTAACGTTATAGATATAATTTGTTGGTTACTTTCAGACTATGGCTTCTAGATCATACTTTTTCCTTCCACACCACTTTGTTGTTCTTCGGAGAGCATGTAGTAGTTACGAACTTTTAATTATAGATTTCGATATTGCAACATTTGTGACTCCCAAAAATGGTAAAATAAGTAAACTTGGTTGAAATTTAGTTCTTATTTACTAACGTAAATTAACTCTAAATATGGACATTCTTTTCTTACTGTAGGTTCTTGTGAAAGAATGTATATGATCACTTGATCAGGGTTGTTTTCAGAGAATTGGCTGAAAATGGGATTTTTAAATATGACCATCTTATTACATTGAAATTGTGTAGCAAAACTCCTATCTCAATATTGCCTCATTACCATCAGTTCTTCAACAGTTATTAAATGTATATTTGCTAGTACAAGCATTATTAATTTAACACAAACTCGAATAAAAATTAAGTACATATCTGGAATATTAAAAAAAAAAAAAAGAGTGCATTAAAGTCCCAGATTTTTGTTGGATAAAAAAAAAGAAAAAGAAATAAACTTTCTCACATCTTGAATGAAACATTTTAGCATTTGGAACTTCATGTAAGAAATAATCGTAAATTGTTTTTGTTCTCATAAGAAGTATTTATTTGATATAAACCTTCAATATAAGATTTTTTTAAGCTTTTTTTTTAATTATGCAAATTTAATTTTTTTTTTATATAAAATTAATCTTGTATTTTTAAACAGGAAGTCTGTAGCAGAAAACTAGTATTTTTTTTTTTAATTGCAATTTGTCCATTTTATGTAATACTTCCTATTTCTTGATTTTATATTTCATCACCCTACGTGATGTTTACATTTTCGTGTCTAATATTTAACTGTCATTTTGTTCCTCTTGATTTCATGAATTCTGAGCAGTTTGATTAGCCAATAAATGTGTGTATAAAAAGTTTATTAATATTATATATAATTAGTTACACATTGATAACGTACATTAATAGAATAACCAGTTGAGTAGTACCACGTTACATTGTTTTGGTTGAAAATATTCATCTCACTGTTAAGAATAATTAATTCATGATATACTTTGACCTACAGTAATAATAAATGGAGATCCACTTCTTAAAATTCTCTTTAAATTCTCAGTTATGATTGCTAAACAGAAATGTTTTCGATTATACTTAGTATGTTCTAGGTTATGTAAGTCTGGTTAAGATTTGGTGAATCTTTACCGGGTAATGGTCTCTGTTTAACTACAGAATTTAGGTTCCTTTAAACCTTGTTCTGTTTTGTCATAATGTTGTAACAGTGTTCGAGTTTCGTCTGTTTGCTGAACAAGGTGTTATTGTTATCTGTGCAATTTTAGTGTTACTATGCAGAGTGGTATGTATGTGCGTCCAGTTTCATCTTGACAGAGAAAGTGTAATATAGCAGTATTTATAAAACAACTTTAAATAATTACTAAAAATACCTGATTTATACTGGGGGAAAATATTTATTTTTTTAACTTCTTCCATTTATTTTTGTGTATTAATGTGATGGTATCTCATAGTACTTCGAAGGAAGACAGGCATTCTGTTAGTGGTTTATATATTTTGTCGGATTTGGGATTATTCACTCTTTTTTCTCTCTTTGCAGGAATGTCACCAGTTTAGTGTGATCCTGCAGGTGAAAGATAAATTTTTCTTCGCTGTCCCGCAGAAAACATAACCTAGATCCCAACTAGCCTTCTGTTGTGTCTAAAAATCATATTACTGGTATAGCAGGAGGACAAAACAACTAGATTTAACGGACAAGTTTATACAGGTATTCAGTGCCAACTAGAGGTACATTATCACCTTCAAAATTTTAATCATCTAAAAAATCCATAGTGTCCAATTATCAGTGGTCTGAGGGTTATAAATATGTTTACCAACCAGCAACCCAGGAGGTAGAATATAGTAGGTTTAAAATTGGGCAGAGGTGAGATTTTTCGTGTTGCTGTAACTTACCAGAACAACTTTTCTTCTTAATATATTAAATATGCAACTGAAACTGATCTTAGACTACACCACAACCTTTCAGATTCAGAAATTATGATAACTCTACCTTCCTGTCCTTTGTACAGCTCGTTGGCATGTATAGACCGAGAAACAAAATTTGGGCCACTTGAATTTTTGGCCTGAATTTTGTTTCAGTCTCTATACATGGGCAATGTTAGTGATACTTTCTTTTCCTTTTATAAATTTCTTTTACATATTTCTAAGCAAGATGATAAAATTAAAAGTATTCTGAAGAATTTTCCTTCAGACATGCAGCTTTAACACTGTAAAAGGTTGTAAGAATATCGGAATTAATAATTGTAAATAGAGTCCCATGAAAGTGGTTTTATTTTCAAGGAAAATCCATTTTAAAATTGAAAAATTTCGGTGTTATCACCAATTTGGCGGCGTTATTTAAAAAAATATATATATGCATGTTTTATAAATCCTGGTTTAAGATATTAAACACGACTATGCAGCATTTTCAGCAGTGTAAATTTTGAGTTTTTACAGTTTATATATCGGTACATTTTAATACACGACTGCATTCGTTAAATTTATTGACAAAATGGCAGAACGAATGTCTTTGAAATGATTATTGTTAAGATTTCATGAATAAGACAAGTGTTGCTGGAATTAGTTTAGAAACTTAAATTACGTTCCCCCATCCCACGTTATTATACAAGTTGGCATATGGAAAGAAATGTAAAGAGATGGCGCAAAAAAATAAACAACATTATTGCATCTCGCTTCACGATCTCTAACTGCAAAGCTGTATAATAAGTGTTGTGTGAAAATGAAAAAATGAAACTTTCAAATCAAAATTACTGTGTATCGCTACTTCTTTTTAAGATTAATAATATTTTAGTTTTGTTCTTCAAATCTGTTTTCTTCATTGTTAGAAACTAGATGTGTGAATTAATTGAGAACATTAATTTACGTCTAAGAAAAATAAAAAAGGAAATGTAGACTTGACAAATAAAATATTGCTTGGCCATGTTAACCTTTATAACCTGTGAGGGATAGTAGTGTACTCTGGACAAAGCTGTGTTGTTAAAGACAGGAGTGAAAGTGACGTTACAGTCAGCTATAAAATAGTGTGCAAGTTCGAACAGTCATTCTTCTAAAAGCTGGTTCACAATAAACCGGGAATGGAAACGAGAACGGAAATATTGTTAAAATAAATGTATTCAAATATGAGCATTCACAATAATTAACAATACATTTATTTTAACAATATTTCTGTTCTCGTTGTCGTTTCCATTCCCGGTTTATTGTGAATCAGCCTTAACACTGAACAGATTCTTTCATATTAGTATTACTATGTAAGTTATTGCACTACATAATTCTGTCAAACTTAGGCTTTCGTGGGAATCACAGACTGCATTGCAAGTAAAATTAACTGCACAGACTGTACATTCATATCAATGTTATTTTCTTCAACTTTTGTTAACTTGTTCGTGTATTATATTGAAGTTCTAGACAAATTTTTTTCAACATCTAAGAATTTTTAACCATAATTTCTATTTAAAGCCTTGCAAATATCCGAAAATTCAGTAGCCTGCTTCAGGTAGATGCTGTGAAATACATATGATTAAATTTGAAAGTTAATTTTGATTGTATATCAAGAAGGAAACTACTTGTGTAAAGCTTAGGTTAGTCTAGTGCAGGCCTGGGCGCTATTATATCGATTGAGTCATTGCAGACCACCACTCTACCTTCCCAGGCTGAGACAGTTATGTTTGGTGCGGTACTAATGAACAGAAAGGTCAGTGATGGATTGTATGAGACTTTTACAAACTTTCCGCTCTTGCTGGTTGCCTAAAATCCACCACTGATGCACAGTTTTACTCTGCGTTTGTTCACAGGGCAGTGTAAGCAAAAAGGACATGCGTGGGGGTTTCTGCATCCCTTCCACTTCCCCCTCTTATGCTCAGGGCTGGTCTAGTGAGACAGCATCCCAAATTAGTGTAGACTACGAAACAGTATGCCTGTAATGTAATAGAAGAAGGCTTCAGTGTGTACCATCACATATCAAATAAAAAGGGAGTTTAAAGAAATTATAGGACATTATTATGATGTATCTAGCTAGTAATGCTTTCCTTAATTTATTGTGTGGCAGTAATTTTCAAGGCTTTATGCGGGAGAAAGATTTGCACAATATTTCTTCGTAATTTAGAATCTAAAGGGCATTTACTTCCTCTCTTTTGGGTTAGTTTTTAACACTTTCACTTTCTACTAAATTTGTGGAGATGATGAGATTTGTTCGCATAGCTTTAAGATACTGCCAGACAATAAGCATAAAAATAGTTTTTCACACTATTTGTTACAAAATGTTGGAATTTCAAACAAGAGCTGGAATTGACATGGTGGTAATAAAAGAAATACAGCTGATTTGAATAAGATATTTAAGTTGAAACCATAGGAAGAATCAAAAAACAGCCTAAGACGACGTGCAAGCCCATGATATTGTGAATACTTGTGATTTATTGTAAATATTTTTATTGATTATTGTTGATTACTGTGTGGGGAGATGGAGGAGAATCAAAACAAGCCAGTAGAAGAATACTGCCGCCCTCACACAGATCTTTATATAACTTTTAAAAAAACAACTGATTTTTTTTTCTAACGAAAGTACTTGTAGTAATTTGTCAAACAGCTCAGTCACTGCCTCTGAATCCAAAAGTAACATTTGTACTAAGTTAATTACTGTGAAATATATTAAAAAAAGAAGAAAAGTAGCTTTTGTATCAAATACACTTTCTTAGTGATATGAATTTTTCTCATTTATATTCACATATCCCATCCTTTCTTCCTTTTTCCGTGGTCTAGGTGACACAAGAGTTATTACACTATGGCCCGGTTTCTTCAACCTTTGTTATAATGCACTTAACATAGCGTTAATTAACTGTAAGTTAAAAGTATGAATTGCTGTTAAATATATTGCGTTTCTTCGACTTTACATTTCACATTTTAACATTCTGTTTGTTAACTCTCTGTTAGGACCAGAGATTCTAGAGTTTAACCATAACCTATAACCAAGTATAGGCTCACTTCTGTTTTCTGAACTCTGACAATTGCGATTCTCGCTTGTTTCCGTTGTTTGATTCAGAGAGAATAGAAGTCTTTCCCAGTCTGTATCGGAATAGTGTGGAGCAGCGTATTGGTATTGCTATTATGAAATGGAAAACACTGGAACAAAAAGAAATCTTGGGACTAATTTCTCTTCTTTCGAAAGAAACCTGCTGGAAATTATTTCCCAGTATAAAGCAATTAATGAGAATAAACAAACAGATCTAAGTTGAAAGTGAAAAGTGAGGCTTGGCAGAAAATAGCCTATACCTTTGTATGAACTTCTGGTCTGTCAAATCACAAAAATCATCCGCTCTGTTTATGTATTCATGGATATCATTTTCTAAATAATGCAGATACACAAGTTCATCATCTAACACGCCAGCCATATTGGATATTTCTATGCTAACAGAGTGTTAAATGATTTAACTTCATGAAATTAGGCAATTAAATTAACATAGGTTTTAACAGCCTGTTAGTACTAACAGTAGTTGAAGAAATGTTTCAACTGTTAAGTTTACAGTTAAAATGGAATAACACACTGTTATAATTTAACAAAGGTTGAAGAAACCGGGCCTGTATAGTTTAAATCGGGTGGTGCGTCATTGAAGGCTAAAAGAGCTGAGCCCCACCAAATTTTTGGACATAAGAGTTTAGAATTTTCACATTATTTTTATTTAGACTATTACGCTTTTACTACGTCATACTACTTTTGACCAATAAAACAGTACGAAAGGACGTCTTTCAACCAATCATGACTGCTTATCGTACAAAATTTTATTGCTTCTCTAGCATTTGTTTAATTTTATCACTATCCTAGCATTTGTTTCTTTGTTTGCCAACAATTCAAACTGCAAATTCTTTACTGTACTATATTTTATTGTATTAGAGTACTTTATTTCTTCTAATCTTTACATACTTTCTTCTTTTTTTTTAATCTCCTCCCTACCATTTGTTTCTTTGTTTGCCAACATTTCAAACTGCAAGTTCTTTATGGTACTATCTGAGAAGATAAAAAAGAGATACTATAAAACTTGCTTTGTGATCGTCATTTATTTACAGCATAGACAGTCAACTGAAAATAGCTGCTCCTTTCAAATGTTTTCGTGAAGCTAACATTAATGAAATACAATTTCAGTACCGTAAGTCAATATTTTATTGTATTAGAGTACTTTATTTCTTCTAATCGTGTAATAGTCAAATCCCACACTAGTTTTGATTTTCTCCAAATAAATCAAAACTTCTAGTGAGTTTACTGTTGATAATTTAATTAGACCAAGTACCATTATCCTGAAGTAAATAATGATATGCGAAAATGCAAGTACTATGGTGTTCCTCCAGGTTTTATATGTTCATCCTGACGGGTTAATTTCCTTGTAGTCATCATAGAGACTATAGGTAATTACTTTTAAGGTCAGCAAATGGAGAACTAGTTTCATTAATACATTTTAAAACGCCAAGCTAGAGCCTAGTTTTGATATGCTTGGAATAAAAAAGCACTATGTATTCGAAGCTGTACTGGCAGATAGCATGGCAATATTATTGTAAACTCACTTATATTTTTTATAACCTTATGTAACACGTTCAATGATCATTTAAAGAGTGAAGCTTTTTCAAAAGTTTCAAATTCCAGCTTTCAGTTCACTTTTAGCAGTTGTGGAAAGCATAAACTCTAGTTAGCACTTATTTAATGAGTGATAACAATTAATGTTTAAAATAGTGATAATGTTGGTACATACTTACAAATGGCTTTTAAGGAACCCGAAGGTTCATTGCTGCCCTCTCATAAGCCCGCCATCAGTCCCTATCCTGTGCAAGATTAATCCAGCCTCTATCATCATATCCCACCTCCCTCAAATCCATTTTAATATTATCCTCCCATCTACGTCTCGGCCTCTCCAAAGGTCTATTTTCCTCCGGTCTCCCAACTAACACTGTATGCATTTCTGGATTCGCCCATATGTGCTACATGCCCTGCCCATCTCAAACGTCTGGATTTAATGTTCCTAATTATGTCAGGTGAAGAATACAATGCATGAAGTTCTGCGTTGTGTAACTTTCTCCATTCTCCTGCAACTTCATCCCTCTTAGCCCCAAATATTTTCCTAAGCACCTTATTCTCAAACACCCTTAATCTCTGTTTCTCTCTCAAAGTGAGAGTCCAAGTTTCACAACCGTACAGAACAACCGGTAATATAACTTTTATAAATTCTAACTTTCAGATTTTTTGACAGCAGACTAGATGACAAAAACTTCTCAACCGAATAATAACATACATTTCCCATATTTATTCTGCGTTTAATTTCCTCCCGAATGTCATTTATATTTGTTACTGTACATAGTGAAATTATTAATATATTATGGATAGAGTAGGTACTCTTCCAAGCTTAATCAGAATTGCAAGAACATTTGCATTACTTTGATTTTTTTTATAAATGAGAACTTTTTAAAATAAAGGGTTACCAAGAATGAGTTCAAGCACTTTCAGTCCATTACAGATAATGCATGCTTCACAGTGAACTCTTAAAACCCCATCATTCATTCTTGGAAACCCTGTATTTTATTATTATCATGAATTGAATCAAGCATGTTTAACTGTACTAATGCTGCCAATAAAACTGTAATGAAAAGGTTTAATATGCGAGTAGAGTCTATATACTGCAGCAGCAGCAATAATAATAATAATAATAATAATAATAATAATAATAATAATAATACCTACATTGCCCCCTTCTGCTATTTGAGCTACGAACCACTCACTGCTGGTTTAAATGTAATGAAATATTATGCAATATATTTTTTCAATCGTTTCTCCTAGGGTTTCATATACAATATGTATAGTAGTAACACCGAAAGAATAAAGATAATCTGTTTTAATAAGTATATTTAACATATAAAACAAATATAATAGAAAATATAATAATAATTTATTTCTCATTGTACAATTATTTTACATTGCATGAGATTTTTTCTTCCTACTCAATTATAATTGTGCAATTCATGGTTAAACATTTTTTGCAATGCATCTCCATATTTATAGAGGCCATTTTCTTTAATAAATTGTACAGCTTTATGTCGGATATTTTAATAGTAATTTTGAGTTCTTTTCAGTCTAACCTGTGGGGTATCTATATCGTGTCTAGGCCTATATATCTATAACCTTTTAAAATGAAAGGGATTCACATTTTACAATGTTGAGAAAATCCTTAGAGAAATTCTAAAGGACTCAATTCAAATTTTGCAATTTCATCTCTATTTCAAGTAAAATGATTCACTTTAATTTTCTTTTGAAATTATTGTATGTATTTTCATTGTTTCATTGTAAACTTTTAAAAATGTTTTTGTTTTCTGGATCCTTGTGGTCACCCTTATCGAAGGGCAGATGGTTTTATTTTATAAATCCGATGTATGTGTTCTTGATCTTCACTCATTAGTATATTATTTAATATTTAGAATGGAGCCTAAAATTTAAATAGAAGGAAGAGTTAAAATTTTACATTCACAAAAACTCTACAAGACAAACCCTTCATAGTACGAAATGCCTTCTGTTACAATAACATTGGAAAACATGTTATGCATGAGTACAAAGAATATTTCCCAGGTGTGGGTGGAAGGGAGTATAGTAAGGAGATATGAATGGTTTTTCACCAAGTTGTTTTGTAAGTTTCTTCAATAAGTTACCCTATTATAACTTCTTGTGCAGTTACTGAGTGTGTAATTTTACATCTAGGTGTATAGCTACTCAAGATTTAACTGAATCGCATTTATTGAAATTACATAAACATAAAACAAGAAACAACTCTACAATTAAGGGGTTAGGTCTAGCTTACAGCAGTAAAATTTTTGGAAATATTCAACATTTTTTCCCTCCATTACTGTATCTTGTACAATAATGAAAATTGGTATGTGTAAAACATTATCATTCTGCTATATGAAAAAAATATTTTTACGATTTAAAAAATTATATATATATATATATATATATATATATATATATATATATATTTTTTTTTTTTGCAAAATTCAAAATGTTGGCACTTCACTGTGCAGTGATGAAGCATTTCCCTCATAAGTCATAAACTTGTTAACTTTTTCATGTTCTCTCTCTTTTATTTTATTGCAGAAACTCAAGTTTACAATATCATGCTCTTTCAACTACATTCCTCAATAAATAATATTTTTTTTTATTTTGTGTTAGAAGAAAGTACTGATATTTGACCATTTTTTATTTTTGTATCAGACAATCTATCAAAGATAGAGAAGTGATCTTGCATATATTGTAGATATGACATGCATAAATACACACAAAATACTTCATCACAGAATGTTGAATAGTTTTTGAGTTATGTTGGAAACGCTTCGTCACTGCACAGTGAACTGAATTTTGAAAACAAAAAAGTAAATAATTTTTTTAAATTGTAAATATATATATATTTTCATATAGCGGAAGGACAATGTTTTACACATACTAATTTTCATTATTGTACAAGATACATCAATGGAGGAAAAAAATATTGAATATTTCCAAAATTTTACTGCTGTAAGCTGTACCTAACCCCTTAATTTGGAAGGAGACGAATCTCCGCTTGTTAACCGAGAAGAGTGCCTGAATCCGTTGCATTTGTAACTAGAAAGACTACTAAAAGTGACAGCGGACGAAATTATATTTCTCGCTTTGTACTTATGATCCAGAATTTAGGGCTAGGTAAACATTATAACCATTAAACAAGCCGTAATTAATTTAATAAAATATATCAGTAGTGAAAACTATCGGCGTCATCATGGCATACAACCCTGATATTTATTTCATAATTTTCCTTTATCTGGACGCTAAAATTATGCATGAATAAAATCTCAAATCGAATGTTTATGTTTACAGAAGTAGATGTCAGGACATGAGTAAATGTTCTCTACTGCCCCCTTCTGGCTGCTTCGGTACTACGGTTAATTTGTAAAACTTGATTGTGTCTATGTTGTATGAAGCGTCACACACCGGGCTTTTGTGGAACTACTTTGGCATTCAGTGCCGCTTCGCGTTCAAGATATGTTTGCTGCTGTAAGCATGGGTTTTTGTGCAACAAGTGTCTCTTAACTCGTGTTATCTTCGTTGTAGTTGTTATCTAAATATCTTCCGTCGTGTGTCGTGTATGAAGCAATATAAGTGTGATTTTATGTGTTTAACCGAGTCTTCAGTTTATATTTATGGACTGAAAACTTTCCTTTTGTGACTTGTAACAGAGGAATGGAGCAAAAAATCACTGCCTGACGGGAAAGAGAATTAAAAGCAATGATGTTCAACTTCCAAGCCAGAGCAACAGAAATGGTAAGTTAAGTTATATGTGTCTTGTTTTTAACTCAATCGTTCAATTAATGTGACTTCCACGAAGGTTGCAGGAAATATCATTCGGAAATCTCGAAACACGTCTCTGTGCGTACACTCTGGTTGCAATATAAGTATAGCATTCCTATATTTCCGTCTTTCAAGGTTAGGAATTATGTCATACAACAACTGTCTCGTATTTTTTCCTACAGATAGTTCCGATGTAATGACTTATAATAATACGATTCACAGTGTAGACCGGTGCATTCATTGATGTCAATTGTTATAACTTTCATTTGGTTCCGCTGTTTCCATAGCAACTGAAGTTGTTTACACACCGGATGTAGCTGCACAATTTAGATGTGTAATAGGAACAATTGTTTAATGAAAAGTTCTCTGGGGTTAAATACGCGTTTATGTTGGAGAGATGTCTCATACAACATTATTTATTTTCATGTACTTTAGCGATGTTGATATGGAAGGAATTAAACCTGTAATTCGAGATGATTCATGCGATTTATAAACAGTTGAATTTTAAGGTGCCGTATATAATATGTGATACGAATTTATTTCAGTATCGTTAAATAATAAACAGTCACTATGCATATTAGCGTTGAAGTGAAACTTGCCCCATTTGTTTCTGCCTAGGTAGGCCTATGTGTAGCTGACTTTGTTCTGTGCAGCTCGTGAAGTAAACACAGGCTGAAAGAAGCAGTAGCCCGTTTTGCTCTATATAGAAAGATATAATGTACGCTTTCAAACGAAGTTTGTTGTTAATTTTCGCTGAAATCAACAAATTCGTTGCATTGTTTGAAGATTTACGATTCATTGGAATGATTTATTTTATAGTGCGTTAAAGTACCAGTCTTTTTGTTTGGATTTTTTTTTTTTTAACTATTTGATATTTATGATACTGATGTGTTATTAAATCAGTGATTTTCTATTATAGGATGTACTGTATTTTCGTTTCTTAAAAATATGCCTTTATATATATATTTTTTCTTAACGCAACAGCATGATTCATAAGATGTTCATCCGTTTTGTAAGAAGTTTTGTTGCATCGTAAACAACTATATTCTGAATAGAATAATCATAGAAATTCATTTGAAAGGCAGCATGAAATAGGAAGGTTTTTTTTTGGTTGCATTAAACCGTTTATATCTCGATTATCAAACTGTGATCTACATAATTTATTATAACATTGTAAACATTTTCACAAAATGTGGTTTTAAAAATTGATAATAATTAGGTACCGCATCAATTTACGCCGACTCGGAGTAACATCAAGTGTTAAAGTCGCAAAAATAATATATTTTCTATGGGGACAAATCCAGCTACGTACTGTTTGAAGTAGTTATATCGTGATTAAAGGAGTTTCAAGATAATAATAATAATAATAATAATAATAATAATAATAATAATAATACCCCTTGCAGTGTATTCTATGTACGTAAGACTGTATTTAGTCTTTTCGACTCAAATAGTACATGAACACGCACGCGGTAGGATTGCTGTAACGTGATATCCGTTGTACTGTAGTTCATAGCGTACGACTTCTACCACTGAGTCAACGCTAGATAATGCAGTTAAATTGGACGAATATCCATGCCTTACAAAAATAATTCCAATCAGGTCGAAAATTCGTACATTGATACGTATTGTAAAGGAAAGATTAAATAATATAAATATAGCTTCCAGAAACCGCTACGAATCTGCATTTATATCGATATTTTCAGTCTCTTCGACATACAGTAGGCCTATGTTTGATACGATTTAACATGTTCTCTCGCCTTTACTCATCAACAAAGCCTACTGATCAATGTAAACGTCATGCCTTCGATCTTCTTTATCATACTAGATTACTGTTGACAAATACTGTAGTATAACATGTAGCGTAAGGCGTGATTGCTAACGAGAAATAGAAAGGCTGATCAGGTATCGTCAGAACAGAACGTTTAACATTTTTCAAGCCTATTTTTTGTCTTATATTTTATATTGACAGCTATGTTCTTGTAGGCCACTTTTTCTTTATAATACTATTTATTTGTGTGTGAACATTCCAGGGGTTACATTGTGGGAAGATTCTCTTCTTACACGACAGCGTCTGAACTCAGATCGTAGCATCCACATTGTGTTGATATTGTAAACGAAATTCGGTATACATGAGGGTCAAATAATAATAATAATAATAATAATAATAATAATAATAATAATAATAATAATAATAATAATAATTCTACTTTCAGTATATTTATACACTACCGGCAGGGTAGATCTATATCGTTACCTTAATTCCAAAACCTCGTAACTCGCTCGGACGTCGATTTTCACTTTTTGCGCGTTTTTGAAAGTATATACTTACACCGACAGAGAAGTTTGGTTTCGTAATAGCCCAATAATAGCGCTAGTATTCTAAATTAAGTTTCACTGCTTTGTCAGTGGATGTATCTGTGGATGTACCTTCAAAAACGCGCAAAAAGTGAAAATCGACATCCGATGGAGTTACGAGGTTTTGGAATTAAGGTAACAATTATATGTTGCTTTTGTTATATTGTAGGTGCCTCTAACATAAATTTTATAACTACAACATTCGAATACATTTATAGTAGTAGTAGTAATAATAATAATAATTATAATAATAGTCCCGCGCCGTGGCGTCGTGGTCTAAGGCATCCTGCCTAGGGCTCGCGCTGGTTCGAGTCCTCATGGGGGGAAGAAATTTTCTCATGAAATTTCGGCCAGTGTATGGGACCGGTGCCCACCCAGCATCGTGATGCACTTGGGGAGCTACGATAGGTAGCGAAATCCGATTTCGAATTCCAACGGCTAGGGGGATCATCGTGCTAACCACATGATACCTCCATTCTGGCTAGATGATCGTGCACCTCTGCTTCTGCATGTGGGCGTGAGGCCAGCAACCGGCTGGTAGGGTTAGGCCCTTCACGGGCTGTAGCGCCACGGATAATAATAATAATAATAGTAATAATAATAATAATAATAATAATAATAATAATAATAATAATAGAGACGCACTATTAGAGGGAAGACTAGATAGGCCCTAATCGGCATTCCAAGCCAGAGATCAGACTTCAAATTCTGGCGTGCCTCAAGTGGAAATTGCGAAGAACAGGAATGGTGTTGGGACAATTTTCTCGGGATGCGTCCGTTTCTCTTGGTACCATTTTACTATTTCTCCACCAATTATCATCCATAAAATGAAATAGGCAAAATGTACTGTCAGTTGATATGCAACTGCCACTCCATTCATGATCTACTGTATATTCGGGAGCTTGATCTAATTGACTTTTGAGATGAGTTAAATATGATGATGATGATGATGATGATGATGATGATGATGATAATAATAATAATAATAATAATAATAAATAATCAGTTTTGTACCCGTCTTATACTGCAGTATGAAACTCTTTCATCTACTATAAGCTGAAATAAATTATAAAAATGCATTCGTAGTGTACTTGATGTTTGTTATGGGGTTTCTGGTAGTAATAAAACAGCGCAAGCTTTTACGTGGACATGATCAGAACAAGGACATTCCATCTCCAGGATGCAAGCAGATGCGACTAGGAGAGCAGAAGTAGATGAGACATACTACGTAATGTCAAATAGACTCCCAATCCCCTGTACCAGAGAATACCAAGTTCACTCAACTTTGGAAGAATATAAATTCTCGGGTACTACCGGTGACAGTGCGTTCTGTGTGGTATACAGTAATTCATGATATAATCGCAACAAAAGAACGTTTATTTAAAATAAACAGAGTAAACAACGATGTGTGTCAGTATTGTCAACAAAAAGACTCCTTGCATCATCGTCTTAATACTTGTACAAGGAATCTATCCATCCGAGAACAATTCGGGAAATATGTGAAGGACAATAATATATTTGGAAACGATACTCTTCATCCTACAATGTTTCAATTACCAGACTTTAATCTCAAGCCACAGCAAAGACAAAATGCTGCACTGTGGTTGATAGGTCATACAGTAACTTTCCTTATTCAGAACCAAGAGAATACCTTTAAAACACAATATGTAGGTTATATTAATCAGGCTAGAAGGAACAGAATTCTCTATCGAAAATGGGACCTTTTGTTTGGGAATTATCTCGGGCACTTAGATTAATTAAATTTGATAGTACAAACACTTTCAATAGGACATATAAGCCTAATTTAAATACATGTCTTTATTTTAATTTGTCTTAATGAAATAAAGTTCCTTCTGAGTATAGAGTGGGTGGTTCTCCCGGAATGAATGACTTTTGTTATTGGATGAATGAACATGCACTGTTTGCTTATTATAGAGTGAAGGAATTACTTAAATAGTGCAAGTCAGATTTTTATGTTATTTTATAATGGTTAATACGTATTTACAAGGTTATTTAAAGTATGTACGGGGAAAAAGTATGCATGGAATTTGTTGTCACTACAGCATACATTCTATCAGTTTATTGATTCGATTGAAGTGTACGTGTGAAATTGTGTTAGTACTGCATACTGACTATAACAGATTATTTGTCCAGGTTGAAATTTATATGTGATTTGGTTTTAGTACTGCATACTGGTAATATCAGTTAAATTGTTTAGCCTAGAAGTGTAATGGAAATTTGCTCTCAGTACTGTATACTGATTATATCAGCTTATCTGTTCAGATTGAAATGTATATGTGTTTTGGCTTCAGTTTTGTATAATGGTAAAATCATTAATTTGCTTAGTTTGAAGTGTACATACGAAATTATTTCAGTACTGCATACTGATATATTAGCTTACTGTATAACTTGGAATGTACATGTGCACCATTATTAGTATTGTATACTGTTATATTAAATTTATTGTTAAAAAAAAAATCCCCTACCGGCCTGCTATGATTGCTACCTGCGTCTTTTGACTGCTGGGGTACCCTGCCGAGGTTGCAGGAGTGTGTACTGTTATTGTTATGAGAGAACGAGGTCGAAAGGTGTATCCACATGTCGAAGAGGGGATTTCTTTGTGTACACTGCACAGAACGAAACTTTCAAGACCCGCTTGCCTGCTTTTTAGAACATTTCCTTGAGGGAACTAAATAACTTACACTTTCCTTTGTTGTTATTTATTACTATCTTCTCTATATTTATTATTATTATTATTATTATTATTATTATTATTATTATTATTATTATTATTATTATTATTATTAAAAATGCCAACATGCATGGCTGCGAATTCGATCCCTTCAATGTATAGACTTTGTTTGCTCTTGGCAACGATTTATCATTTATGTATTATTTTAGGCATTATACTCAATTAACATTGTCTCATAGTATTCTTAGTGATCCATTCATCGTCTTTATTGTAATTAATTGTAATTATATTTATGTGTAATAATTATTTTTGTTTTATGTTTTTCGTTATATTTGTGCTGAACTGTAATTGGCCACTGGCTGTTGTACAGCACATTAAATAAATAAATAAATAAATAAATAAAATTATTAAAATACATCTATAAAAGGGAATAAACATATTACTAAATTTTAGTGCTGTCGATCGTTCAAAATATTAGTCGATAAACGATTTGAATTTAATCGCTTAATCGATAAATTAATCGAGCTTTGATCGTTTTGAAAAAAAAAGTTTTAATATACTGTAATACACAATTATTGTTAAATTTAATTTGTGTTTGGCGATAAGGATAAGTATAAAATTTAGTATATACAGTATGTATTATATACTGTATCGTTGTATTACAAAACAATACTATTTTAGTTATTTACTAACATAGTTATTATGTAGGCTTATAATTTGTTGTGTCAATTCTCCGGAGATTTTTGAGACGAACATAAAAGAGTATGAAGACTCGCCTAGTTAATATTATTTCATCCATGATTTTAAACATGTGAGTGCATTCACATGCTCCGAATTAAGTGCTGCTCTATACTTTTAGTAACAATGTTTTCTGCATCACTAAAAACACGTCACTACTACTACTAGGCTATACTATAAGTTTTAATAATACAAGTTTTCATAATAGTATTTTTAATACTACGCCACTATTTAACTAACTACCAATTACTACTATTACTACTACTACTACTAGGCCTATTACCACTACTACTGTTACTGCTACTAGGCCTACTACTACCACCACTACTACTACTACTACTAGTACTAGTACTACTACTACTACTACTACTACTACTACTACTACTACTACTACTACAGTCGGGTTATATTATTTTTGGGGATTATAAAGATTGTCATTTTTTTACAAATCTAAAAAAGGAGAGTTATCGAGTGCAAGTGAATGATCGTATTTTATGTTGTAGTTGAAAATAATACTATACAGGGTGGATGGTAATCTCTGCACCAAAATGAAACTGGTAATAGATTATGAGGAGAGATTTGAAAAATCTCAGTTTTTCTCTAACATTCACCGTTTTAGAGGAAATCGTTACGTTTCTTCGAAGCATGTGGCAACATCACGGCTACTGCAATAACTCTACGGAGCTCTGCCTGCGGTCCTTACCTTCCCCTCCTCCTCTGCTATACTCAATCGGTGACGCGCTACAGTGCGCTGCGTTGCAAGATTTATTGTAACGATTTTCTCCGTTATTCAATTTAAATTCATGGGTAAACGGTTTGATATGCAAAAAAAAAAAAAAAAAGTTAAAGACATTAACTGTTCATATTATTTTTACCTATCTGCTTGTATAGTAATCAACCATTTATCTTGTGTCATTACCGCAATACAGCGCTGCAAACATTGAGCAAAGACTTTTTTTTTTCCCCTGCTTAACGGCGCTTCATCGAAGGAAAAATGTAATAAAAGTTCTGTTACATTTAACGTGTAGAATCACCTCTTAAATGTTGGTGCATCGATCTCTTTCCACTCTTTATTAATAGGGATATTTGCAACGTGATAAAGGAACTGATTTGTAGAGAAACTCATGATACGTGTGAGAAATTGTTGTCATCTTTTTTATACTTTTTAACTTGGGGCCTGTGTATACACAAAGAAGGATATCGTTCAAAATTATAACTCGGGTATCGAGCAACACTGTCTTTTTTTTTTTTTAGGATTCATATTTGAATCCCTTCAGGCAAATACCGCGATGACAGGCAGTGATGAGACACGCAACCTTTCCCATTCAGAATTCCCACAGCTGTTACCAACCCTCTCAGTGTGTGAAACAATTCACGAAAAAAATAGTAGGTCGGCCCAGCTTGGCTTAAGCCATTTTTCAATCCCCAGTCGAGTTAGGAGGACGCAGCAGTTTTATCAACAGTAATCTCACTAGAGGTTTTGATTTATCTAGAGAAATCAAAACTCGAGTGGAATTTAATTGACTATTACACGATTAGAAGAAAGTATGCACAGATTAGAAGTAACAAAGTACTCCACTACAATATAGTACATTATGCAACGAGCCTATAATTGTAGTAATTAAGACGCAAGTATGTTTGCTTATGAAACGAGGGCAAGCGAGTTTCATAATTTTCATACGAGCGTCTTAATTACCATTATAGGCAAGTTTCACACGACTTCTTATGCTCGACCATATTTCTAACTTGAAATTATGTATAAGTTTTCATGTTATGGTTATGTTAAGTGACGAACGGAACTGACCTTAATTGTGAGATGTCGCAGACGCGAAAGTATTGATTTTTTCCGAGGCACGAATATCATTGATCTTGATATAACCTAGAGAACATTAGTCTTGACACAGGGTGGGGCATGGGAACCAAGTATTTTTGGAATGGCTTGTATTCAGTCATTATTAGGCAACGGAATTTGGAGCAGTAAAAGCTAGTATTGGCATCTACACAGCCATTTGTTTACAACCCTTTATACCAAGTCCTCCCCTCCATGACACACTCGCAGATCTCTGCACGTCAACAACAGGTGAATGGTACAGTTGTCGCATAAGAACTTCAACATGCAGGTTTGTAGTTCAGCGTAGTGAAGTGCAGGTACAATGCCGAAAGTGAAACCAACTAACAATACAAAATTGAAAGACTATATTTGTAAAAGCTCCAGATCGAGTATCAAAATTCAGGAAACAATTCCCTAAATTGTCGCTTCCCCCATGTCCAGTTCTTAAGAGATGAGGGTCATGGTTAGAAGCTTGCAATTATTACGCACATCACCTCCAATCTGTGAAGAAAGTGGTTCAGTTTTTCGATCCCGATGACGCGGCTGTGATTCAAGTATGTCACGAACTGCTAAATGATAAAACAACCGAAAAAGAAGTGACATATATTAAGTCAAATTTTTTATATTTACCGGATGCCATTATTCGATTAGAAAAGTCAGGAGTAGAACTAGTAGAGCAAATAAATACAGTATTATGAGGACTATTGTAAATTAACTGAGTGCAGTAGAAGGTGAAATAGGAAAACGTCTTGGTGAAAAAATGAACAGAGTTTTGATTAAATATGATGGGTACAGTATTCTTAGTCGGATTTCAGATGTACTAACAAGGACGTGTCCCAATGACGTCATTTAACATGTGAATTTAATTGACGTATCTTGTTTCAAGTACTCTCCAATTGTCTCTGGAGATTAGAGCGGAGTTTTTCCATGTTAAAAAATTTCCTTCCTTGCAACAGAGCAAAGTTGTATTTTGAAAATTTGAAAATAATATTTGCAATTTATTATAACAAGGCACAGCAGGAATAATTGTTTCATCAACAAAACCTAGCATTAATTGAAAATGCCATTTAGTTTGGTTATACATTTTGTTCGACATTTAATGATACTGTATTAGGCTATATTGTAAAAATTTTAGTATATTGCATATATTGTAAATACTGTAGTATACGTTGTATACATATTATCATATTTCATGATATTGTAAATAAGGTTTTAATTTAACGCGTTCCTGACAGAAAAACACACATATTCAGAGGCGAGTTCCATACAGAAGACAACTGTTTATCAACCATCAATATTTCCACTGACACGCGAGGACGCAAAGATTGATATTTAACTATGTATATTTGTAATGTTGTTTATTGGTGTCGTGTGCGTTGCCAAGAAAAGCGGATTATGTATATAGGCCACTATATGTCATTAAACTATTCCATATGTTTATTCTGAAATACGTTTACAGCACGTTGCGTGTAAGTTTGTATGAAGTGGCCTGTACTCGTCCATGCTCTGTGACGCAGCTCGCTTGACAGTCACTGAGCTACGAATATCTATACTACGTTTCACCATTCTTTATAATACTCCAAATCCCTTTCCCTGGTCATTATAAAAGGGAGAGACGTGCGGCATGTGACATTCCATTCCGTGGCTCATAGCATTTCACCTGCAGTCGGCATCATGGAGCAGTGGACGCATGTTTGCGTATGATTGTTTTGTTAGAAATGGCGAGTCGGTGAGCTCGATACGGCGTGAGTTTTGCTACAGATTCAATATTAATCGCAATGATTCTATTCCCGTGCGTGACACAATCTTATGTTGGGTTAAAAAATCTAAAAAAAAAAGGTGCAATACTAAAGAATAAATCGCCCGGCCCCCAACACAGAGTCCGTACTCCAGAAAATTTTCAGTCAGACAAGCGATACTGCGCAGCCCAGGCCGCTCTGCTCGAAGACATTTAGCTGCTCTTGGAATCAGCAATCATACGGTAAGACGGATTTTGCATGGCGATTTACATTTACACCCAAACAAGATGGGGCCACGGCGCATATCTTCAGAGCGTGAATGGCAGTTCTTTGCCTCCTGTTTTCCAATCGTCTCATTTCGAGATTTGGTGATGTTCCATGGCTCCCTCGGTCCCCTGACTTGTCCACGTGATTTTTTTCTATGTGGGTACCTAAAGGCACGTGTTTACGAGGATAAGCCTCGGATATTAGATTAATTAAAGGACACAGTACGTCAACACATCACTCAAATCAACAGAGATCTCCTGGAAAGAATAGAGGTGAATTTTCGTCAGCGCCTTAAACAATGCGTCAACACAGACGGACATCACATGCCAGATGTAATTTTCCGCTCATAATTGAAATGGTATGTCCTCACAAACGTTATTCTACCAATAAAATGTGTTGAAAACAAAAACTAACTGTTTTATGATTATTTTAAAAACACTTGGTTCCTATGCCCCACCCTGTATAACCTGGAAATTGATTTAGAATTGGAAAACGAGATGACAAATTGAATTTATTTGAATATTATTTACAATTAACGCTAATTATTATAGTAACAGAACATAATCTTCTGCGACAGTATTGGATTTCCAGCCTCCGTGACATTTCTCTAGTCTTTCGATTGCATATCCGATAATAATCGAAAACCTGAACTGTAATGGATAGGTGTACTTTAATGACATGCATTAAAGGACTGCTACCAGGTGTATAATTACTACATTTCGGCATGGTCGAGCATAAAAATATTAATAGGCTTACGAAAATACAACTGTCTTCAAATGTATTATTGTACCATTGTATTCCGCTAGATGGCAATAGTGTGTTATGATTAGCTGTTTTCTTGTTATCAGTTGTGCCAACTATAGAATCTTCATTGAACTCTGTGGAGGTTACTAGTCAAGAAGGCTTTGTTGATTCAGTTTTATTTTTATTAAAACATTTGCATTCTACTTCAATCATCCGGACCCCAGTAATAAACGTCACTTGGCAGATGATTTTCAATAAATCTTGGTATTAAACAATCTCTGATACGTGACTACCCATAATATCATATAGCAGAAGCTATAACAAACATAACCTAAATAATATAAACAAGTGTTAGAAAAGTTTTAATTAACGACGATGACATAAAAAATAAACATGAACAATTTTAAAAGGAATAATTATTGAATGTACAATTTTCAAATTTGAATGTTTTAGTGGTTCAGTTGATTTTATATTGTACGTGTGGGTAAAAGAAGTGGAACTCGTTGATGTACATGGTGTATTCCTCAACTTATTCAGGATTTCCGAATGGTGCTCTTCATTTATTTGTAAATAGGATTTCAGGGAAGATGCATAGCGATGACCAGTGATCTTTATTAATTCTTGTTCTTGAATGCCAGTGCGAGTCATATTTGAAAGTGCTGTGCATCGACTGGAGTGGTTTGTAATTTTCTGTTTTTTTTACGTCCAGACCAATGCAGTTTGAAATGTTGGCAAACAAAGAAACAAATGCTAGGGTAGTGATACAAATAAACAAATGCTAGGGACGCGATAAAATTGTGCCATAAGCAGCCATGATTAGTTGAAAGACGTTCTTTCGTACGTTTTATTGGTCAAAAGTAGTATGACGTAGTAAAAGTGTAATAGTCAGTCGAAAATGTCACACGAAATTAATTCCCTTCATGGGGACCTCATCGAGTTGAGGAAGATTGCTCTTAATGCAATGTTTAAGCCCATATTACGATAAACATTGATTAAAATTTTATTTTACAACACCGGTACAATTGTAACACAGATACTGCCCTGAATGAAATGTTTAAATCTATATTACAATAACATTTTCTATAAAATAAACATTGTTAAACTGTACTTGTTTAGGAGTAAGGAATCTGTTGTAGATTGAACCTGTACTGCGCGTTACTTATGTTTGTCAGCAGGGTGTCTACTGAAGGACACGTGACGTAATGCATATTCCGTGCACACTTATACAGGGACATCATTTTATTTTTACTAACATTTTTAATATTAACCTGTCTATACCTTTAGAGAACCGGAAACACCGCTTGCTCCCCCCTCCAAGACTGGAGTTCGATGATACTGGCGTAAAACACAAATCACTCTACTAGGTATAGGAAGGAAGAAAAGTAGTTCATACATTTACGTAAACTAGGAAATATCGCGATTTTGAGTTTGATAATTTTCATTAGGTTTTTCTTTAATCAAAGTACAGTACTGTATTAAGAATAAGTGTTTTTACTCACAAAGTGAGTTATCCATGCGAACGTATTCATTATGCAGTGTATATTATACTGTCTACAGCACATTAGCGTACAATATAGAGAAAGAAGTTAAATTGAAAAATAATCATAATATGAATATTTAAACACAATTTTGAAAATGGTGGCCGTTCATTTCGATACAGGCTTCAGTTCTTTTGTGCATATTATCGCACTATAGACTATTGCATCTAATTCCAATTGCCAGTTTCGTCCTTCGTACTAGTAACTCATGTTGAAATAATTCTGTACCTACTCTATGTACTGTAAATTCAATCTTCACTTCTGCCCGACCCGAAAATATAAAATTACTCAGACATGCTATCTACTGTCCGTCCAAGTGGTTATGCCGCAGGATTGTAGAAAGGGAGGAAATCACGTGACAGTTAATTACTTAACGAGGCCCTTTTATTTAAGTTAAATTAAACAGCTGTATAATATTACGCAAACTTCCAATTCCTAAGAGAAATTAATGTTTTCAGAAAAGAGCTAAGACAGCCCAGCTATTACAGAGGGGCGAGTAGAAGCAGGTGGAGGAAATCGGGATGCTACGTAGGCAAACGGACAGTATCTGTGCGAAAATATGATTCAATATTGAAAGCTCTTTCGTCACTGGAAAACGCGAACATGTTTCTGGAACGTACTATACTCAGTAACTCAGTACTGTTTACTATCTGCGGTCTTGGTTCTGTGTGGAGTTGGAATTTCCTTAGTAGAAGGGGTGGGAGTGAAGTACATTCAAAAACTCAGGTACAATAAAAATTGAAGTAAAAATAAAATGATGTCCCTGTACTTATTCCAATGTTGTTGGATTAAGAAAACGGTCTTTGCGTGTATGAAACAGTATCTGTACATTTCCAGAAAAAAAAAATAGCCCGTCATGGTGAGAGTCTACTTGTATGTATGCAACAAGTTTCGCATGACTGTCCACAAATAGCATATATTCAGGCGCTCTTTCTACGATCCTGCGACATAACCACTTGGATGGACAGTAGACAGCATGTATGAGTAATTTTATTTTTCGGATCAGGCAGAAGTGAAGATTGAATTTACTGTACGTAAGGTACTCTTTTACAGAGTGGGTACAGAATTATTTCAACAGAGTACGAAGTACGAAACTGGTAATTGGAATTAGGTACAATAGTCTATAGTGCGACAATATGCACAAAAGAACTGAAGCCTATATCGAAATGAACGGCCACCATTTTCAAAAATGTGTTTAAGTATCCATATTAGGATTATTTTTCAATTTAACTTCATTCTCTATATTGTACGCTAATGTGCTGTAGATAATATACACTGCATAATGAATTCGTCCGAATGGACAGCTCAGTTCGTGAGTAAAAACACTTATTGTTAATACAGTACTGTCTAGCCGCGAAACCAGGTGGCCCGGGTTCGATTCCCGGTCGGGGCAAGTTACCTGGTTGAGGTTTTTTCCGGGGTTTTCCCTCAACCCAATATGGATGGGTAACTTTCGGTGTTGGACCCCGGATTCATTTCACCGGCATTATCACCTTCATCTCATTCAGACGCTAAATAACCTAAGATGTTGATAAAGCGTCGTAAAATAACTTAATACAACAACAATACAGTACTGTATTTTTATTAAACAAAAACCTAATGAAAATTATCAAACTCAAAATCGCGATATTTCCTAGTTTACGTAAGTGGATGAACTACTTTTCTTCCGTCCTATACCTAGTAAATTGATTTGTTTGTATTTTACGCCAGTATCATCGAACTCCAGTCGTGGAAGGAGGTAGCAAACGGTGTTTCCGGTTCCCAACCGTTAATTCAGAGGTATAGCCAGGTTAATATTAGAAATGTTAGTAAAAATAAAATGATGTCCCTGTACTTTAGTGAAACAAAATATGTTCCTTTCTAACAACTTGTACAATTGTGTGCCTGTAATTTGTAATCTGTACTTTCGTGTAATAGGGCCCATGTATATGTTATCAGAGACTGGTACTGCTTGACTCTTGACATGGCATAGCGACCTCTGTACGTAGGTATTAGGAGACATGAACGTAGGACCTACGTGCAACTAGCAGAACATACAACTTCTGCATGATGTCAGAGGGTGGTGCAAGGTTGACTCCTGACACAGCGACCTCTGTAGTTAGAATGCATGAACTTGTGCAGTTAACAGAACCCACGTTGTATGATGTCAGATAATAATGGTACGCGTTTGATTCCTGTCACCAGCGACCTCTGTAAATACGTGAACCTATGTACTGTACGAGTGACAGAACACACTTTGTATCACGTCAGAGAGTGAACTTATTTTAAATGGAGCTAGGTAACAGTTGCGTAATAATAATAATAATAATAATAATAATAATAATAATAATAATAATAATAATAATTATTATTATTATTATAATAAACCGTGACGCTACACCCCTTTAAGGGCCCAGACCGACTAGCCGGTTACTGGTCTCATGTCCACATGTCCAATCATGCCAGAATGGAGGTGGTGGTAGTGGTGGTGGTGGTGGTGGTGGTGGTGGTGGTGGTAAATTGTTTAGCGCTAATCCTATTAGAAAAATTTAATCCTTAAATTGGCAAAACTTCATTTCTCACACTAGTTTATTAAACCGTGTCGGACTGTAAAGAAAACTACTATCGCAATGTCCATATTTTAGGGCCTATATGTTGTCCGATATTATAGTATTGTAAAATTTTAATTTTCCTACCAATTTTTTTCTATTCTATTAAAATTATAGCATATAGCTTATTAACCTGTTGTATCCTGTAGGATACATTGCCAATTTAAGGGTTAAAAAACATGGAATCGTATCGAGGTAGGGCTTATAGAACAATAATAATTTTAGAAACGTTTTACTGTAAGCTTACTAAAAAAATAAAAACAATGGAAACGTATTACGGTGCTAAAAATAAATCCTTGGAAACGTTTTACTGTAAGCTTACTAAAAAAATAAAAACCATGGAAACGTATTACGGTGCTAAAAATAAAACCTTGGAAACGTTTTACTGTAGACTTGCTAGAAAAATAAAAACCATGGAAACGTATTACGGGGCTAAAAAATAAAAACCTTGGAAACGTTTTACTGTAGACTACCTAGAAAAATAAAAACCATGGAAACGTATTAAGGTGCTAAAAATAAAAACCTTGGAAACGTTTTACTGTAGACTTGCTGGAAAAATAAAAACCATGGAAACGTATTACGGGGCTAAAAATAAAAACCTTGGAAACGTTTTACTGTAGACTACCTAGAAAAATAAAAACCATGGAAACGTATTAAGGTGCTAAAAATAAAAACCTTGGAAACGTTTTACTGTAGACTTGCTAGAAAAATAAAAACCATGGAAACGTATTACGGTGCTAAAAATAAAAACCTTGGAAACGTTTTACTGTAGACTACCTAGAAAAATAAAAACCATGGAAACGTATTACGGGGCTAAAAAATAAAAACCTTGGAAACGTTTTACTGTAGACTACCTAGAAAAATAAAAGCCATGGAAACGTATTAAGGTGCTAAAAATAAAAACCTTGGAAACGTTTTACTGTAGACTTGCTAGGAAAAATAAACACCATGGAAACGTATTACGGTGCTAAAAATAAATCCTTGGAAACGTTTTACTGTAGACTTGCTAGAAAAATAAAAACCATGGAAAGGTATTACGGGGCTAAAAAATAAAAACCTTGGAAACGTTTTACTGTAGAATACCTAGAAAAATAAAAACCATGGAAACGTATTAAGGTGCTAAAAATAAAAACCTTGGAAACGTTTTACTGTAGACTTGCTAGGAAATATAAATACCATGGAAACGTATTAAGGTGCTAAAAATAGAAACCTTGGAAACGTTTTATTGTAGACTTGCTAGGAAAAATAAACACCATGGAAACGTATTACGGTGCTAAAAATAAAACCTTGGAAACGTTTTATTGTAGACTTGCTAGAAAAATAAAAACCATGGAAACGTATTACGGGGCTAAAAAATAAAAACCTTGGAAACGTTTTACTGTAGACTACCTAGAAAAATAAAAACCATGGAAACGTATTAAGGTGCTAAAAATAGAAACCTTGGAAACGTTTTACTGTAGACTTGCTAGGAAAAATAAACACCATGGAAACGTATTACGGTGCTAAAAATAAAAACCTTGGAAACGTTTTACTGTAGACTTGCTAGGAAAAATAAACACCATGGAAACGTTTTATTGTAGGCCAACTAGAAAAATAAGTCATGGAAATGTCTTACAATGCTAAACAAAATAAAAACCGCGGAAACGTTTTAGTGTAGGTCTACTATAAAATAGAAACCATGGAAAGTATTACGATGCTAGAAAATAAAAACCTTGGAAACGTTTTACTGTAGAATTACTAGAAAAATAACTACGAAAACGTATTGCGGTGCTAGAAAAATAAAAACCTTGGAAACGTTTTACTCTAGGCCTACTAAAAAAATAAAGACATGGAAACGTATTATAGTGCTAAACAAAATAAAAACCGCGGAAACGTTTTAGTATAGACCTGCTAGAAAATAGAAACCATGGAAACTTATTACGATGCTAAAAATAAAAACCTTGGAAACGTTTTACTGTAGGCCTACTAAAAAAAATAAAGACATGGAAACGTATTATTGTGCTAAACAAAATAAAAACCGCGAAAACGTTTTAGTGTAGACCTACTAGAAAATAGAAACCATGGAAACGTATTACGATGCTAAAAATAAAAACCTTGGAAACATTTTACTGTAGGCCTACTGCAAAAATAAAAACCATGGAAACGTATTACAGTTCAGTGTGTCTCCCCTATCTCGTGGTTCCTAAGTTTATTTTTTTATATCTCTGGTGTTTGATCAGAACATGGTAACTCCAAAAATGACTTTTTTTAGTTGGAAGCGCAGCCCTATATAAAAGCAGTTCTCTTTCATTTGGTAACTTATAGCCGTGATATCTTCATCTAATCTTATGTTATTTTCTTTCACATTTGTATGTAAACTAGAATTATAATTTGTAGGCCTATAGGAAAAGTAAAAATAAAAATGCTTGTATTTCAAAACAGGTTGTTTGGAGTTATCATGTTATCATCATGTTTATCAAACATCCCACAAATATTTTAGCCTAACTGCCTTAGTTTCGAAAATAAATTCCTGTCTATATTGTACCACTGGATCGGTTACTACAGTATATACAGGACAAAATAATTGCTTTCAAGTAAACGATGTGAAGAAAATATTGAAAGAACTAAAAGTTGAATCAACATCAAGATTTACTTACAAATGGCTTTTAAGGAACCCGAAGGTTCATTGCCGCCCTCACATAAGCCCGCCATCGGTCCCTATCCTGTGCAAGATTCAGCCAGTCTCTATCATCATACCCCACCTCCCTCAAATCCATTTTAATATTATCCTCCCATCTACGTCTCGGCCTCCCTAAAGGACTTTTTCCCTCCGGTCTCCCAACTAACACTCTATATGCATTTCTGGATTCGCCCATACGTGCTACATGCCCTGCCCATCTCAAACGTCTGGATTTCAAGTTCCTAATTATGTCAGGTGAAGAATACAATGCGTGCAGTTCTGTGTTGTGTAACTTTCTCCATTCTCCTGTAACTTCATCCCGCTTAGCCCCAAATATTTTCCTAAGCACCTTATTCTCAAACACCCTTAACCTATGTTCCTCTCTCAGAGTGAGAATCCACGTTTCACAGCCATATAGAAGAACCGGTAATATAACTGTTTTATAAATTCCAACTTTCAGATTTTTGGACAGCAGACTGGATGATAAGAGCTTCTCAACCGAATAATAACACGCATTTCCCATATTTATTCTGCATTTAATTTCCTCCCGAGTGTCATTTATATTTGTTACTATTGCTCCAAGATATTTGAATTTTTCCACCTCTTCGAAGGATAAATCTCCAATATTTATATTTCCATTTCGTACAATATTCTCGTCACGAAACATAATCATATACTTTGTCTTTTCGGGATTTACTTCCAAACCGATCGCTTTACTTGCTTCAAGTAAAATTTCCGTGTTTTCCCTAACCGTTTGTGTATTTTCTCCTAACATATTCACGTCATCTGCATAGACAAGAAGCTGATGTAGCCCGTTCAATTCCAAACCCTGCCTGTTATCCTGAACTTTCCTAATGGCATATTCTAGAGCGAAGTTAAAAAGTAAAGGTGATAGTGCATCTCCCTGCTTTAGCCCGCAGTGAATTGGAAAAGGATCAGATAGAAACTGACCTATACGGACTCTGCTGTATGTTTCACTGAGACACATTTTAATTAATCGAACTAGTTTCTTGGGAATACCAAATTCAATAAGAATATCATATAATACTTCCTCTTAACCGAGTCATATGCCTTTTTGAAATCTATGAATAACTGATGTACTGTACCCTTATACTCCCATTTTTTCTCCATTATCTGCCGAATACAAAAAATCTCATCAATAGTCGATCTATTACGCCGAAAACCGCACTGATGATCCCCAATAATTTCATCTACGTACGGAGTTAATCTCCTCAAAAGATAATTACCGCACTGAAAGGATGGACAAAATTAGAATCCCAGAACAATATTAAAATTATAACACTAATGAAAAAAGAAGCTTGGAAAGACCTCAGAAGAGATGGCAAGAAACACAATAGGCTACTTGACACACAGAAGCGTGTGAAGAAGAGGTGGTACCTTAGCAGTCCATTTTTCTTAAGTTTCTAATTGTACATAAACGTAAACTTAGGTACACCGTTGATATATAACAGTGATGTCAAAGCAAGCTCATTTTTCTGACCTTGACGTCGTGCGCGTGCATCAAGCGCTAAGTATGGAAAGAGGAAGGGTTGTGAATATGAATAAGCAGCCTGTTGGATTAAGAAAACAGTGGTGCACGAACTTCAAAAGGAACGTGAAATTTTATGTCGTTATTTTTATATGGCTTCTTTCTGTTTGATATTATCTATATTGTCTGTAAAACAAAAGTACTAATATCAATTTCTTAATATTGCAGTTGTGTTTTAAACGTTAATAACATAATAAGGAGTTAAGAAGGAATATTCACATAAATTCCATAGTAGTACAACTAATACTGTACTAAATGGATGAAACACATCATTCATAAAGAAAGTAATATCCCAAAAAAAGAGATTGAGTATGACATGATAAGTTGGAATTGATATTGATGGTACCTTTAGCCTTATAAAAGTAATCAATAAACTAATCAAAACAATATTACAGTACAAAGCAAAGTTACCTAGGTGCTGTATATGTTTTAAGTGTAACTAATATTCCATAACAAATCTTTTATCGCATTATGCTTTTAAGGTGATATTGGTGACCAACTTCCTATCATCAGAATATTAAATTATTTTCTCGAAATGTATTGAAGCTATAGAGCTGACATTTTTACAACACATGGGCACATATCTTTTGCTTATGATGTAACAGTAGTTGCTTTGTTAATTCATTTCCTTACAAACAATTTCCATGCGAATATTTTCAAAATTTTCAATACACTATCTTCAGTAATACGTATATACGGTATATTAGATTTACGAAAACATTCTGTAAGGCTACTAAATAAATAGGCCTATATCTGAAAATTTCATTTTTCTATAAAAAAAGTTGAGAAAATATTTCGTTTGATTAATAAATCAAACTAGTGAAAAATGAGCATTAAAATTAAAACTTACATTCTTATAATGCACTTATACTTCTCAGACAAATCTAAAAATTAACATGGATAAGTTTTAATAAGTTCTCTTCCCTTTATCTATTGAATCAGTGCTGGCCATCCCTGAATATAGCTCGACCAAGCGGCATATACTACCTCTTTCGTCTGTCTCTTTCCTTTCCGCTATAAAGCGCTCAGGCTCTCCTGAGCTCTAAAGCGCGCGCTTGCTCCTATGGGCATCAATTGACATGACTGATATATAATATACTTATCTATATTTACTTAGAATACTTTGAGGTTTACTTTCTGCACTCATCTAATCGCCTCTGTCAATCAAATAATATTTCGTCACGTCATCACTATAGTGTCAAATGTGTTGTGAGCGGGGCTAATTTCGAAATGTCGCTTCATATGAAGAGAAAATGAGGAGCTTGGTATCAAAGTTGGACTACTCCACTTTTGCTTTTTTTTTTACAGGAGAGGCGAAAAACTAGATCCTTGGAAACCAATGTCACTGTTATACGTACATTTTTTTTTTAAACATTCTCATGGGTCATAGAAATATTTTTCCAGTCTCAAAATGTGATTAAAAATTAATATTCAGGTCGAAATTTAAGTTTAGAAAGTGGAGTTGTCCATCTCTGAAACTAAGTCACGGAGTTTTAAACCAAATGAAGCCATATTTAAACTGAAATTGTTTACTTTTGAACCTAAGTCTCTTCTAACTCGGTTTCAAAGTAAATTTACGTAAAACAGTACTTATTCATCCACAAGCCGATTATATAAACAATCAGCCATGTTAGATTCGCGATGCGTGATGGGAAAAAGTAGTACGAATGCGGGCTTCTCATTGGCTACTGAAGAAATTGTCCTAATTTGAAACTAAGCCACAGTGGCGTTGTCTACATTTTGATTCTAAAGCGCACAATTAAGTGCTCTTTTCGCTCAGTTCTGTCCGTTTTTGAACCTAAACAGTTCCAGAATCGCATTCAGCACACAAAATTCTATGAGAAACAATATCTCGAAATCGCAAAAAAATGGAGTTGTCTTATGTTGATACTATGCTCTTCAAATATACTGTATGCCCTTCATTAATTATTCCTCTTTTCATAGACACATAGGCCTACTCTTCATTTGTAAGCAGAAACAAAAAAATCGGGGTAGTCCGTATCGAGACACAGCCGCAAGCCTCATGCGTGGATACATCACTGATAGAATGCTGTTAAGGTAAACGGCAGCAATAACGATATCTCTTCTTTCCGGATACCCTGAAAACACTATCTTCACTCTGTTGGGACTCCTGATAGTAGCTATCTTGTATGCAATGAGAGTAAACATGTCGGTTTCTATAGTAACCATCGTGTTTTATCGTTTGATACCCTTTGCTTTTACGTCCGTTCCCATTTGCTCTGCGTTTGTCTCGAGATTGTGAATTTCCTCGCTTCACTCAAATTCACTTGCGAAGTTTTCCAATTTAACTTGTCGACTGCTGATCGTTGCCAAATTGTGATTGTAGCCTGGTTCGTTACTAATCGTTCGACATCACTGCGAATGTTCTGTCATATCGCATTCTTGAGTTACACAGCCTCGGCTGCTGCGCGACTCGCCAATTCGTGCTTCCTTTGTCTCCCGCGTATCGCTAGATGACGTCACCCGCTCCAACTCAAGGTCACGTTATATAGAATGGTCCTTCATCTGTCGATCATTGGAATTGAAGAGTTGGATTCCAAAATCAACTAAGTCAAAAAACTACTTTTTCCAGGAGAGCAATAAAACTGAAATAATTATTTTACAGCTGATTGAGTATTTTATGTTGTACCACATCCGTTATAACATAGATATGACATTACGAAATATTTGTGGCATTTACGTTTATACCTTACAATTTATAGGCGTGTGTTTTTTCAAAATGGCACTAAGTCATGACTTAATTCGATTTAGAAAAAAATTCAAATTATTTCCCTATACTGGTTAATTCAAGTATGCTGTGTTAACTCAAGAAAATGTTGCACGTGTTTATTATTAAATAGTGTAAAACGTTTTACGTGTTAGTTTTAACATGGAATATTACATTTTCCATTTACAGTAATAATTGAATTGCAAATGCTGTGTTAACTGAAAAAAAAAAAAAAATATATATATATATATATTGCACTGTAGGTATTATGACAAACATTTTAACTTATTACATACTATTAGTAGATTTTACACTTTACATTTACAGAAATTGAAAATGGTTGAATTGAATATTGCAATGTTCCATTCTCACTGAAATAGAAATCTAATTAATTTATTACTACGTTAATTGAACTTAATATGTACATGCTAGTTTAAATATGAAATTTTACAATTTTTTTTTATTTCCATTTAAACAAATGGCTTTTTTTTTGTCATACATACGAACAACATTATCATTATCACCTTCAGGTTCCTTCAGTGTTGTTCATAAAATTGTTTGGCTTTACTATTTTCCACGGGTATGTATTTCATCTGCTTAAGAACGTCATTCCTTTTTTCAAAGATAATGGTATGTTTTAATGTTACATCAGGAATATTAGTAGCGAACTGCAAGTGCAACTACAATAGAAGGACTGCTAAGTCAGCTGTGTCGATAGCTGTGCGCATGCGCACCGACTTAGTTGGGTCTAGAATAAAACAACAGTTGACTTAGTTGGATTTGGAAAACACCGTCAATTTTGACATTTAAAATCGACATGCCTTAGTTGCATTTGACTTATATTCTGTTATTAGAATTGTGTAACATGTATAGGAAAACACACTAAGCAGCATAGCTAAACATCACCAAAAATTGACCTAGTTTTGGAATTCACCTCTTCAATTATACAGGGTGTTTCCGAGGTGGTGTTACAAACTTTCAGGGATGATGGCGAAGGGCACATGTATCAATCTGAGATAAAGAACCCTGGTCCGGAAATGACTGAGTCGAAATTTATAAGCAAAAATAGTTGTGTGGAAATGGAATTGTAATTTGGCACCACGTGCCCTCCTTCCCTTAACCTCTGGAACAGTCGTGGAAAGATGATATGGGCAGGATGTCTCCTACGTGGGTACTTGCCGCGATACAATCAGTGAGCTTGTCTACTGTTCCCATTGGCTCATCCGTATTCGAAAATCAGGTCTGCTTATTCCGCTCTCATGTACTTCTTCATTTCACTAGGACTGATCGACTGGACACTGCAACTTGTACACATACACTGCTGTCTACAGACGTGCATATCAGGACCGACCATGTCCGTTACAAATTGCCCTATCTGCATTGCTTTAGTGTAGTTTCCTGTCCCCACCCCTCAGACAGCGCACTGAATGGAATATAAGTAGACTACGTAAACGTCGGATGAATACAGTATGTGTAAGATGTACAGATAAATACACATGTGTACAGAGGAATAAAATTATTTCATTTCCACACAACCATTTTTGCTTGTAACTTTCGATTCGGTCATTTCCGGACCAGGGTTTCTTATCTCAAATTGTTATATGTGCCCTTCGCCATCATCCCTGACAGTTTGTAACACCACCTCGGAAACACCCTGTATAGAGCAATTTAGAAATTATAGGCGCGACAAAACTCGGCTGAAAATGTGTCTGTAGACTTTCTGGAATGGCAGCCCTAGTACTGGACCGAACTTGCAGACGTAATCACATCAAAATAAAACATTCAAACCAACCGTAGTTTAATTCCCGAGTTAATGAAAACATATTTCTTTTCGAAAGTTTTGAAATGTATCTCAATGCTCCGTATATTGAGAGAGTACAATAAGGAACCAATAAAGGAACGGTTTCCACGAACATCTATTGGTTTATGACGGCCATGTTGAAGAGTAGCTCTCCTACAGTCATCTGTTTAATGCATTTTAACTCCCAGTTCGCGTGATATTCAGTCATTACTGCAGCCATTGAAACAAGAAGTCACTTAATGCTCCTGTTTGTATGAAATACACTAAATATTTATGATACTTGAAAAGAATTAAAACACTACAGGCTGCCTTTGCTTACGTGCAGTTAATGTCAATGTAGAAAGACAAGATGTGGGGTATAATGAGGTTGGGGGTTAAGCATTTGATCGATCATCTGTTAATAGAGGCAATGACAGGAAGGAAAAAAGAAAAAGAATAATCAGAATGAAAGTGCTGATAAAATGGCCGAAGAAAGAGCATGTTAAAAAACTAAATAAGATATTGTTTACTGCCCAATATATCTTGTAAAAAGAGACGATGAAAGGTTAAGTTTAGATAATGATTGTGAGATAGTTAGAGAACAATCAGAAAAAAAGAAGCAATACCTCTCTTCCATTTTTATTTTAAACATACGAGAAAAACTTGAAATATGAAATTAAAGCGTTTATTTCACTCGTGTATATTTTCAGCAGTGCATTGAATTTCAACGAATTAGAGTAATCAATCCTTGCAATATTATCCAGATCTACAGAACTGTAGCTCCTCAGAGCGACTGCCTTCTTATCCCTTCTACCCCGACCCACCTTTTCTACCAGTGTGGTCATGGCGTTCTGTAGTGAGGGTCACATAAGAACAGTTCCTAAACAGAAAATATTGCCGTCTTGTCAGTGTTGCCAACTGTTACCAGATATCACACGATCGTTCGTACTAAATGATTTATTTACTTACCGTACTTTATGTTGGAAGGTTATTCTAAATAATTCAATAATTTGTAACATATTTTCGTAGGCAAACTATACGAGACCTATGTCAAGTATTTTGTCTAGCAATACGAAATTCATTGGTTTGACTAAACAATTTACTCACGAGACCTAACCTTAAAATGTATTTTGTTTGACCACATGAAATTATTAGTTCTAACTCCGAAAACTTACCCGACTATAGTCTTGAATTATAACCACAACGCAACACATAAAATAACCATTATGTGTTAATATTAATACTGATATTAAATAATTATTAGTATGTTCAAATATCATTAGCTTCCAGTAACCGGCTCAGAAATCTGGTACAATTTTAATTTCATGGAACTCCAGTACCGACAAATTTTGTCGATATTTGTCCTAGCTGCCAACATACCAGTTACGAAATCACTACCATTTGTAGTATTTGTCAGTATCGAAATTCGAAACGAAGTTGGCAAAAGAAAATTCAACCTGCAAACTTGAAAATCACCACAATTCACTAGCATATATAGTAATGGGGGAAAAATGGTTAGGTTTCACCCTTAGGTTATGAAGTAAGCTGACCCGGATTATAGTTGCGCTCAGCTATATCAACATTCATCCTAGCGGCGGCAGGTACACAATACGAGTACTGCAGTTTCAAGAGAACTGAAACGTGGCAAAATCTAAACCCGTGAAGAAATACTAGGCCTACTTCCAAAGGAAATGGGAATATGATGATTTTGTTGTTGAAGAATATGTAAGAATTGCTCATTTATTCTGTTACATCCAATTTATTTTACCCGTCATTTCAATATTAAACGACATTTCAACAAAGCCCATATTTAGACAAACTTTCGGGTAAGTTCATTATTACGAACTGTATATTGATTACTTAGTTATGGCTCTCGTATCCCACCTCCCTTAAATCCATTTTTATATTATCCTCCCATCTACATCTCGGCCTCCCCAAAGGTCTTTTTCCCTCCGGCCTCCCAACTAACACTCTGTATGCATTTCTGGATTCGCCCATAACGTCCTTCATGCCCTGTCCATCTCAAACGTCTGGATTTAATGTTCCTAATTATTATGTCAGATGAAGACTACAATGCGTGCAGTTCTGCGTTGTGTAACTTTCTCCATTTTCCTGTAACTTCATTCTTCTTAACCCCAAATATTTTCCTAAGCACCTTATTCTCAAACACCCTTAACCTCTGTTTCTCCCTCAAAATGAGAGTCCAACTTTCACAACCATACAGAACAACCGGTAATGCAGGGTCATTTTATTTTTACTTCAATTTTTATTGTACATGAGTTTTTTAATATACTTCACTCCCACCTCTTCTACTAATGAAGTTCCAACTGTCCTCCACACAGATCCAAGACCGCATATAGTAAGCAGTACTGAGTTAGCGAGTATAGTACGTTCCAGAAATATGCTCGCGTTTTCCAGTGACGAAAGAGCTTTCAATATTGAATCATATTTTCGCACAGGTACTGTCGTCCGTTTGCCTACGTCGCATTCAGATTTCCCCCACCCGCTTCTGCTCGCTCCACTGTAACGGCTAGTGGCTGGGCTGTCTTAGCTCTTTTCTGAAAACATTAATTTCTCTTAGGAATTGGACGTCTACGTGATATTATACACCTGTTTAAAATAACTTAAATAAAAGGGCCTTGTTAAGTAATTAACTGTCACGTGATTTCCCCCCGTTTTACGATTCTGCAACATAACCACTTGGACGGACAGTAGATAGCATGTCTGAGTAATTTTATCTGTGCGGGTCGGGCAGAAGTGAAGATTGAATTTACAGTACGTAAGGTACTCTTTTATAGAGAAGGTACAGAATTATTTCAACATGAGTTACTAGTACGAAGGACGAAACTGGTAATTGGAATTATGTAGATGCAATAGTCTATAATGCGATAATATGCACAAAAAAACTGAAGCCTGTATCTAAATGAACGGCCACCATTTTAAAAAATGTGTTTAAATATCCATATCATGATTATTTTTCAATTTAACTCCGTTCTCTATATTGTACGCTAATGTGCTGTAGACAGTATAATATACACTGCATAATGAATACGTTCCCATGGATAACTCAGTTCGTGAGTAAAAACACGTACTGTTAATACTGTACTGTAATTTGATTAAACAGAAACCTAATGAAAATTATCAAACTCAAAATTGCGATATTTCCTAGTTTACGTAAATGGATGAACTACTTTTCTTCCCTCCTATACGTAGTAAAGTGATTTGTTTGTATATTACGCCAGTATCATCGAACTTCATTCGTGGAATGGGGTAGCAAACGGTGTTTCTGGTTCTTAACTGTCAATCCAAATGTATAGCCAGGTTGATATTAAAAATGTTAGTAAAAATAAAATGATGACCCTGTTTAACTATTTTAGAAATTCTAACTTTCAGCTTTTTTGAGAGCAGACTGGATGACAGAAGCTTCTCAGCCGAATAAGGCGGTGTTTGCAATGAAAGACGTGCCTTGGACAGAAAAGTATGAATGAAATGAATAACAGTGGCGTAGCATGAAATTTTGAGCAGGGGAAGCTAACTCAAGTTGTCTTTCATGCAATATGGGAAAACGTATTACAAAAATACAGTCTTAAATAAATAGTAGTCAATGTCAAGTCAGCAGTCGAAGATTGGTTGGAACCTCGTAAGTAACATCAATAAGGCATGACCTCAAATGAGACGTAGTAAAATATGATTTCACGGTTTACACATATCTCTTAACAAATAGACACGTATACGTATAACATTAGCTCACTCCCTGTCATACTTAGAGAAATCACAATATTAGTATCATTACGTAAGTATGCGTCTGTCTTTTGGTTGTGTCCTTCATTGACAGCAAGGAGTCGGCCATTTGTTTTTTTAAATCACACTTTTGTTCGTAAGTCAGTCTTGATAATACAATTGTCCTAAAAAAATCAAGTAAATTAGTGTCAGGAACTGTTATTTCGCTCATTATTTATTATATCAGCCACAATGCACACTAACACTTCAACTAAACACAACTGACGAAAAGGAATAACTCGAAAACTACTTATTTTAAATGTTAAAGCTAGCTTCTTGCGAGCCTTGCGACCAGGGTAGTTTAGTTAGAAAGGGATGGAAAATCTGCGGGGTGGATTACACAGAAGAAACCAGTCTGCTTGGAAGCTGGTGTGTGCAGGCTTCTTGTTTACTGCTGCATCACAAATCATCCTGAGCTGCAGCATCACAATATTTAACGCGTAAATATAAATTCTATTAAAATTAATAAATAATTTTCTCCAGAAACTGCAGGTTTATTATTAAATTATTGTTAACTGTGGAAGCTAAGCTTTTTAGCTTATATTGACGCTACGCCACTGATGAATAATAATATTGATAATAATAATAATAATAATAATAATAATAATAATAATTATAATAATAATAATAGTGACGAATCTGTAATATTTGTAGCTGGCCGGTTCGTCATGGCATGGCGGTGCAATTCCTGCTGCATCAGTGTTCCTCGTCTCCGCCCGCCTTGTTTGACTGCAGTCTGTGAATATTAGCATAAAGTGACCGGCGCGCACTTTGCATGAGAAGCCCACGCAATCAAGGCCGTCCCTAACCCATTCGAGCTTCAAACCAAGTGCTTGCTGCATACAGAACTATGATCGTCGTCTCTTGAGTGTTTACTGTGGGCGTACATGCATGTCTCCCTCTTGTGCCCTTGTTTGTAAAACACTCATTTAGTTATTCCCAAAGAAAGCAGCGGTAACGTGTTACACGTATCCTCAAAGTTTTCCATAATTGTATTGCTTAATACTGTTACGTTTTCATGGAATAATAATAATAATAATAATAATAATAATAATAATAATATAATAATAATAATAATAATAATAATAATAATAATAATAATAATAATAATAATAATAGGGTGGGTTGGGGTAATTTGGGTATAAAACGTCTTTTTTTTTAAGTTTAGAGATCCATAGTCTGTTTCTATGATAAAAATGTTCCAGTCAGTTTTTATACAGGGTGATTCACGGGGATTTACCGTCCTTCACAGAGCTTATTTCCGAAGACATTCTGAACAAAAAAGTAATATAAACATTTGTCTTAACGCAGTATTTTTAGAATTACACTACTTTGAAGTTGTTTGTAAAATACCATAATTCTTGAGTTTTAACGGTAAAATAATATTACAGATAAAGAATGAACTATTCAGGAGTATCATTTCTTTAATTAGCTAGTATTCTGAAGCTAAACATGTGTTGTGAATTCCATAGTTGCTTCATACAGATATATATATATATATATATATATATATATATATATATATATATATATATTCAATTTTTAACAACAAAATTATATTTTCTTACGCATTTATCACAACAATTGTTACAAATCACACCACTCTTGTAAATTCTTGAAGACTGTACATTAGAATGCACAATTAAACTGTAAAGAATCAAGTTCCTTATGTCATATGATTTGTTACAGTTTTTGTGATAAGTGCGTGAAAGATGATATTATCCTCCCATATTGAATAAGCAGTCGTGGACAGCCGTTAAGGAGTGATCCTCCAGCTTGGGGGTTGAGCGAAGGGCTAACAACCCATCACCGTGAAAAACAGCTTGCTATGAATCCATACAATCATAATACGAGTATACTGCTCTCTTTAAGTTGACTGAGAATATTGGGAATTAATTCAGTAGATTTTCCAAAATAACGCTATGAAATTTTTCATATAGCCTAAAATAATTATTTTTTCTCGAAAACGAAGCAAAAACGGGCAAAATTGTATTTAGCTTTTTGTTTTAAATATCTCAAGGAACAACCCACTAAAATGAATGACATTTCTTACGACTTACTCTGTATTTTAAATTGGCATGTGTTTGATGATTAGGTAAATTATTCAATAAATTGTAACTTGTACTCAAATTACCCCGACCCCCTGATGATGATGATGATGATAATAATAATAATAATAATAATAATAATAATAATAATAATAATAATAATAATAAAGGAAATTCTAACAATTTCCACAGTTGCCAGTTGAATATATGAATTTCGTCGTTGGTAAAGAGTTGCACAAATGCATGAAACACGTTACTTCATTCGTGCTGTTTTTTCTTTTATTGGTGATGGATGATGTTTTCCGTGTCGTCGGGCACCATGTTTCTGCATCACTATCACACAAGAGCACTAGAAAACCCTTTTACTCCCACCTCGGCGGAGATTGTGTTCGTACTTATCAGAGTCGTTTGTATTTCCTTTATCGAAGTGTAAATGTTTCCAGAGTTATCAGGCAGTAAACACACATATGGGCTCGCGTGAAGTGTAAATGCCATTACAGTAGTTGAGGAAACCCTTCAAAGCCTCCTGCAGGGGGAACTGAAAGTTGGGGGAACTTCAAATGTCACTCGAGAGCAAGGACTTGGAAACGAACAAACTTATGTTTCATGTATTGGGGACATCAGAATTTTGGACAAAAGTTACTGAATTACTCATGTTTGTAGTGGCGTTAAAATGGGAAATAACTATACCGGTACTATTTTGGATTTAGATCGAGCCATGTTGTCTGAATTTTGTTCCTAATGTGAGACATACAGTATGTCATGACATCTTCTGATTCCTCGTAGCCATTTATTTCTCTACAACTTATCCCGTTGTTTTCTTGCAAATATTTTTGTGCGAGATCGTGCGTATTTGCTTGCTTTCCGCACAAAACCAATACGCGGTAAGTGTTAAATACCACATTCAGCATTCCCAACGTAACACACATAACAATTTCCCTATTCTTACCTCTTAAGCGTCATATTCATTTTACTGCTTTAGGCTTTTAACATATTATTTTTAAAAACGTTCAATATACTAATAATTATAAATTGGAAACTTACCACTGCAATTTCAACTGAATTGCACTGTTAATTATTGTTTTTAAATATTTGCAAAAATTAAGTAAACTCTAAATCATTACATAACCTTACCGTTTGTTTTAAGTTCGCATTTATAGACTGGGGGGGGGGGGAAAGACAGACGTATATCACGGCCTGCTGGAGTATAGTAAACACAGAAAACATTTTATAGGAACAGTGTTGAAGATAGATATATTTGTTTTCGAAAGTTGCCGTCATTGAACAGAAATCAAGATGGAGATTTCATTGCAACTAATTAGAAATTCCTATTTCAGGTATGTAATAAACGATCTTCGCACAAAATAATGTACGATACACGAGCGGTATGTTTGTTTTCATGTTCTCGGAAATTAAAAAAGCTCAACTACGTTTCGCTTTTCCAATCTTTTCTTCGAACATGAAAACGTCAACATACCGCTCTTGTAACGCATATTACTATTTCGTTCCACTTTCATTTTCTAAACATGTCCATATCATCTAAATGTCCACACCTGTGGAGTAACGGTTAGCGCGTATGGCCGCAAAACCAGGTGGTCCGGGTTCGATTCCCGGTCGGGGCAAGTTACCTGCTTGAGGTCTTTCCGGGGTTTTCCCTCAATCCAATATGAGCAAATGCTGGGAAACTTCCGATGCTAGACCCCAGACTCATTTCACTGGCATTATCATCTCTATCTCATTCAGACGCTAAATAACCTAAGATGTTGATAAAGCGTCGTAAAATAACTTACTAAAATAAAAAAAATAATCTAAATTGTTGGATTTTAATTTACTCTACAATGGTATCGTACACTTATATTTTATTTCTGGTGTCAGCCTGAGTGGCGCAGTCAGTAAAGTCCTGGCCTTCTGTGCCCGAGGTTGCGGGTTCGATCCCGGCCCAGGTCGATGGCATTTAAGTGTGCTTAAATGTGACAGGCTCATGTCAGATTTACTGGCATGCAAAAGAACTCCTGCGGGACAAAATTTCGGCACACCGGCGACGCTGATATAACCTCACCAGTTGCGAGCGTCGTTAAATAAAATTGTTATTATGTCTCTATTTGAAATTCTTCCAAATTGTCGAGAAAGATCCAGTTCATTTGTCAACGATATTCAATTCAATTTTTTAAGCCATTAAACATACAGTGATAGGCTTCGTCACAATACAGAAGGGGTGGGGGAAAACATACTTTTGGAAATACACATATAATTGAAAACACTATAGTTTAATTAGAATGAAAACACAATACATTTTGAAACTCTAAAAATTTATGAAAACACTTCACTCTTAATGTAATATTTGTAACTAAATGTAAATAACTTTATTTATTAAAAAAATTATTTCGTATGAATTTATGTTAAGAAACTGATCTACAGAGTAGAAAGGATTAATTAAAAACCAATTGTAAAATCTAGTTTTGAAACTATTGATTGGTAACTTATAATATTGACTGGGAAGCTTATAATTTCTTCCCCATGACAGAAAAATTTGTACTAGTTTTATGTTAACTGCAGTATGGAATATTAATTTGTTCACTACTACTAATTTCATGATCATGTATTGGCTACTAGTGAGTAATTGTCTATATTTTGTCGAGTGTAAAGGACTAGGTCGTATATATATAAATTTATGACAGAATGAATATGGGAAATGCCTGTTATTCTTCGGTTGAGAAGCTTTTGTCACCTAGTCTGCTGTCAAAAATCTAAAAAGTTAGAATTTATAAAACAGTTATATTACCGGTTATTCTGTATGGCTGTGAAACTTGGACTCTCACTTTGAGAGAGGAACAGAGATTAAGGGTGTTTGAGAGTAAGGTTCTTAGGAAAATATTTGGGGCTAAGAGGGATGAAGTTGCAGGAGAATGGAGAAAGTTACACAACGCAGAGCTGCACGCATTGTATTCTTCACCTGACATAATTAGGAACGTTAAATCCAGACGTTTGAGATGAACAGGGCATGTAGCACGTATGGACTAACCCAGAAATGCATATAGAGTGTTAATTGGGAAACCGGAGGGAAAAAACTTTTGGGAAGGCCGAGACGTAGATAGGAGGATAATATTAAAATGGATTTGAGGAAGGTGGGATATGATGATAGAGACTGGATTAATCTTGCACAGGATAGGGACCGATGGCGGGCTTATGTGAGGGCGGCAATGACCTCCGGGTTCCTTAAGAGCGATTTGTAAGTAAGGGAGAAAAGATAAGAAGAGAGTGAGACTGTCAGAAAGAAAGAAGACAAAGAAAAGAAAGGTACGAAGAGAGAGAAAAAAGAAAAGGGGAAAAGATAGAATAAAGTAAAAAAGAGAAAGTAAGAAAGAAAGAAGAGAAGATAGAAAGTGAAGGTACGAAGAAAGAGTACAAAGGAAAGTGTAAAGAATAATAATAAATTTAAAAAAAGAAAAGGGAGGAAGAAAGAAAACAAGAAAAAGTGAAAAAAGAAGATGGAGAAAGAGGAGAAAGAAAAGAACGGTACAAAGGGAAAGGGAAAAGAGAAGAAGAAAAGATAGAATTAAAGGAGAGGAGATGGTAAGAAAGGGTAAAATATAAATAGAATGGAAGTAAAAGAGAGAAAAGTTGAAAAAGCTGGAAGAAAGGAAGGATAAGAAAAATTAAGAATATACAGTAGGAAATAGAGACACTCGGGAGGAAATTAAACGCAGAATAAATATGGGAAATGCGTGTTATTATTCGGTTGAGAAGCTCTTATCATCCAGTCTGCTGTCCAAAAATCTGAAAGTTAGAATTTATAAAACAGTTATATTACCGGTTCTTCTGTATGGTTGTGAAACTTGGACTCTCACTCTGAGAGAGGAACATAGGTTAAGGGTGTTTGAGAATAAGGTTCTTAGGAAAATATTTGGGGCTAAGAGGGATGAAGTTACAGGAGAATGGAGAAAGTTACACAACGCAGAGCTGCACGCATTGTATTCTTCACCTGACATAATTAGGAACATTAAATCCAGACGTTTGAGATGAACAGGGCATGTAGCACGTATGGACGAACCCAGAAATGTATATAGAGTGTTAGTTGGGAAACCGGAGGAAAAAAAAACTTCTGGGAAGGCCGAGACGTAGATGGGAGGATAATATTAAAATGGATTTGAGGGAGGTAGGATATGATGATAGAGACTGGATTAATCTTGCACAGGATAGGGACCGATGGCGGGCTTATGTGAGGGAGGCAATGAACCTGCGGGTTCCTTAAAAGCCATTTGCAAGTAAGGGAGAAAAGATAAGAAGAGAGTGAGACTGTCAGAAAGAAAGAAGGCAAAGAAAAGAAAGGTACGAAGAGAGAGAAAAAAGAAAAGAGGAAACGATAGAATAAAGTAAAAAAGAGAAAGTAAGAAATAAAGGAGAGAAGATAGAAAGGGAAGGTACGAAGGAAGAGTACAAAGGAAAGTGTAAAGGATAATAATAAATTTAAAAAGAAAAGGGAGGAAGAAAGAAAACAAGAAAAAGTGAAAAAAGAAGATGGAGAAAGAGGAGAAAGAAAAGAACGGTACAAAGGGAAAGGAAAAAGAGAAGAAGAAAAGATAGAATTAAAGGAGAGGAGATGGTAAGAAAGGGTAAAATATAAATGGAATGGATGTAAAAGAGAGAAAAGTTGAAAAAGCTGGAAGAAAGGAAGGATAAGAAAAATTAAGAATATAGGAAATAGAGAAAGGATAAAAAGAATGGCTGAAAGAGAGGAAGAAAAGTCTCGTGGAAGGAATAATTAGAAAGAAAGAGAGAAAGAAAGAAGAGAACTGGAGCTAGGAAAAGGAGGAGAAAGGAAGGAAAAGAAGAAAAATAACGAAAAAGAATGGAGGAGAATGGCGACAAAATGCAATTGTGAGAAGGACCAGAAAAGAGAGACGAGAAACATAGACAAGGATGGATACTGTATATCTGATAACCGTAGCGTGAGGCATACCGGTCCTCTGTGGTACAGGCGTTTGCCTTAGGTCACTGCTGCATCCAGGCAGGAAGCACCGCCCTTGACGGAGAAGAGGGGCTCTCTTTGTTGGGCTGCTCCACCTTTGAGATTCTGAGCAGCGAATGACGGACTCTGTGGCCCTTTCAATCCAGTTCCCAGAACTGAGCCCCATTGCCATGTCACAGGTCATTCTTAAGCACTTTTAAACATGCGGTCCGCGAGTCGATGCATCACTGCATGATGCCGCGCTGAAATATTGTGTCTGGAATTAGATGCTCACGGAAAATCGAGGACGTCAAGTTTTGCGGATTAGGTAAATTGTTGCATGATTGTTACGTCAGTTGGTGAGGGTTAATAAATTGCATAGAGAGAGAGGACGAAGGTTACATATTTTTAGAAGTTGTATTTTTTTTTCAATAGTGAATGCTCTCGTTATCCAGAGGCGTACGCATGGGGGGAGGGTTACCGGGTTTGAACCACCCACGTTAGCGCGTCTAGCCGTGAAACTAGGTGGTCCGGGTTCGAATCCCAGCTGAGGCAAGTTACCTGGTTGAGGTTTTTTCCGAGGTTTTCCCTCAACCTAATACGAGCAAATGCTGGGTAACTATGGGTGTTGGATCCCGGACTCATTTCACTGGCATTATCACCTTCATCTCATTCAGACGCTAAATAACCTAAGATGTTGATACTGCGTCGTAAAATAACCTACAAAATAAATAAATAAATTAATCTCCGCCCCCTTGAGCTTAAAAAAGAAGACATAGATTTGAGTTTTTTTATCCATAATCGTCTAATTTTTCTCTGTCAGAGTAACAAAATCTACATCGACATAAGGCATAGGCGGGCAAAATGTGTGTTGCAACACAAAACAAACTCTGTGAACGCCGTGAAGTCAGGATATCCCCCCTAACCAACAGTAGATATCAGTAATGTATATTTTGTTCTTCCCACCTTGTCATTTTGTTGTCATGCAGGCTGCATCAATTGCTCCTTACATTTTTCCCGCCTCTGACATAAGGCATAGTCCTCCTACAAGGTAGTGCCAGCGTTTTTGGCGCGTGTACTTGAGTAAAAAGCCAGTCAGTGAGCGCTTATTGTCAGTGTAGCTGAGAACGCTACCACCCAACACGTCACGTCAGCAATCTGCCAATCACAGTTGTCAGCTTTCTCGTCCACAGACAGTGGCAAAGATAAAATAATCGCTCTCAAGGTTCCCATTACTTATTTCACGCGCCAGAAACGGTGGCTTTGGTTATATCCCTCCTTCAATATAGTCCCTATGCTTGGTGCTGCGGCACGTTCGAATTGTAACAATGCTATCTCTATTATAGAGAGATCTACCGCTTACCTATCATATACAAATAACTGTTGATTATATATAATAATATTTATTTATTTATTTATTTATTTATTTATTTATTTATTTCATCAATCTTTGTTCACGTCATGGCGGATTAGATGTATTCCAGTTCTTAATCCGCCGTCACTCTCAATACAAATATAACACAAAGTAATACATAATGAACCTATAAGTTTCCTCTGTTTACAATTATAAAACTAATAATAATAATAATAATAATAATAATAATAATAATAATAATAATAATAATAATAATACACAACTAGGCCTAATACTAAGTATAGCTCTTGTATTTAAAACTCCTACCTTAGCTTTTTCATTTTATGCTCAATCTCTTAAGAATTATTCTGTTAACTTCATTGACTACTCTTCGTAGTTTCTTATATGTGAATACTCAACATTTATAATTCCATCTCCGTTAGAGCTTTGACTTTCTCTTCCCATCTAATTTTAACTCTAAAAAGAAATTTTCCTAATTTATGCAAATTGCTGGCGTTTAGGTGACCATTCATTTTTTATAAGCTACTATAGCGTTTATTTGTAGAAATTTTTATCTACCCAACTGTGTCTCAAATCATTCGTTGCCTGACACTTTAGCGCAATATGCATTGAGTCTTCAGCTAGTCCACACAAAGGACATTTATCCTTCTCCACGTTCCCTCTTTTATTCTTGAGTCTCCAGATACCTAATCTCCACCATGCCATTCCCGTTCTCTCTTCCCTTGAGTTTAGTCTAATATATTCTTCATGTTCCCAAAACTGCTTAACCTCCCTATAGTATTTTAGTGATCCTAAGTCTTTAATATTACTAAAAATATCTTGTCTCGAAATTTCGTTTGCCCTCTCTTTTACTATTCTTCCAATAGTTTTCGTGTTTATAGACCCTAGTTCTCTCCATAGCCAATTTAGACCTAATCTGCTTATTTCTCGTTCCAGCTCTTTCAGCCAATTTGATTTCCAATTAGCGGCTTTCATACAAAAGATACACGTTTTCATAACTGCCGAATTATTCCTACACAGAATATTACCTAAATATTTGATTTTTCTTTCTAGAATAATTCCCAGACTCGAATCGATTCCCATCTTTAATAACGCTGCGAGGTTAGAAGCATTCTGCGGTATTCCTAGAAATTTTTTACACATTTTGACTCTTACTTTATCGATGTTTCTGCTGGATAACCTACTACCCCAGATCTCGATATTATATAATATCTTTGATTCTACTAGTGCATTATAGATGTTGACCAAATTCTTCACCCCAATATTCGGTCATTTATTTAGGCATCTGTCTACTGCTTGGAGTGCATTTTTACCTTTATTCAGTGCCAATTCATTTTGCAACTTCCAATTTCCCCTACTGTCTATTATCACTCCTAGGTACTTGAATCTGGAAACACAATCAATTGGAACTTTATTCACGTACCATTTCTCTTTCTTACTATGCACATTGCCCTTTTTGCAGATTAGGACTTTTGATTTCTTTTCGTTTATTTTCAGATCCCAAGTTTTACAGAAGCTATTAATTTCGTTAATCGCCTTTTGAAGCCCGTTGACCGAAAATGCTCCAATAGCGCAGTCATCTGCAAAAAGTAGTCCCGGAATAGGTATGTTATCTAACACTGGGCAATGAGAATTCACATTTGCTACATTATCTAAAATATCAAATAATAATAATAATAATAATAATAATAATAATAATAATAATAATAATAGTGTAAGTGTAATAATGACACAAGTATTTTTTATTATACGAAATAAAACGTAAATTAAAATTATTGTTAAAAATAGGATGGCTGTGAAAAAATACGTTTCAAAGATTTTTATAAGGATTTTCATGAATGTTCTATTGCCTGTCTTCTTCGGAACAACGGTTGGCAAGTTCATGAAGAGGTCCACTGTATTTCTGAAGATGACTCTCACAGAAGAGCGGATATAGCTTAATAGCATTAAACAGGCAACAACAAAAGGCTGTTGTCATAAATCCAACTATGTGCATGGAGAGAGATCTCAACCAAGCTCATCTGGATGATCATGAAAAGAGGGCCATTTAAGAGTCTTGTATTCCCAACATCAGTGCCAAGTATAACATCCTTCTCTTCATTTGGTTAGTAACAGGTTTATTTTTTAAAACAATTATCAATACCATATTTTGAAATTTAAAAAATCATCTCCCAAATTCTTAAATATTCCCTACAGCTTATACAATTTCTTTTATAGCACTCAGAAGGTCTTAATTAAGGATATGCCATATGCTAATTTTAAATAAAATTTTTATTTATAAGTTTAATTTTAAGGTTATCTTCTAAGATTTTATTTTATAGTTGATGATCAACGGTGCTTAATTGTTACATTTTATTTTTTTATAACAATATTCATATTTAATTCATTATATTTATTTGCTATTAATTTCCTGATCGTCATGGTGATCCTTAATTAAGGTCGGACAATTTATTTTTCTGTAAATCTCTCTCTCTCAGCATAGCATAATATTAATAAATATACCGTAAAATAATAATAATAATAATAATAATAATAATAATAATAATAATAATACACAACGTTTAAAATATCAATCATGTAAATTGTAAACAGTTTTAATAATAACAAAATTCTGCGTACGCCACTGTCGTTATCTAATAGAAAATCTCGATTTTCCATTATTTTAAATTGAAGATGGACTACCCAGACTCTCCGAGATGAACCCAACGTCATAATAGGACTGAAGAAGTTCTCTTCAGTGTAAAAAATTGAGTTACGTAGTTCTTGCATAGAAAAAGCTCTTTCTTAGTTGGATTCAACATCGGTAAAAATATGAAACAAGTAACTCCTCTATAATTATTTTCTGGCAGAAAATTAAATTTTCTGTCGGTTAATATAGCTTTGTACGATAGAAAACCCATGAATTAGTAAAAGAGGAGAAATTAAGTATACAGCAAAACTAATGGTTGAAACACGTTTAAAACATTGATTTATATGTATAAAAGTAGACACGGAAACACTGCAAAGACTTTCACTGGAATCGAAAGAATCAGAAAAGGTGGAATAAGAAACACTAATTTTGTTTGGGCTTCTCGATTTCGTTGATGCTACGAGTTCAATGACTCAGAAGGGGAGTTTAGAGACTTAATTTGCTATTGGGAATCCCGGAACGTTGGTGGCTTGGGTGGCGTGGGTTTTTCAAGTGTTTCCTGAAAAACACCTCTATTGTTTCCTTGTGTCTGGAAAGGCCGGTTCATTGGTAATTATAGAAATATTAACAGAGGAGAAAAATCGTAGAAAAAATATGAAGTTTTTTTTTTTAAATAATACAATGTTATCAAAACATGAAAAAAAGAAATGGCTCTAATTTCATTCTTGCCGATTCGGAGTTGCGCACAGGCGTGGGTGCGACTCCCGCTTTGGATTCGGGTTTTTTCCGAAGTTTTCACCAACCATAAAGCGAATGTCATGTAATCTGTAGCGAATTCTCGGCATCATCTCGCTTTCACCAATGTCTTCGACGCTTAATGACCAAGTTGTTGATACAGCGTCGTTAAATAATCAACAACAAATGTTATTTATCGTGAGTTGTGAAAATCCTTGCTCCTATACCGTTAGCAGGAATGGTTTAGAACAGGGACCGTCAAGTGACTACACTCTCGTGCGTACGTACAAACCCTCAAGCCCTGACGTACGGCTGCGGGCAAGGGTAGCTGCTTCCACAGTGGCGGAGCTAACAACTTGTATGTGAACCAAATTTGTGATAAGAATGTAAATTAATTTCAGCCTTTAATTGAAGCACGCTTTCACTGTTAATTGCACTATACTGAAAAACAGTACTCTATACAATTTTGTACAGTTAACTATATACGAAACAAATTTTTGCATGTTTGCACAATAATGAAACAAAACAAAATATACACTTTTTTATACAGATTAATATACTGTTTGCCTTCTTCTCATTGCTATACAATTCAATTAACAAAATAAAACAACAGTACAAACGTTGTTATTCAAATACAATTATCTAATAATAGTACTTTTTCTTAAACATCAGAGATCCGCTGCGATTTTTGCAGTTTTCTGTTAGTAAGCAGCTATTTAATTCTCGGAGCTATTGTTTTAGTACCAGCCAATCGCAAACATGCTTTCAGTTGTTCATCACTTAGTTGTTTCTGTGACGTGACTTTGTAAACTTCATTAAACAAAACAGTGTTTCGCATACGTAGGTTGTCCCGAACATTTACAACGTTCTTGCAGCAAGATTGTACTGTTTAGGAAACCTTTCTCGTGGAAAACAAGTATAGAAATGGTTAATACTTTTTCTGTTTTGATACTTATCCTTTAGCTCAATATCGCTTTGTAAATCAAGTATTTCTAATTGTAGTTCAGCAGGAATATCCAGGACACTCACTGAAAAAGATATTGCAAATTGTTGTTCAAGATCTCTAATATCCTCAAATATACGTTCGAAACTTCGCACAATTGTTGCATTATTCTTATATATTCTTTCATGTCCAAGGCTTCTAACAGGTTTCCCATGTACATCCATAAATAAGGCAGTTTCATTTCTAAGTGCGAGAAAACGTTCCAGAATTTTTCGACTTCACCACCTTACCTCGGTATGGTAGAGTAAATCCCCATACTGTTAATACCATCAAGCAGTGCCTGAAGTCCCTGTGATTGAGTCCTTTAGACCTTATGAAATTAATTGTTCGCATAACAACATCCATTACATTGCTAAGGTTCATGTTTTTAGCACATAAATATTCCTGGTGCAAAATGCAGTGCACCGGTGCCCCCAAGCGACCTCGATAGGTTCCACCACTGATAGACTGCAGTGTACAAGTGTACTGACCGCAGTGGAAGCCGTAAGTAGGCCTGTACGCCCTCTCGCGATCTTGACTCGACTTGGCGGAGCCTGGTTTAGAACATGAAATTTCATATTTTGTCTGTCTCTATGTACCCTTAACCTGTTCCGTACTTATTTAAGTATTCATGTAAGCTGTGCATTAATTCATTTGGCTGCTTATCTTCATACCGTTGTGCATGTTCGTTGTTCGGTTCCTCTTGGTAATATTCCCGCGAGCTAGCGTCTGCGGTGGTTCTTCACGTTTTAAACCTCGCCTGTCTGGCAGGAAGATTCTTATAAGGACTTGTTGCCTATATTCGGCACACACCGAGTGATGGAAAGGAAGCGGCCCACACACGTCCAAGCCCTGTGCCAAGTGAAGTAGTCAGTGTATATGATACAACAGACGTGTACGTTCTCATTTCGACAGCGTTCAGTCTCTTACAGAACTATAATTACGATTATGCCGCCATTCGATCAGCCTTAATGTTGAACTGTTTCAATGTAGTAGTAATAATATTGTACTTCTACGTGTAACATCTAAACTACTCAAAAATGAATAAGGATATTGCAATCAAAATAGAAAATCTTAATCACTTGTTATTTATTCTTACATATAATTATCACTTGAAGAGGTCTTGATTGCAAATATGTTGCCTGTTTCGCAATATTATTGACTTTCTCGTTTCCAGGTATACCACAATGACTAGGTATCCATTGAAATGTTATTTCCTTTTGGAGTTTTTTTTTTTTAGTTTATTTAGTTGTTTCTGAATTGGAATAATTCTATGGGTGCGTATAGGTTTGGTACATATCTATACTGTCCAGCCACAAACCACAAAAGAAGTAAATTAAAATCATTAGTACCAGTTGCAGAAGACACAACCCTGCAGTATACAGGGTGTTTCCGAGGTGATGTTACAAACTTTCAGGCGATGGCGAAGGGCTCATGTATCAATTTAAGGTAAGGAACCCTGGTCCGGAAATGACCGAGTCGAAAGTTACAAGCAAAAATAATTGTATGGAAATGAAATAATTTTATTCCTCTGTACACCTTATTTCTATGTATTTATCTGTACATCTTACACATACTGTATTCATCTGACGTTGTTTACGTTGTCTACTTACAGTATTCCATTCATGCGCTGTCTGAAGGGTGGGGACAGGAAACTACACTAAAGCAATGCAGATAGCGTAATGTGTAACGGACATGGTCGGTCCTGATATGCACGTCTGTAGACAGCAGTAAATGTGTACAAGTTGCAGTGTCCAGTTGATCAGTGCTAGTGAAATGGAGGAGTACACGAGAGTGGAATAAGCAGAACTGATTTTCGAATACGGATAAGCCAATGGGAACAGTAGACAAGCTCACAGATTGTATCGGGACAAGTACCCATGTAGGAGACATCCGGCCCATACCATCTTTCACGACTGTTCTAAAGGTTAAGGGAAGGAGGGCACGTGGTGCCAAATTACAATTCCATTTTCACACAGCTATTTTTGCTTATAACTTTCGACTCAGCCATTTCCGGACCTTGGTTCCTTATTTCAAATTGATACATGTGTCCTTCGCCATCATCCCTGAAAGTTTGTAACACCACATCGGAAACACCCTGTATATTGACAACACCTCAATTCTGGCTACTAGCAACAGGAATCTATAATGAACACCGATCAAAATAACCCCCATTTCTCGTGAAAAACAACTGAATAGACTACAGTGGACTATAGTGGACTTTATGTTGTCAGCAAACAGCTGGATACATTAAGAAGATTGATTGATTACATTTAATTAAATAATAAACTAAGTTGAAAGTTTTTTAGGGTAGCCTATTTGTTACACAATACTACCAATATAACCAAACAAAAGAAAAAAAAAAGAACCAGGGACAAAAGTTGAGAGATATCTGTGTTAAGTATTTATTGTTTGGGTTGGATCCCCCTTTGGACTTTGGTTTCTTCGGAGGTTTTCCCCAGCCGTGGGACTGAAGCCGGATGGTCTATGGCGAGTCCTTGGCATCAACCCCTTTGATTTGATTACCTGGTTGGGTTTTTCCGAGGTTTCCCCCACCGAAGAGGCAAATGCCGGGTAATATTTTGGCGAATCCTCGGACCTCATCTCATCTCACTACATCTCGCCAAAATGTAAAAAATTGTACAAAATTGTAAAAATTGTAGAAAATTACTAAATTATAAAACTATAAAAAATTGTAAAAATTGTAATTGTAATATTGTAAAATGTTGACATGTTCCACATCTTAAAGCTTCATTGCTCATGTAAGATCTATGGAATAAATTAAATGAATGAATGAATGAATTAATTAATTACAATAAGAACAAGATTGGCAGGTTTTTTGTCACATTAGTAACGAGTTGTATTTCCTCGGACATTTGCAACAGCTTGACATCTCTCTGGCATGCTTCGAATGTAATTATCAGTCTGGTCTTGTGGTATTTCATTGAATGCTATGGGTAGTATCTCTGCATTTTTTCTGATGGTAACTGGGTGTGGTAGATGGTTGTCAAGTTGCCTCTGAAGCAAAACCCAGACATGTTCAATTGCATTTAGGTCTGGGAACCAAGGTGAAAGTGAAGATAATTGATCTGAAGGCTTTCCATGACTACTGCAACTCGATGTGCACGTGCATTATCATCAAGGAATATAAGATTATCTTGACCAACGGCATCACGCCTGTTCGAAATGCACTCCCTCACCATCTCCTGTGCATACCGTTGACCTCTCAGTGCTCCTTCGATTATATGAAGCTCAGTTCGCCAGCCTAAGGACACACCTGCCCAAATCATTACAGCTCCTCCACCATAAGGAACTACACGTTGGACATATTGTGGCAAACTGCGATTACCAGCAGATCTGTATACTCTCTGACGTCTGATGTCATTAAAGAGGAAGTATCTGGACACAAATATTTGTTTATTATTAGTGTAAGACTCATAGATAAGGTTCTAAATTTAAATATTCTAATGTTTTATTTTGACTATTGCACTTTTACTACGTCACACTACTTTTTACCAATAAAATGGTACGAAAGGACGTCTTTCAACCAATCATGGCTGCTTATCTCACAATTTTATCGCGTGCCTAGCATTTGTTTAATTTTATCGCGTCCCTAGCATTTGTTTATTTTTATCACTACCCTAGCATCTGTTTCTTTGTTTGCCAACATTTCAAACTGCACTGATCTGGACGTCAAAAAACAGAAAATTACAAACCACTCCAGTCGATGCACAGCACTTTCAAATATGACTCGCATTGGCATTCAAGAACAAGGATTAATAAAGATCACTGGTCATAGCTATGCATCTTCCCTGAAACCCTATTTAGAAATAAATGAAGGTCAGCATTCGGAATAAGTTGAGGGATACACCATGTACATGAACGAGTTCACTTCTTTTACGCACACGTCCAATATAACATCAACTGAACCACCAACTACTAAAACATTCAAATTTGAAAATTGTACTTTCAATAATTGTTTCTTTTAAAATTATTCATGTTTATTTTTTATTTCATCGTCGTTAATTAAAACGTTTCTAGTTTATTTCATTATCCCTAATTAAAACTTTTCTAACACTTGTTTATATTATTTAGGTTATGTTTGTTATAACTTCTGCTATATGATATTATGGATAGTTACGTATCAGAGATTGTTTAATACTAAAATTTATTGAAAATCCTCTGTCAAGTGACGTTGATTACTGGGATCCGGATGATTGAAGTGGAGTGCAAATGTTTTAATAAAAGTGAAACTGAATCAACAAAGCCTTCTTGACTAGTAACCGTCCACAGAGTTCAATGATGATTCCATAGTTGGCAAAACTGATACCGGTAACAAGAAAACATAATCATAAAACACTACTGCCATCTAGCGTTAATGTTGAGATGGTACAATAATACATTTGAAGACAGTTGTATTTTCGTAAGCCAATTCATATTTTATTGTATTGGAGTACTTTGTTACTTCTAATCTTTATATACTTTCTTCTAATCGTGTAATAGTCAATTAAATCCCACTCGAGTTTTGATTTTCTCTAGATAAATCAAAACCTCTTGTGAGATTACTGTTGAAAAGAAAAATATTTTATAAGTTTTATGAGCGTTGAATCTAAGTAGTCTTGGCTCGGTAATACGTACTTTTTGTTTTCCTGAAGATTGCAGCACTTACTCATAGAGGGATCAGCTGTTAATGTATGTTCCTCAAGGAGCTATTGCTGAAGAAATATTTTGAGAGTCTGCACTGTTAATTCCAGAGCTCCAGGATCAAGGAACTTTTTACTCTATACTATATTCTTTCTGCCATTTATTTTAAGTAGTTTGGATTAATAACAATAGTAATCTTATTCAAGTGAATATTTTGACTTAGAAACACAACAGTTGTTTTGAAAGTGGAAAAATGGACATTAACTCATCTGTAATATCCGTAACAAAATGTGTGTACCGTCCGTGACAGGGAAGAAACAGCTACAAAATATTTATTGATTATGTTTTTGTGAACAAAGCTAATTGGATGCCATGAGATTTGCATAGCTTTCACATGGACACTATGAGAATGAATCTCTTTTTGCTTGAGGCAGAGACCTGTGTTTTACACTTTTTGTTAATAAGGTGTGAAGCGAGTTCACAAATCTTATAACATCCGTGACGGAACCTTTTATTTATTTTCAGCAATAATAATAAATTTTATTCAAACAACTTTTTTTTTTTCTGTAAAATGATACTGATCTTCTAAATTGATTCTAACAATAAAAGTTGGCAAAAGCAATCTCATTTTCAATATACAGGGTGATTCACGAGGATTTGCCGTCCATTACGGAGCTTATTTCCGAAGACATTCTGAGCAAAGAATGTCATATAAACATTTATCTTAATCTCGCTATTTTCAGAATTACACTAATTTGAATTTGTTTGTAAAATACCATTATTCTTGAGTTTTAAGTGTAAAAGAATATTACAGATAAAGAATGAACTATTCAGGAGTATAATTTCTTTAATTAGCTAGTATTGTGAAGCTAAAAATGTGTTGTTAATTCCATAGTTGATTCGTACAGATTTTTTTTTTTTCCCCGATTTTTAACTACAAAATTACATTTTCTTACGCACTTATCACAACAATATTGCTACAAATCACGCCACTCTTGTACATTCTTTAAGACTGTACATTAGGATGCATAATTAAATTGTAAAGAATCAAGTTTCTAAACCCGTATGATTTGTAACAATTTTTGTGATAAGTGCGTAAGAATGGTGTCATTTTTAGTTAAAAATTGAAAAATAAAATCTGTACAAAGCAAATAACACATTTTTAGCTTCAGAACACAAGCTGATTAAAAAAAATTGTACTTCTGAATAGTTCATTCCTATTTGTAATATTTTTTTACCCGTAAAACTGAAGAAAAAAGGCATTTTACCAATAACTTCAAATTAATGTGGCTTTGAAAATATTGTGATTAGGAAAAATATTTGTATGACATTTTTTGCCCACAATGTCTTCGGAAATAAGCTCCGTAAGTGACGGTAAATCCTCGTGAATCACCCTGTATAGAGTTTGAAAATAATGAAAATGTAACATCCGTGACAACTGGAATGGATGTTTAGTGTGTTCATGTTACATTCTTCTTACCGAACTGTGCATACGCTATATTTATAAAATAGTTATATTACCGATTGTTCTGTATGGTTGTGAAACTTGGACTCTCACTTTGAGAGAGGAACAGAGATTAAGGGTGTCTGAGAATAAGGTTCTTAGGAAAATATTTGGGGCTAAGAGGGATGAAGTTACAGGAAAATGGAGAAAGTTACACAACGCAGAGCTGCACGCATTGTATACTTCACCTGACATAATTAGGAACATAAAATCCAGACGTTTGGAATGGACAGGACATGTAGCACGTATGGGTGAATCCAGAAATACATATAGAGTGTTAGTTGGAGGCCGGAGGGAAAAAGACCTTTAGGGAGGCCGAGACGTAGATGGGAAGATAATATTAAAATGAATTTGAGGGAGGTAGGATATGATGGTAGAGACTGGATTAATCTTGCTCAGGATAGGGACCAATGGCGGGCTTATGTGAGGGCGGCAATGAACCTACGGGTTCCTTAAAAGCCAGTAAGTAAGTACATACGCTATGTTTACGTGACCTATGGTTTAGTTAGGTTTAAGAATAAGACTGAACAGTAAAGATACTCAGCTTGAAGTCGTGAAAAGAGGCATTAAATAATACGACAGATCCTTCACTGGTGATGCAGAGTCATTCTTACGACTTGTGACACCAGAGCCACTTGACGAATCATTATTGCCACTTAATTTTGTAAATAAGTATCCAGTTGCCTTAACCAGAGCCGCTCTCTGCTAACTTTATGGCCGTGTAAGAGCAGCTGGAGTAGCGATTGGTCAGTCTGTGCTTCACCATGGCGACAGGAACTACCGCTGCCAAACAAAACAACATCGTTCTGCCATTTAAAGCGCTTTAATTAGATAAAATCGGATAATTCCGTTGGCTTCCTATGTGACGGTATTCCACTGTGTAAAGTGCGTGCGTTGCTTGTGTTGCAGTTCTGTTCGAACGCCATCTACATTTCGAATTCTTAACTTGTATTCTGACTCTTTCGTGTAATATAATTAAATGTGTAGAGAAAGTATTGAGATACTTTTTTCTCTCCATACGTACTTTCTATTCTACTTTTCTCTTTCTTAATTCCTTTTCACCCCATATATATTTTTCTTTTTATTCTTATTTTTTTCTCCTATTCCCTTTCACCGCCTTTTCTCTTCTGCCTTCTTTTATCTTTCGTCCTCTGTTTCCTTATCATTTTTCGTCTTTATATACTTTTTTTTTCTTTCCACTTTTTCATTTCTTCTCCATTTGCATTCTTTATTCTTAACTTCATTCTTTTCCTTCCAGAATGTCATGGAAGTATACAGGGTGATCCGTTTGGGTATGGGTAAAATAAAAACACCGTAAAACATTTACTATTGAACTTTATTTGTTGAAACTTTGTGTATACAACACTGAAAGATGGGAGATTCCTCAGAGCTCAACATGACCCCCCTTTCGCACCCTGCACAACTCATAACGGTGATGCAATTCAGCCCATGTTCGTTGTAACATAAGAGGGGTGATTTGTTGAAAATCTTGAGTAATTTTTACTCTCAGATCATCAATATTCCTGGGATTCTGTGAATAGACAATGTCTTTAATTAAACCCCACACGAAGAAGTCAGGAGATGTTAGATGTGGGAAGTTTGGGGGCCAAGCCAAGAGACAGCTGCTTCTCGTACTAGGTTTCGCCTGCGACCTCCTGCATGTGTTTTTTTTAAACACAGAACCTGTTTCTACAAATGTTCGATATCACAACATTATGGAATCGTATTTAGGTACATTACGCAAACCATTCTCACGTCGAAATTCCGTTTGAACTCTTTTAACACTCTCAAATTTAGCATACCAAAGAACACATTGTGCCCGCTATTGATTTGTAGTAGTCATTTTAAAATTCTACGATTTACATTTGTCCTTTCAGATTATGCATCTTTTAATCATAATATAACTAGCAAGAAATTTTTCCTATTATAATAATAGCTTTATAATAATAAATTAATATTATCCACACCCAAACGGATCAGACTGTATGTTTATGGCACCATCGTACTCAGAAGCTGGACAGGCAGGGTGTATTGATAAAGATTTTTCTTTTTCCCACAAAGGCATGGTGTTGTACATTACATTACCTAGTAAGTACACTGCTTCGTCGACGTAGAAGAAAGTCAATGCTCATCTGCTTAGATTATAACACACGGAGCAAGTCGCCTACAATCGGTAAGCAGTAGAGCATGAAAGTCGAGGAATATTGTGGACAGGAAAACATCATCATACGGGAATGGGTATTTAAGAGTTGTGAATGATACAACGTTAATACAAATTAATTTTATTTTCTAGAATATGTCTATCTATAGAATACAATAATAAATAAATAAATAAATAAATATGTAAATAAATAAACAAATAAATAAATAAGTAAATAACTAAATAAATAAGTAAACAAATAAAAAATAAATAATAAATATAAATAAATAAATAAATCCACAACTTTTATGTTTCCTTGAAATTTATATTTATATTTCAATTAATATTGTTCATAAATTCATTTTCTTCATTCACTTCCTCAGATTGTTTAGATCCACTTTCACAACGTACAGTAGCATCTATAATAATAATAATAATAATAATAATAATAATAATAATAATAATAATAATAATAATAATAATGTAAGCCTGATTGTTCTGACGATCAACACCATAGTAACTATAACCACAGTGCCCATTTGTATAACAAATGAAGTTTTGTACTATATAACAATAAAATTATGCTTTTTCAGAAGATATTAAAAAGACTATAGAGTGTCATTTAAAAGTGCTCGATAACATAACTCTCACAGTAGTAGCAAAAATATTTTATTTCCAAATAAAAGTCCGTTTTGAAATGCAAGTTTTGACGTGCCTAAGTTGTTTGCTCAAAATCCCCCCATCCAATTTTAATTGCAAATGCATTACTATTGATAAACCTGTATGTGTTTACATTAAGTAAAGTCATATTACATCACAGACCATGAAGGCTCACAAGATGGTTGAAGGTTAATACCCTCCCCCCGTATAGCGAATCGGCATTAATGACAGTAGGGATGTTAGTCCTACGTGCCCGCCGCCCTTACCCTCAAGGAGATACCCCTGGTACTTATTTCTGTTAGAGGTTAAGGGTGTTTGAGAATAAGGTGCTTAGGAAAATATTTGGAGCTAGGAGGGACGAAGTTATAGGAAAATGGAGAAAGTTACACAACACAGAACTGCACGCATTGTATTCTTCACCTGACATAATTAGGAACATTAAATCCACGTTTGAGATGGCCAGGGCATGTAGCACGTATGGGCGAATCCTGAAATGCATATAGACCTAGAGTGTTAGTTGGAAGGCTGGAGAAAAAAAGACCTTGGGGAGGTCGAGACGTAGATGGGAGGATAATATTAAAATGGAATTGAGGGAGCTGGGATATGATTGTAGAGGCTGGATTAATCTTGCTCAGGATAAGGACCGATGGCGGCAATGAACCTTCCGGTTCCTTAAAAGCCACAAGTAAGTAAATAAGAGGTTGAGTAAACTCCAGGGCTATAGAACGGTTGAAAGGATTATATGAATGGAGAAAATCCATAACCCCATCGATAAAGAAACTCGCGACCTGCCGGTTTTGCTATTGTGCGTCCACGTTTATTTCCAACTAGCCCAAATTAATTTTCGTTGTATTACACACTTTCTGGCTAAAGGGTCTACTTGATATGAGAAAATGTAAACATTTTTCAAACATGCTTCTGACCCTAATACACAGATAATTCACTTATACATAGCTTTTAGAGAACCCGGAGGTTCATAGCCGCCCTAACACAAGCCCGCCATCGGTCTCTATCCTGAGCAAGATTAATCCAGTCCCTAACATTATATTCCACCTCCCTCAAAGTAGGCCTACACAGATAATACTGGAATTTAGTTGCGTTCCATGAGGCTGCCGTTGTCGGTCTCAACAATGCAGTTCGAAGAATTTCATCCTCCAGGCATCAAGCACCATCGTTCAGGTGCGTTCTTACATCAGAGACGAATGCAGACGGCGATGCTCTTTTATTTATAGCTTTCCGGTTGTCACAGCGACCAACATTCAACTTTTCTTACGACTCGTCATGAAAGATGAGATTCGCTCTGCGTCTTGTATAAGCCAACTAAGAATGAGACGACAAAAGTTCATTGTCTCTACGATCTTGTAGTTGGTATTGGGGTAGATTTCTGACCAAATTTAAATGTTACATTGAGCCGTGTTCCATCCAAGATGAAATCAGGTCACTACTTGTTACTGAGGTTGAACTCAGTCAACTAACGGCTTCTCTTTGAAGAATCCAAGGTTCGACGTTCGGCAAAGCCTTTGAAATTTGTGATATAAAAGTCCCTTTTACCAAGTTTCTTGTTTTAGTATTCTGTGTGTTGTTTTTATTGGATTTTCGTAGCATATGACACGTTTAATAAAAATACGGTTGGTTAATTGGAAGGTGCAGTATATTCTGAAATGATATCATAGTGGAATATTATTAAAATTGAATTATGACTGCTAGATGCGGAATGAATGAATGGAGAGAAAAGAAGTGTAAATCACATTTACTTTTTAACTTTGCTCTAGAATATTCTATTAGGAAAGTCCAGGAAAACAGAGAGGATTTGGAATTGAACGGGTTACATCAGCTGCTTGTCTATGCAGATGATGTGAATATGTTAGGACAAAGAAAATTTAGTATGATATTCCTCTCTTTAAGTGAATAAAATTAAATTTGAAAAAATTGACAGACACTTACAAGCAATCATTCTGATGGGGGTAGATAAAAAAGTTAATTTTTTCTTCCACCATGTTAATAATGTCAAAAGAAGCGCTTGTACAAATCTTAGCCACTCGACCGCAATTACGAGGCCGTCCAGAAAATGATTTTCCCTGGGGCCGTTTACAGCAATTTTTGCGCTATTTGTCAACATATCCCCCACTGGAATTGAGACATTTGTCATACCATGGAATCAATTTTTGTATCCTTGTGTCGTAGAAGTCAGCCGCCTGGGATCAGAACCAGCGTTTGACAGCCGTCTGCACTTCTCTGTCGATCCCATGTAAGACAAATGTCTCAATTTCTGTGGGGAATATGTTGAAAAATAGCTCAACAATTGCTGTCTGTTTCAATACATTTTTCAAATGGAATTGTGTTTTCTTTCCGTTAACGGTCCCTGGCGAACTTATTTTTTCACGCCCCTCGTAATTGCGGTCGTGTGGCCAAAATTTGTATAAGCACTTCTTTTGGCATTATTATCATGGCGAAACAAAAAAAAATAACTTCTTTATCTACCACCATCAGAACGTTTACTTGTTAGCACATTTAGAGTCTTAGGTCTTCAATTGAAATCCTCAGCCACGCTTTGGTTGTGAACTTCAACCCTTCGCTGAAATTAGATAATAGAATCATCTTTGTTTCAACCTCTTAGGAATAATGTAAGTTCATACTAGCTTTCGTATTGTTACAAGAAACTTAATTTTCTTTTTATTTAGAGCATATTTTATTGATGTATTTTTGCAATTTTTAAGGGTATATTTATTAGTTTTAAGGCATGAATTTCCTGACCCTCGTTGCCGCAGGCAGTCCAAAATAACTGTTTTTTAAAATAATCACATGCTATTAAAAGACAGTCGCGGTAAGAACAAGTTACGTCAAATTTTCTGCGTTGGAATTTGAAATGTAATTATATCAGATACCTTTGGCTCTAAGCAGCTAGGATTTGCTTCAAATAGCTTAATCTTATAATTCTTCAACAGCATGTGTTATAAATTTGAGTACTGTATTACGGACTCAAAGAAGGGTTAACTATGAAATTCTGATCTCTCTTGTTATATATTTATCTCGCTTATGGGTATTTTTTCTTCAGACACAAATATAAAACGTATAGATGAGGTTTTACTGTAAAACACTAAGTGCCATATTCATAGACATTCTTAGCGCGGGTTTCCGGTGGATGATCAGCGAACTAACGTTTTTCATATTCATAAACCAGTGTCAGCGATATGATATGAATCCTATACAAGTAATCAGTCGATAGCCGGGGCTAGTTTAGCACTCTCGTAGCGCGGGCTAGCGAAATGTCTATGCATAGCACCCTTAATTCTTACCTTTTATCACGGCTGTGTTAATGGCTACGTAGTGGATAACTTGTGATTCGTTGTGCCTAGGTATTTCCAGATTGTTGAATGATAGGTCTCTTGTTGCGTGTACATTTTTATCAGAAGGGATTATCCTATGCAGTAGTGGAAGGAGTCTTGGAATGTCTTGTATGGGGCGCATTGAAGTGTTGTTTATTAATAGAAAGGGGGTGGAGGTGGAGACGACCATCCCCTGTAACCACACGGGATGCTAAGTGTGTTACACTCCCATTTTATGTTCAGCTCTTCAGTCCTACATTTGTTATTGTTAAGAGTCTAGGAGAAATAGACTAAAACAGCTTCGAAAGCAGAGGAGACATTGGGGGAGGAAATCTTGTCACCAAATCAGTGTGTGACTCTTAAAGCTGTAGTCTTACGTCAAGAGTACAATGAAAAAGCACAGATAGGTTTATAGCATACATACATACATACATACATACATACATACATACATACATACATACATACGTACCTTTACTTTTTAACTTTGCTCTAGAGCAGCGTTTCTCAAACTATGGTCCGCGGACCACCTGTGGTCCTCGAGGTCTGCCCTTGTGGTCCTTCAAAAAATACAGAAGAAAAAATAAAATTCAAACGAATTGCGTATCACACTATAGCTTAAAATCTCAGAGTTTGAAAATGACACATGGCAATCGAATTTCACTTTTTCTCCCAGTACTGACACTTTATGAAATGTATTACTCTACCCGTCTATCGGCCTCCCACTCTACTGTCAGCAACAAAAGAGGGATTTAAAGCACTATATATGTTGTGTTTCTCGACATCTTTTCCCTGCACCTCTGGCGCCGCGCCTGTAACCCAGCCAGGGACCACCCGAATTCGTAACAGAGGACCAAAGTACCGAACCTTAAATCAATTTTAAAATATAAATATACTGATATTAAAATATGCTATGAAAATGTTAAATTTGCTTTCGAAGGGAACAAGAGTAAGGTGGTCCGCGGAACTGTTCTGACTTTAAAAAGTGGTCCCCAAATAAAAAAAAAATTGAGACACGCTGCTCTAGAGTATGCCATTAGGAATGTTCAGGATAACAGGCAGGGTTTGGAATTGAACGGGTTACATCAGCTTCTTGTCTATGCGGATGACGTGAATATGTTAGGAGAAAATACACAAACGATTAGGGAAACACGGAAATTTTACTTGAAGCAAGTAAAGAGATAGGTTTGGAAGAAAAATCCCGAAAAGACAAAGTATATGATTATGTCTCGTGACCAGAATATTGTACGAAATGGAAATATAAAAATTGGAAATTTATCCTTTGAAGAGGTGGAAAAATTCAAATATCTTGGAGCAACATTAACGAATATAAATGACACTCGGGAGAAAATTCAACACAGAATAAATATGGGAAATGCCTGTTATTATTCGGTTGACAAGCTTTTGTCATCTAGTCTGGTCTCAAAAAATCTGAAAGTTAGAATTTATAAAACAGTTATATTACCGGTTGTTCTCTATGGTTGTGAAACTTGGACTCTCACTTTGAGAGAAGAACAGAGATTCAGGGTATTTGAGAACAAGGTTCTTAGGAAGATATATAGGACTAAGAGGGATGAAGTTACAGGAGAATGAAGACAGTTACATAACACAGAACTGCACGCATTGTATTCTTCACCTGACATAATTAGGAACATTAAATCCAGACGTTTGAGATGGGCAGGGCATGTAGCACGTATGTGCGAATCTAGAAATGCATATAGAGTGTTAGTTGTGAGGCTGGAGAGAAAAAGACCTTTGGGGAGGCCGAGACGCAGATGGGAGGATAATAAGAATTAAAATGGATTTGAGGTAGGTGGGATATGATGGTAGATACTAGATTAATCTTGCTCAGGATAGAGACCGATGGCGGGCTTATGTGAGGGCGGCAGTGAACCTGCGGGTTCCTTAAAAGCAATAAGTAAGTAAGTAAGTAAGTATTATTTTTATTGTTATTATTATTGTCTTGAAAGCCGTTGCCGTGGTAATTTTGGTCAAATGTAACGACATGCAGAAAATCGTCAAAGAATGGTCCAAGATGGGTTTTCCTTTAAGTTCTTGTATCAAAGATTCTCAAATTTCTTTGAACAAAGACATTTGATAATGTAATACCGGCCATAGCCAACTTCCTCCAAGGTTTTCCTACTTTTCTTCGTAATCCTGACCGTACTTACTATCAGTGGCTCAGTCAAGTCAGGATCTCGTGATACTGAGAAGCGTCGGTAATTTTATTCCGCATACAATTTGGGCAGTGAAATACTGTGCGGGTTGTTCTTTGTCTTGTGCATGTCGGCCAGGTTTTTTGCATAATCCTTTGTGCTCTTCGCCCGACGGCAGGTTTCAGTAAAGGTCACAACTATTGCAGTATCATAAATCCGAAACAAGTAGAATCCTATTGTTGTCTTGTCGTCGGCAGACGAGGCGCGTGTTTTCTATGTTGAAATTCTTGACAGGAAGAGCTTTTGTTTCATTATTATTATTATTATTATTATTATTATTATTATTATTATTATTATTATTATTATTATTATTTACTTAGCTTTGTAGTAATAATATACTAATATGATTGTACAGGGACATCATTTATTTTTACTTCAATTTTTATTGTACCTGAGTTTTTGAATGTACTTCACTCCCACCCCTTCTACTAATGAAGTTCCAACTGTCCTCCACACAGAACCAAGACCGCATATAGTAAGCAGTACTGAGTTAGTGAGTATAGTACGTTCCAGAAATATGTTCGCGTTTTCCAGTGACGAAAGATCTTTCAATATTGAATCATATTTTCGCACAGTCTGTTTGCCTACATCGCATCCCGATTTCCCCCACCTGCTTCTGTTCGCCCCTTTGTAAAAGATGGGCTGTCTTAGCTCTTTTCTGAATACATTAATTTCTGTTAGGAATTGGACGTTTACGTAATATTATACAACTGTTTAAAATAACTTAAATAAAAGAGCCTCGTTAAGTAATTAATTGATCACGTGATTTCCCCCGTTTCTACGATCCTGCGGCATAACCACTTGGACGGACAGTAGATAGCATGTCTGAGTTAATTTTATCTGTGCGGGTCGGGCAGAAGTGGAGATTGAATTTACAGTACATAATGTACTCTTTTATAGAGTAGGTAAAGAATTATTTCAACATGAGTTACTAGTACGAAGGACGAAACTGGCAATTGGAATTAGATGCAATAGTCTATAGTGCGATAATATGCACAAAAGAACTGAAGCCTGTATCGAAATGAACGGCCACCATTTTGAAAAATGTGTTTAAATATTCATATTGTAATTATTTTTCAATTTAATTTTTTTCTCTATATTGTACGCTAATGTGCTGTAGACAGTATAATATACACTGCAAAATGAATACGCTCGCATGGATAACTCAATTCGTGAGTAAAAACAGTTATTCTTAATACAGTACTATATATTGATTAAACAAATACCTAATGAAAATTATCGAACTCACAATCGCGATATTTCCTAGTTTACGTAAATGGATGAACTACTTTTCTTCCCTCCTATACCTAGTAGAGTGATCTGTTTGTGTTTTACGCCAGTATCATCGAACTACAGTCGTGGAAGGGGATAGCAAACTGTGTTTCCGGTTCTCTAAAGGTATAGCCAAGTTAATATTAAAAATGTTAGTAAAAATAAAATGATGTCCCTGTAGTAGTAGTACAGGGCAGAGATGGGCAGGGCATGTAGCACGTATGGGCGAATCTATAGTCCGGGTCAGCTTACTTCATACCGTAAGGGTGAAACCTAACCGTTTTTCCCCCCATTACTAAACTACTTTTCATACAAGTTGAGAGGAAGCGAAGGCATTTCTGTCCCCTTCTAGTTGCCCTGAGTCCGTCAGTAACAGAACGGTAGTTGTTACCTCTTATACCTGCACCCCCCCAAGTTCTATACACAAGAAAATAGAATATTAAATAAAGTACATAAGTGGATATAAAATACAGTGACACAGATGTTTAATAATTACATGTTTGAGTATATTTTAATGTCGTTCTTACAATATTTTCAACTAATAATTAAATTAAGGAATGTTAGTTTGTATTATGAAGTCAGGGGGAGCGACAGTGTAGATTGTCTCACTGTGTATGCTATAGAGTAGCAACTAGCGGTAAAAAGAACATTTATCTTCTGCTCTCAGTAGCTTTTTAATGTGCCAGTTGATATAAACAGCAATAAAATGCAATATAAACGCTTAGTATAGACTCTTGAAATATAGATTACCGGTAAACATTTTCAATAGTAAGAATTTTCACCATGTTCAAAGTCAATTAGTCGAACGTTAGTGATGGTAAAGAGTGTGAGTAGGGGGAAGGCCTATCAACCAAACTGAAATGGGGATTACATATGATAGTGGATTGTGGTGATTTTCTAGTTTGCAGGTTGAATTTTCTTTTGCCAAAATCGCAATGTATAGACCTAGCCTAACCAGCGAATAGGGATTATGAAGAATGGACACTTCGCGTCGGTACCTTTGATGTAGCCGGACTGATTTCAATGACCTTCAAGCCAGCTAAAGCGTGAGATTCTGCTTTCTCCCTAGAGTTGGCGCTGACATCACACCAGCTAGCAGTCGACACAGCGGAAATATAACACATATAATTAATATATCTAGGTACATTATGTATTCAAATAAAATAAATTGGATCCATAAAATAATAAATCCGTCATTAACTGTGATGTCTAGACTCTAGAGTTCCTTTATAATAAGAGTTGAGACGTTGACCCTAACAACAATTAAAATATGTAATGATTTGATAGCGCGGAAAATGGAAAAACAAAACTCTTATGAGTAAAACCATATATAATATCATATACAAATATTAAACGAATTCTTTACTTAATTTTATAATGTATTATATTATTTTATAATATAATTTATTATATCTAAAATATAAAATATTATTATTACAACTAGTTTGTCACTGAGAAATAAGGAAAAGCTGTTAACTTGAATTTATCTGAAGCAAAGCGTTACTGGATTGTGCAATAAGGTAGGCGATGTTTGGATCCTGTGTCTCAACTCTATACTCAATTATTATCTTAGCGTATGCTCGATTACACTAACCTCTAGCGCTTGAAAGTGGAACTATACGCTGGCGCACAGAGAAACAAAACACAGGAAAATTCGCTCAGTGTCCATTCTTTATAATCCCTATTCGCTGGCCTAACCGTCCCTTCCTGCAGGTTTGCTTGTTTCGCGCAAACAGGTGCCAAGAGTTTGGAGTCAGTTTATACTTACCCCCGTACCGCCCAGCTGTATAACACTGAAGAAAAGAAATGGGCCACGGACGTATATGCTCTTCTCCATATAATCCCCCTTTTTCTCTTCTAACAAACGACTTAATGCCCTAGTTCAGACTTTATAAAATTACTAAATACATGTGCAAGGTCACTCATGTAGTCGCAATGCGAAAGGACAGGGAACCTTTCAATTTGCAGATTCAGAATTCACGGCGTCTCTCCTGGCGGTCTTCATCTGCCTTGTTATCGAACAACAGACGACAGAGTCTTCTCGACTCCTCCTGCACTGCGAAATGACACAGTTCATTTCAATGTACAGATTTACACCAGCTATTTCCTCGTCCCGTCCCGTGATCACTTGATCACATCTCCATCCCCCTCGCGTATGTGGTACCTAAGAGGTTACGTCCATTTTCGGTTTCCCCTTCAAAATTTTCTAGAGCTCCTTCAGTGGAGCAGCGTAACCCGGAGTGAGACTAGTGGCCAACAGGCTTGGAGCTCACATATTTAGTTTCGTACAGCCCCCAACCCCTTGCAAGGACGCGTTTGCGTACCTTTTAAATTTGACCTCCTAATTCTCCTCTTTCGATTTTTCGATCGGCGTATCTCAGTCAGCTCAGGCGCTTGTCTGCGGTCCGGAGTTTCGTTCGGGCGCGTGTTCGATTCCTGCTTGGACTGATTACCTGATTGGGTTTTTTCCGAGGTTTTCCCCAACCGTAAGGCAAATGTCAGGTAATCTACGGCGAATCCTTGGCCTCATCTCTATATCATCAATCCTATAGACGCTAAATTTATTTATTTATTTATTTTGATAATAATTGTAACATAAAATATAATATAAACAGAAAAAGTTTAGCTCGCCCCTGAAAGAGTAGAACTCGTGTTCAGGGGCGGATTTCTGAATTGAAATTAAGAAGTATATAATACAATTCAATTTGTCTTATGTCTACTACGCAATAAGAATATATAAATTTAAATTTACAATTTTTCATTTTTATAACCTCGTAGTTGATACAGATGAAGTAAAAAAAAAATCACGAGAGACTTTTCGACGAAGTATACTCTAAGATCAAACATAGATCTAATGCAAGAAAAAAGTAGGCTAATAGACATCTGAAAATTATACGAAGCTTACAAAATTTGAGTCCACCTGTGGAGTAACGGTTAGCGCGTCTGGCCGCGAAACCAGGTGGCCCGGGTTCGATTCCAAGTCGGGGCAAGTTGCCTGGTTGAGGCTTTTTCCGGGGTTCTCCCTCAACTCAATATGAGTAAATGCTGGGTAACTTTCGGTGTTAGACCCCGGATTCATTTCACCGGCATTATCACCTTCATCTCAGTCAAACGCTAAATAACCTAAGATGTTGATACTTACTTACTTTAAGGAACCCGGAGGTTCATTGCCGCCCTCACATAAGCCCGCCATTGGTCCCTATTCTGAGCAAGATTAATCCATTCTCTATCATCATATCCCACCCCCCTCAAATCCATTTTAATGTTATCTTCCCATCTACGTCTCGCTTCCCTAAAGGTCTTTTTCCCTCCGGCCTCCCAACTAAGACTCTATATGCATTTCTCGATTGCCCATACGTGCTACATGCCCTGCCCATCTCAAATGTCTGGATTTAATGTTCCTAATTATGTCAGGTGAAGAATACAATGCGTGAAGTTCTGTGTTGTGTAACTTTCTCCATTCTCCTGTAACTTCATCCCTCTTAGCCCCAAATATTTTCCTAAGCACCTTATTCTCAAACACCATTAACCTATGTTCCTGTCTCAAAGTGAGAGTCCAAGTTTCACAACCATACAGAACAACCGGTAATATAACTGTTTTATAAATTCTAACTTTCAGATTTTTTGACAGCAGACTGGATGATAAAAGCTTCTCAACCGAATAATAACACGCATTTCCCATATGTATTCTGTGTTTAATTTCCTGCCGAGTATCATTTACATTTGTTACTGTTGCTCCCAGATATTTGAATTTTTCCACCTCTTCAAAAGATAAATTTCCAATTTTTATATTTCGATTTCGTACAATATTCTCGTCACGAGACATAATCATAAAGATGTTGATAAAGCGTCGTAAAATAACATACTAAAATAAAAATAAAAAAATTTGAAACATTAATTTCATAAGGTAAATTTTTTGACGATTTTCTTTCAAATTCAGGCGCACACGAAAATAATTTATATGTCCGGGGCGTGTGGGCGTCTGCTTATTTGCAAGCCTCTATTAGAGGAATCGAGGCGAGATGACTTGTAGCTCATACGAAAGTCGCGGATGTTGGTTTGTGGGAGCCTCACAGGCAGCGCCCCGCATTCTTCTGATCTGGCCATCTCGGACAGGTGGTGCCTCGGCGCCCGCTGCGATGAATGGGCGCACGCGAGCGGAATACCAGCGATCGATTCTTGAGGACGTTTGAACGAGTCATTCATGCAAGGTGTGTGCTCACTACCGCCCGCCCGTTGTTTGGGCCGAACACCGGATGACAAACTGTTCTCTCTTTAACCACACTGCAGAAGGTCATGCGAGGTCCACTGGCAGCATCGCTAATAGCCGCTCATTGAAAAGAGTGGGATTCGATTCTCGGGAGTGCAATATTATGATGGTCGAAACAGAAGTAGTTGTAATTCTGTGTTCCAAGGCATATTGTGATATGTGATTCCTTGCAATTTTTCAATAACAAGCATTTAAATTTCGAACGACAGTATAAAATCATAACAACGGGTTACTTACTTACTGGCTTTTAAGGAACCCGGAGGTTCATTGCCGCCCTCAGATAAGCCCGCCATTGGTCCCTATCCTGAGCAAGATTAATCCAGTCTCTATCATCATATCCCACCTCCCTCAAATCCATTTTAATATTATCTTCCCATCTACGTCTCGGCCTCCCCAAAGGTCTTTTCCCCTCTGGCCTCCCAACTAACACACTATATGCATTTCTGGATTCGCCCATACGTGCTACATGCCCTGTCCATCTCAAACGTCTGGATTTAATGTTCCTAATTATGTCAGGTGAAGAATACAATGCGTGCAGTTCTGTTAGAATTCCCACACAGAAACTTGTTGCTAGGGAAACCCTGCTTCATAACATAAAACTACTGTATATTGAAATAGATCCATTATATTGTTACTTAGGTACCATTAGTATTCTTTAAATGTCCCTCCTCTGGCAAACTAGCGAACGGGTTATAGAGAAAAATAATAGAGATGTGCATTCCATATTTTGCAGAATAAGGGTACCAGCAGGATACACATAATATCGAAAAATCTCATTTTCAACAAAAATTGTCATTACCTTTTGTCTTGGAATCACAGAATTGTAGTAGTGATAGTGGTAGCAGCAGCAGCAGCAATAGCTTTATTTTGCCTGGCAGAATTAAGACCATAAAACCTGCTCTTCCTCTCTACCGGATTATAAAAGTATACATGAAATGTATTAAATGGATAGCTCATTTCAAAATAACTATGTCACATAATAGCATATTACGATACAAGGTTGGGAAGTGCATTTTAGAAAATCGGGAAGGTTTGAAAAACGAGCAGCGCGAGCATTTTTTGCACGATAATATTTTTAAAATTGCAAATACATTATATTTTTCATTGAATATTCAGAGCAATATTATTCCAAAGCCTTCGCATAACTGTGGTGTAATAATAATAACAATAATAATAATAATAATAATAGTAGTGGTGGTAGTAGTGGTAGTAGTAGTGGTGGTGGTGGTGGTGGTGGTGGCAGGATCCCCGTAACATGCCATGAGGCACTTGGGGGATAGAGCCCCATGCTTTCCATGACCTCGGCACTAGAATGAGGTGGTGTGGTCGGCACCACGCTCTGACTACCTTTTACCCCCGGCACTCAATTTTATAGGAGGCTGAGTGAACCTCGGGGCCATTCTGAAAGTTTGGCAACGAGAAAAAATCCTGTCACCACCTGGGATCGAACCCCGGACCTAATAGTAATAATAATAAAAAATTATTATTATTATTATTATTATTATTATTATTATTATTATTATTATTATTATTCTGGCTAAGTTAAGGCCATCAGGTCTTCTCTTCCACTTAGCCAGAAACAAAAGAAGCTGATACAATTTGCAGTAATACAAGTTAGTGATTACTGATTAGGCCTACAGACTAATGTATATTTAAAGAATACTGATAGTAGCTAAGTAACAATAATAGATCTATTTCAATATAGTTTTATGTTATGAGGAAGGGTTTCCCTAGCAATAAGTTTTTTTGTGTGGGAATTCTAACTTTCAAGGCCTAACAACAATAGCTGTAATTACAGCAAAAACACGATCGTGCAAAAAATTACGTAAAGCCAATGGAAGCAAGTTACATGAAACATGAGACTACACGAAACTAACTAAACAATTACAAGTAGGCTACCACTTAACAGAGACATTATTATTATTATTATTATTATTATTATTATTATTATTATTATTATTATTATTATTATTATTATTCGACACACTAAACTATACACAAAATGAAGAAGAAAAAAAGAAGTTATAGGAAACTATTCTGAATAATATATCAATAAAATGAACTGCAAATGAAATGCCCTAAAGAAAAAGGGCCTAAACCCACAAAAAATGTGAAAATGAGTTATCACCGGAAAATTATTATTTTTAAACGTATCTTCCACATTGAAAGGGCCCATGTCTTACTAACATTAGGGGAGAGTCGGGTAGTATCGGACATCGGGTAATAACGGACAGTGAGTTTCTTTCATCTACCACACGATGATAGTACCTGATTGACATGGTTACGTTTCTGTGATGTCGCATAGAGAAACGTAACCATGTCATTCAGGTACTACCATATGGTGGTAGATGAAAGAAACTCACTGTCCGATACTACCCGATGTCCGATACTACCCGACTCTCCCCTAATGGTGATGTGAGCTTGCCTGTGTCTTTGTTCTAAAGAGATAGATTCTATGTCCAGGGACTTAGACTGTTTGTACTTGTTTTTCAGACGTTTATTGCGCAGATTCGTGCCATAGCTAGATAATTTAATATTAAGTAACAAATTATTTTACTGAAAACGGAGGGAAAAAATCTTAATTCCAGAATTTATTTAAACTTTCTCAAGTAGGCTATTACAGACGGATTTAAAAATAACGTAGTCGTGAGAAATTGTACTACTTTTACTAGACATAAGAGTAGTTTCAGATGATTTCAGGTATTAATAGGTCTTAAACATCAAATCAGTTTTTTGTAGTCTAATTTCCAAAAATTTTGTTTCTGGGACTTGGATCCTTTCTCTTTGAGACGATTCAAATAGCAGTACAATTTGGAACGCATGTGTTAACTTTATTAACGAATATTTTTTATTTATTTATTTATTTTTGTGGAAACTGTTGCAAAATTTCCTCTGAAAATGAAACTATCACTCGACTTAGCATGACTGCTTCAGTCAACGCCCGGCATTGAGCCAGAGTCCCCTGAACGATAAGCCCTCTCTCTAGTGGATGGAATATTGTTGAGGGCTGCAGGTCAGGATGCGGTTTCTGGCCCTGACATCCGTCCAGTCCAGGCGTTGTAATCGTCAGTCACTCTAGATCGATTACCTCCTCTGTTCTCGAAATAGTCCACTGCACTGCGAAAAGTGCCTCTCTGAATTAACTAGTACGCGTTTTTACCACGTACATTTCGTTCACATAAAAATTGCCCCATTCTTATACCTGTTAAGCTCCAAAACTGATTTTAATACTTTAAAAATAAATACAATTCAAGTCTTCAAAATTACGACATAAAATTTAATTTTCTCTGACGAGTAAAAAGCTTAGGACCAATCATAGACCGATCACGTGACAGCTTTGTGGTATATCCTGTAATATTTGTGGTGAACAGATCGGCTGAATAGTAGGCTAGTCTTCCACCCATAGGCTGATCATCATTTCCCTTCAATTTTTATTCCTTCGTTACTCCAGTGTCGCCGTATCATTATTTGATCATTACTGAATAAACTCTTTCTTTGCAAAGGAATGTTAAACAGTGACAAGTCTTGTGACGGGAACGCTGTTAAAGGCCAAGCCAACGCCATCTGTCATCATCTGCAAAAAGCTCCTTACATTTCGTGCACCATTTGAATGCATGTCAGAACGACCATAGACTTATAACCAATTAAAAAGTGAAATATTCTGTATTTGGAAGTCTCATCCCTCATAAAACACGATAACTATTATTTTGTTACAAGAAGTGTGGCATAGGGAAAGTGATATGACAGCCTTTAGACTGGGCAAACTGGGAAAGATCGGGTATTAATGGAGATCGCGAAAATCACGATATAATAGATATACAATAGATTTTTAGTAATCTTTACGAATTAAGTGATTCTGATTAATAATATGAGAATAAAACAATCGCGACAAATCGCGAAATAGAGTTCTAATAGCGAAATATGAACACATTCGCGTCGTTTTGTAGCGAATTTCATGTTCTGAGTGTTTTTTTTTTTTCGGATTTTTTTTCACTTGAATTTGTTATATATCCAAGTAGGCTACATTACATGGTATTCCAGGTGTTTTGATTACATTAGTGAACTCAAAAGACGGAGAATTCAACATTTCACTAATAAAATTTGAAAGTGTTAATTTGAGGGCTGCAAGTTATTTGTAGTTTTTAATGAATGTTTGTTAAATACAGCGTCAACAGATATTGTTTATTGGCCATACCGCACCTTTACCAGAATCCAACGAACGACGGTGAATTCGACATTTCACTAATAAAATTTGAAAGTGTTAATTTGAGGGCTGCAATTATTTTTTAGTTTTTAATGAATGTTTGTTGAATACAGTCTCAAAAATATTGTTTATTGGACATACCGCACCTTTACCCCTTTACCAGAATCCAACAAACGACGGAGAATTCGACATTTGACTAATAAAATTTGAAAGTGTTAATTTGAGGGCTGCAAGTTTTTTTTTTTTAGTTTTTAATGAATGTTTGTTAAATACAGTCTCAACAGATATTGTTTATTGGCCATACCGCACCTTTACCAGAATCCAACGAACGACGGTGAATTCGACATTTCACTAATAAAATGTGAAAGTGTTAATTTGAGGGCTGCAAGTTATTTGTAGTTTTTAATGAATGTTTGTTAAATACAGCGTCAACAGATATTGTTTATTGGCCATACCGCGCACCTTTACCAGAATCCAACGAACGACGGTGAATTCGACATTTCACTAATAAAATTTGAAAGTGTTAATTTGAGGGCTGCAAGTTTTTTTTAGTTTTTAATGAATGTTTGTTAAATACAGTCTCAAAAAATATTGTTTATTGGCCAAACCGCACCTTTGCCAGAATCCAACGAACGACGGTGAATTCGACATTTCACTAATAAAATTTGAAAATGTTAATTTGAGGGCTGGAAGTTTTTAATGAATGTTTGTTAAAGACAGTCTCAACAGATATTGTTTATTGGCCATACCGCACCTTTACCAGAATCCAACGAACGACGGAGAACTCGACATTTCACTAATAAAATTTTAAAGTGTTAATTTGAGGGCTGGAAGTTTTTTTTTAGTTTTTAATGAATGTTTGTTAAATACAGTCTCAACAGATATTGTTTATTGGCCATACCGCACCTTTACCAGAATCCAACGAACGACGGAGAATTCGACATTTCACTAATAAAATTTGAAAGTGTTAATTTGAGGGCTGCAAGTTTTTTTTTAGTTCTTAATGAATTTTTGTTAAATACAGTCTCAACAGATATTGTCTATTGGCCATACCGCACATTTACCAGAATCCATCGAACCTTTAATATTAATTATTTGGAAAGTAATAATGATACTGAGTTAGGCCTAATACTCCAATTAGAAAAAAAAATTATTTCCAGAATATCCATTTATCTCCGCCAAGAGTACAAATTAATCTCTATCAATCTCCGCCGACACCAATATTAAAAAAAACACAAATGATAAAATTAATCTCCATAAATACCTGCCCCTGTCGATATGTCATGTTATTTGTATCTCTTTCGGTCGGAATGGAATCCTACGGTTTTTAGATCCATTGTCAAGCACCGAGAGAAACGTCACTCTATTTATTCGCTATGTTCGATGTAAAAATGACGTATTGAAACGAGCCACGTCGACCAAACTGCCGCAGAATACATATATACATATATGACTCGGGGATTGCAGAAACAGCACATGTTAGGAAAACTAAATTTTTCAGTAGACAAAAAAAAAAAAACGGCATTACTGGTGGTAGGCCACATCATTGGTTATAGTACTGGCTTCTTCAGACAGAAGCCTAATAGATGTGTTGTTTTATACCAAATTTATTGGAATCTAATGAATTGTTAATGAAATAAATCAGTATACTAGGCGCATCCAGAAAGTAAGTTTCCCGATTTTTCCCCTTGAATGTAAACGTAGTTAGCAGTGTCAATTGCGCATGCGTAACAGATCTATGACGTATCAATCATATGCCAGCCGGGCAGGTACCGCCTGATGCCAGTAGCATGGCAGCAGTGGTCCGAAATGGAAGCTCTTAATCCTTCTCCCGCCGCTTGCGAGGTTCGGTCGGTGATAAAGTTCTTTAATGCACAAAGCATTACGCCTATTGAAATTCATCGGCAGCTCTGTCAGGTCTATGGGCCGAACCTCCCTCTACCTCTCTCTGTCCTTCTCTCTCTCTCTCTCAAGAAATTCCTGTCCTCCGGTGAGCGTTTTGGAAACGACGAAGAGCTGAAGACGTCTGTCACACGCTGGTTCCATTCACAGGCGGCAGAGTTCTACGACAGAGGGATACAAAAGTTGATCCCACGATACGACAAGTGTCTCAGTTCTGATGGTGGCTATGTTGAAAAATAGCTGAAACATTGCTGTACCTGTTGCCAATAAATGATTTCCTGAAAGTGTGTGTTCTTTTTTTTTTTAATAGGGAAACTTACTTTCTGGATGCGCCTCGTATATTAGCTTGACATGTGCTGTTTCTGCAAGGAGTCAAAATTGTAGTATATTAATTTCAGTTCAACTAAAGTTTATTTGTCAAATTAGGGATATAATATATGCATAGGCCTACTGTGTACTTAATACATAAGTTCAGCATATAAATGAATTTATTTTTCCACAATAGGTCACTGAAGAATATTATTGTAAAATTCTTGATATTCATGTGGTATGCAACGCATTAGTTTGCTTCTATCTTTGAATTGGCACGATATGCCAATGAAGAAGGTGAATTTGGTAGTTCCTCTCTACTTACAAGCAAACATTCTCATGGGGGCAGATGAAAAAATTAATCTTTTTTTCTCCCATCATTTTAATAATGTCGATATAAGTGCTGACACAAATTTTGCCAATCGAACGCAATTACGAAGGCCGTAAAAATGTTTCCCTGGGGCCGTTTACAGAAAGAGAACAAAATTTCATGGGAAGTTTTATTGGAACAGATACAGCAATTTTTAACGTATTCACCACCAGAATTGAGACATTTATCATTCCGTGGGATCAGTTTTTGTATCCTTGTGCCGTCTGGAATCGGAACCAATGTGTCGGCACATGTCTTTGATATGAGTTGTTTCTGCGCGCTTCCAGGATTTCACAGGTCTCCAAATGTGAGACGGCTATACTGACATATATGGTTTCTGCACGGAATGATAGCCCTATATCAACAGTCCATAAAACTCGAATAAACTCATTTCGCCACAAATAATGACATGTGCTGTTTCTGCAGTCCCTAATTCACATATAGGTATTACACACACATACATAGGCATACATACATACATAATAATAATAATAATAATAATAATAATAATAATAATAATAATAATAATAATAATAATAATAATAATAATAATAATAATGTTTTATTTTCGCTGGCAGAGTTAAGGCCATAAGGCCTTCTCTTCCACTCAACCAGCCTTAATCAATACAATACATAAATTTAAATTACAAATATTTTCACTACACTTAAAAGGTTCTCCAGCAATAATCTTCACTACACATTTATTTAAATTTAGATAAATCTATAAGGTAAAGTAGTAACTTAATTTATGAGCTAATTTAATTCAATGAATTATAATTAATTTAATATTTGAGATAGCTAGTAAAATGATGAAAATTAATTTAATATAAGCTTACTAGGACTATGTTACAGGGAGAATATATATATTTCTATTTCTATAATGAGAATATTAATGTAATTGTCATTAGAGGTTTTGTGAATCTATTTAGAGAAATTAAAGATAATAATAATAAGAATGGACAGATGTTAGTTTCATTATAAGTAACAAATATTAATCAGCAATTCATCTGTTAAGTAAGAATTTATGTAATTTTGACCTAAATGAAGCTATTGTCCAACAACCCCTTATATCACTCGGAAGCGAGTTCCAATTTCTAGCAACTGAAACTGTATAGGATGAAGAATATAAAGATGTCTTGTGGTAGGGTATAATGAGTAAATTGTTATAATGAGATCTTGTACTCAGCTGATGATATGCGGATAAATTTTGAAAACGAGAAGCCAAATATATTGGGGTAGCGGTGCGCAGAATTTGAAACAAGAGAACAAGGGAATGCAGAGCTCGTCGATCGCTTAGCCTTAGCCAAGACAGAGTTTGGAAAGACGGGGAAACATGATCATACTTACGAATATTACAAATATAACGGACGCACGCATTATGCACACGTTGTAGCCTGTTGCTCAAATTTGCATTTAGGTTACTTAATATAATATCGCAGTAGTCAAAGTGTGGCATCACGAGTGTTTGTACAAGGATTAATTTTAATTTATCAGGAAGAAAGTTCTTCAGTCGCTTTAATGAGTGAATAATGGAAAATATTTTTTTGGAAGTGTGATTCACTTGTTCATTCCATTCCAGGTGACAATCCATATAAATACCAAGGTTCTTCACGGTCGTACTGTATGGAATAGTAGTATTATTTACAATTATCGGTGGCAAATTTTGTTTGTCACACTTCGATCTTTGATGTTCTATTAAGATTGCCTGCGATTTACTTGCATTTAAATTAAGTCCGTGCGTTTTCGACCATATGGATATAGAATTCAAGTCATCATTAACTTTAGTTATGGCGTCATTTATGTAGTTAGGTCGAGTATGCAGATAGATTTGTATGTCGTCAGCATAAATATGGTGTCGGCAGGATGTTAGATTAGAAGAAATATCATTAATATAAATAGAAAATAGTAAAGGTCCTAGGACAGAGCCTTGTGGTACGCCAGTCTTCGTGGTACGCCAAGTGGAATAACGATCATTAATAGACACGCACTGTTGGCGTTCACGAAGATAGGAGTCCATCCACGCTAACGCATTATCAGAAAAATGCAGTACTCTTAATTTTGCAATTAGTAAGTCAACATCTACAGTGTCGAAGGCTTTGGAGTAGTCTAAAAGTGTTAGTATTGTGATCTGTCCTTTGTCTAAAGCTTCACGTATATCCTCAGTCACTTTAAGCAGTGCAGTCGATGTGCTGTGTCCCGTTCTGAAGCCCGATTGGTAAGGGTCAAGAATATTGTGAGTATTGAGGTAATCTGTCAGTTGTTTGTGCACAATTCTTTCCAAAGCTTTTGAGAGAACAGGAAGAATACTAATTGGTCTATAGTCATTAGGTGTTACAGGTAACTTAATTTTAGGAAGGGGACGAACAATAGCCTTTTTCCATATGTCTGGGTAATGTGAAGTCATTATAGATGCATTGAATATATGGGTTAGTGTCGGAAGAATTATGTCCATAATTTTGTTCAGAAGTTCTATATTTATATTGTCTACTCCTTGTGATTTTGACTTGATGCGCTTTAGTGCTGATTTTACGTCAGAAGGTGTTATGTAGGAAAAGAAGAACTTGTCTCGTGCTGGGGCGGGTGTAGAGATTAATTCATTAATAGTCTGTTGTTTCGTTGCGGCGTCAGGTGCGTGGGTAGTGGTGGATGTGAAGTAACTGTTTAAATCATCTAGACAAATAGTATTGTCAATTTGTGATTTAGATTGTCCCAGTCCCATTGACCTAACATTTCTCCACATATCGGATGCTCTAATATCAGGTTCAATGAGGCTGTAAGCATGTCTAAGCTTAGCATTTCTAATCGTCTGTGTGGTCATATTTCTTAGTCGCTTGTACCGCAAGAAATCTATGTCACTTTTTAGTCTCTTGAATTTCCGAAAAGCTTCGTCTCTGTCTCTCATCATACATACATACATACATACATACATACATACATACATACATACATACATACATACATACATACATACATACATACATACATACATACATACGTAGATAGATTCCATACATAGAGCCTATACAGGAAGGAAATGATATAACTGTGAAGATCGGAGGAGGCAATAGAATATATGAAAATAAATAGAAATTATATACATTAAGTACATGCTTAAGGGAACCAGGGATCAAAAATCACATTTTTTAATTTTGTGTTTTAAAAAATTACAAAACTTGCTCTTTAAAACAATATAAATATTATAGGGGGGTATTTCTGCAGATAGGCCCTTTAAATGTCTCTTTAAATTTGGCGGTACATGTAATTCATTCATTCATTCTTTTTTAATGAAGTTTTCCATAAGTTGATATTTTTCAAACTTAAGTGCATTTTTCTCTTAAACTACTGAATCAATTTATATGAAATTTTTACAGTATTTTCTGCAGCCTGTGTTCTACATAGTAGACCTACGAGTTTAAGAATATCATACACATGACACGAGAAAAAAAAATGCATTGAAAAAATTGCAGAAAATGTTAAACAATGTTCGATATTTTTTTCTATTTCACTAGAGATGAAATATTTAAGTAAATTTTGCTTTAGAATTTGCAATATACATTACTAGATAACTTTAAAATATGCAAAGTATATGAGTGAAGATTGTGGCAAGTAATGTGGACTTGAAGAATGAGGTACATTTAGCAAAGTTGGAAAACAGGTAATCAGTTAGGGCCTTTATTTTGCACTTGGATACGAAACTAATTAGTGGTATTTTATACCACTGAATTCAGAATGATTGATTGAATAAGCATGGTAATTTTTATTCCACTCTGAGCATTAAAAGCCTAGAAATATTGAAGTAAATTCTTGTATTGAAATTTTTTAATCACACAGGCATTACTACCCACTCCCTTTAATTAGGTTGCAAGTCTACGTAGTTTGGCAAGAGCTCGTCTTCTACTCACGAAAACACGCACACATTCAGTTTGTGCAGCAGAGTTTCGTTTCTTAGTTACGCCAGTAAGGTTGCTAGACTTCCTAGTATTAGGAAATAACGATATGAGTTCATATTTTTATTTAATATGCAAGTAAACCGTCCATTTTATTGAAAACTGGAAAGGGATAAATCTTTTCTTGACATGCAAATCTAGTCTTTGAGGTAAAGCTCCCTGTAAAGCAGATTTGAATAATTTCAAGGGAAAAATTGTTCCGGGACCGGGTATCGATACCGGGTAGCTCAGTTGGCAGAGCGCTGGTACGTTCAACCATAGGTCCCTGGATCGATACCCGGCCCCGGAACAATTTTTCCCTTGAAATTATTCAAATCTGCTTTACAGGGAGCTTTATCTGAAAGACTAGATTTGCATAATATATACGTCACTGTGTACGTTAACAGAAAACCACAATTCCAAGTCACAAAGAGATTGTGTGCACTCGATGTGGGTCTCTGGCGTTTCGTCAGCCCACGCGAGTTGTGCGGATATGAAGGGAAAAGTTGAGACGGTATCGGGTGGAGTTCCCGGGTAGCTCAGTTGGCAGAGCGCTGGTACGTTCAACCAGAGGTACCGGGATCGATACCCTGCCCCGGAACAATTTTTCCCTTGAAATTATTCAAATCTGCTTCACAGGGAGCTTTACCTGAAAGACTAGATTTGCATAATATATACGTCACTGTGTACGATAACAGAAAACCACAATTCCAAGTCACACAGAGATTGTGTGCACTCGATGTGGGTCTCTGGCGTTTTGTCAGCCCACGCGAGTTGTCCGGATATAAAGGGAAAAGTTGAGACGGTATCGGGTGGAGTTCCGGGTAGCTCAGTTGGCAGAGCGCTGGTACGTTCAACCAGAGGTACAGGGATCGATACCCTGCCCCGGAACAATTTTTCCCTTGAAATTATTCAAATCTGCTTTACAGGGAGCTTTACCTGAAAAAATAGATTTGCATAATATATACGTCACTGTGTACGATAACAGAAAACCACAATTCCAAGTCACACAGAGATTGTGTGCACTCGATGTGGGTCTCTGGCGTTTCGTCAGCCCACGCGAGTTGTGCGGATATAAAGGGAAAAGTTGAGACGGTATCGGGTGGAGTTCCGGGTAGCTCAGTTGGCAGAGCGCTGGTACGTTCAACCAGAGGTACAGGGATCGATACCCGGCCCCGGAACAATTTTTCCCTTGAAATTATTCTTTTCTTGTCAGTTTCTCTAATGATAAGAGTAAGAATCAGAATCGTACGGATAGTACTGATCGAGTAAAACAGTGTTAACATTGAGGGGAAAATTAGGGGAGAGTTGGATAGTATCGGTCTTCGGGTAATATCGGACAGTGAGTTTCTTTCATCTACCACTAGATGATAGTACCTGAATGACATGGTTACGTTTCTGCGATGTCGCATACAGAAACGTAACCATGTTATTCAGGTACTACCATCTGGTGGTAGATGAAAGAAACTCACTGTCCGATATTACCCGATGTCCGATACTACCCAACTCTCCCCTATTTCTTTCTGAGAAAATTATTCATTTGGAAAAGTATTCTTATAATATTATAATTTTTGTTGTACTCTATCCAAGGAAAAGGCTGTTAAAATCTTCACATTTCTATATTTCTATCCTGTGTATGTATATATTGTATGTTTTTGAGTGCGTGTGTGTGTGTGTTTGTATAAATAAGTGAATATATATGTGTGTGTATAGTCGGAAGTATTAGGTAAATATGTAAAATGTAAGCAGAAACTTAAACTTTGACTAATAGCATGCAATAACAATTTAAATATAACCTTACCTTAAGAATTCAAATGGTTTGAAAGTAGGGCGAACACCTTTCAGGCCAGCCGACTGTAAGAGGAAACTCTGGATCGGGCGAGAATAATTCAACCGTCTGCGGTTTGCTCCTTTATGGTTTCCGGAAGAGGTAGGCGGCATTTCCCGACTTTGCGTGTCCTTAAAATCCGCCACTGATTGCTCACGAAAGGAGTTGCAACTGAATTTAAATGAAGGAAGTGTCGAAACGCTCACAGGTTATGGCGCTGCCGATAGTCGTAAAAAAACAGGTGCACATCGCGAATACTACGGTATGTGCGAAGTATCGCAGAGGGCGAAAAGAATAACATTTCTGGTGTGTTCTCCTATATACGTACGTACTTTGTAGGAAACGAACAGCCCAGGGTTCAAATCCTGGTAGGGACAAGTTACCTGGTTCAGAATTTTTTCGGGGTTTCCCTTAACTATTATTTATTTATTTATTCCTCATCAATCCTGAATGAACATGGCGGATTTGGTACATTCCAGTTCAAATCCGTCATTCCCATATCAAATACAAATATAACATATAGACCTACGAGGCGTGTTCTTAAAGTAAGTTCCAAAAGGGTGTAGTAAGTAAACGGGAAGATATTTACAAACCATTTTTGTTGCGTTGTATTCCCCACACTTCAATTACTTCTCAACATAATCTCCACCATTATTGAGGCATTTATCGAGTCGTGGCACAAGTCTTTCTATCCCCTCATTGTAGAATTCGTCTGCCTGCGATGTGAACCACTCCCGCACTGCTGTTTTCACTTCATCGTCGCCATCAAAACGTTGACCACCGAGGAACTTCTTGAGGTGCAGGAAGAGATGAAAGTCACTCGGAGCCAAATCAGGGCTGTAGGGGGGATGGTCAATTTGTTCCCAGTCAAATTTTAAGATGAGATTTTGGGTGTCACGAGCTGTGTGTGGCCGAGCGTTGTTATGAAGCAACACAACTCCGTCGGTCAGCATCCCACATCTCTTGTTCTGAATTGACCTATAGGAGGAGGGAAAACCTGATCCTCCAAGGAACTTAGAAAAAAGTGGAATGGAAAGGCAATCCAAAAAGCCATAAAACTAGTTCGAGGAAAGACGTGAAAAACGATTAATGTGGTTTAAGTATTATGGTTTGGAAAACACCTAATGAAGAAGTTGAATGCATATTCTGTGCTTTTCTTAGTAGAGGCCATTTTGATTTTGCAATTCCACATCTTTACCTCCATTTTTATGGAGGAAATATGTTAGATTTTGAGGAAATTATTTTTCTCAAAAATTTTATAACATCTTACGAACTTTTAAGTCCGATGTACCATTCACAGAGACATCCCGCAATAAACAGGACGATACTTTACGCTCAGTATTCAAAATATGTAGATTCTGAAACGAAAACACAAAATGGTATTCCATATTTGTAACACTTTCTCTAAAGATATTCCATTTACGATTTCTGGCCACTTTTTCCTAGGAAATTTTCTGTGGAACCCTGTGTCATTCATTCATTCATTCATTCATTCATTCATTCATTCATTCATTCATTCATTCATTCATTCATTCATTCAATCCATAGTTCCGAAGTCGGAACATGGGTAGCTACCTACAGGAAATTTAAACTTATTTACCGATAGGGGCAGAGGGACAAATGCTAAGCTCATCGCCTCAAAGGCCACCTAGTATGCAATTAAGGTATTAGTAGGACGCGAGAGAGGAGAAATTTAGTTCAGAGGCTCTAATTTAGGCTTGGATATCTTCAACGTGCCGGAAAACTCCGACAAGGGACACACGGCTTATAGCCCCTCCCTGAGGACTTGCGCTTCGGATTTTTGCGTCCTGAAAAATCCATCGATCCCAGTTGAGTTTGAAACTGCAACCCTTGTGTCTAGAGGAGAGCGCTTTACTCCTAAATCATTGGGAGTGACAACATATTTCCCAATATGCATTTTCCCCAATACCTCCCCCCCAGAACTATATTTTCCAGTATGTATTTAACTCAGTACCTTTTCTCCTCTTTTTCCATTAATCCATAAATCCATATTTACAGGACATGACATCCTTTCCAAGCACCTTCATCGGTTTGGCATACTGTTGTCACCAAACTGCAAGTTGCGCAGCCTGGATGAGGAGATGGACTCGAGCTTATCTTCAAACCTGCCCAGTGCTACAATGTTCCACTGAGACCAGGCGCTATTGAGGAGCAAGAAAATGAATGAGTCAATGTATTTTTTTATCACTGTACTTGCCATTTAAGAAGTAAATATTTACAATAATTTATTTCAAGATTACTTTCATTTTAAACATAAAGGATACGTATATTTCATAATGTGGTAAGATGGTCTAGTGTTCATAAATAATCCAGAATCTTATTTTCTTATTCGTAATTATTATTGTAGTACCTATATTACAAAGGAAATAATTTTTTGTTGTGAGGTTTGCATCTTATTGTTTGGCCTAGAGACTGTAAGTACTGTAGGTGCCGTTTCGGTGTCGTTTTGCTCTTTTCTAATCTCTGTCAAAGCTGCATAGGCCTACAGGGACGGATGGCGTTTTCTTACCAGAGTTTGGAACTTGTAGAACCTTCAGAAACATTTATTATTGTCGTGTTGACAATGTAGAATCCCAACGACGAGGCAGCTGAAGATGACACCGAAAAGGATCTTGCAGACTGTTCTTAAAAGTTGGAACAAATGTGTGAGGTCCGAAGGAGACTGAGGCATCACTGTCGTAGTTAGGCTAGATTTGTAAACATATTAAACAGAGAGAGATCTCACATAACAAAGGAGGAGTCCCTCACTTTCTATACCTCGTTCTATTGATGATTCCTGTTGTAAAAATTGAAAAAAAAATATTGAGAAAAAACCTTGCATTATTAAGAGGGATTCGGCATTGTTTGCTTAGTGGCACGGCAATACGTTTCGGGGGTATTAAATAAATTATTTTCACACGCCCAGACTTGAACGGCGCAGTACCGCACGCACTGGCCGAGAGCTGAAGATAAGCGAGCGTTGGGCGTCACTTTACTCCTGTGTTTATGTAAAACGCGTGATAAAGCTAGCACAGCCATGCGCTGCTAGACGACACTTCACGTGTTTATGTCTCCTGGCCTTGCTTGTGTCGGCTAGCTCCCGCCTCACAGTCAGCTGGTTAGTTCACGCGCGTACTCTTTATTTTCTTGATTTGATATTTTCAATACTTTCTTATCAATGTGCCATCAGTAAAAAAATGTCTTTATTTGTACTTTTAATGCTGAATATAACTATATATTTTAAAAATATTTTTTTCGTGGGCAAAGGCGTCTTAATGAGGAAAAATCTAAATTTCTCCATTTCCATAAAAAGTAAGAAAATCTGTTTATATGTCAATATGAACTTTAATTTCTCAGCATCAAAATAAACCATGATTTTGATCATTGGGTGAAAGGGTTTCGGAGCTACAACAGTTTAAAGTTGCTAATTTTGTGAAAATACGATAAATTTAAATATTTTAAATTTAAACACTATGAAGTTCTGATGCCTCAAACTTTACACAAAGCACTGTATCACAGTTCTCTACGGACAAAAAAAGTTTTATTGTATTTAGAAATTGTAAGGTCAATTTTCTCTATATTTCGGTCGATTTGAGATGGAATATCTCAAAAGGAGTCAACCTTATCCGTGGAAGAACTGTCCAGACATAGATTTGGTGTACCACAAACTTTACTTGCGTTCCTCGAGACTTGAACCAAGAGTTTCAGGCATGGCTAAAATGGAAGTCCATTGTGGGATGTGAACGTTGTGAAGGAACGAGCGCGTGGGTTTCTGTTTGCGAGCGCACCGCAGCGTGTTTGTGCATTCTGCCTGATTATGACTCGTCAATACTATTTATTACTTCGACTCCTAATGTGTGCTCAAGGTTAAAGAGTGACGTAGCTCGTATGTAGGCCACGAAGTCAGCGGTACGGGATCAACGTTTTTTTTTCCTTCCAAGTAATGATAAACAATCTACTTATCAGCGCATTGCATATTTTAATTAGCTCTAGCATAAGGAAATAGTACTTAGCGAAGCTCGTGGCTACAAGCTGATATACTTGCGTAATACTGCATACGTAGTTAAAGGGATCATCAGCATCATCATCTGTAAAAAAAGTCCATTAATAACTCTGGTAATCTTCTGAAGTTTGGCCCAATCACCACTTGAATGGGAAATATTGGGTTGATGCAAAGTTTCTTAGCGTTTTTTCGCTGTGACAAAAGTTTTATTTGAGATGAATAGAAGACAGAAATTGAAGGGTTCAGAGCCATAGTGGGCCAAGCGCCATTTATTAAAAACGGGAAAGCAGGGGTTAAAGTTAAGTGAATACCATAGTTTAATGAAGATTGACATATAATGTAGTTTTAATGTGTATACTTTATATTACTTGCTATATGTTTCCATTGAATTATGGTAATAACTTCATTTTAACCCTTTTTTTTCTACGGTTTTAGTAAATGGCGCTTGGCTCACTATGGTTCTGAACCCTTCAATTTATCAACAGTATTCTCAGTAGAGGTTTTGATTTATCTAGAGAAAATCAAAACTCGAGTGGGATTATAATTGAATATTACACGATTAGAAGAAAGTAGATATATAAAGATTAGAAGAAATAAAGTACTATGATACAATAAAATATTGACTTACTAAAATTCTATTTCACTAATGTTAGCTTCACCAGAACGTTTGCAAGGAGCCGTCATTTTCAGTTGACTATCTCTGCGGTAAACAAATAACGATCGCAAAACATGTTTTATAGTACCAAAAAAATGTGCAGTTTGAAATGTTGGCAAACAAAGAAACAAGTGGTAGGGAGACGATAAAAACAGAAGAAAGTATTTAAAGATTAAAAGAAATTAAGTATTCTAATGCAATAAAATTCCTAAAATATTAAATGGAAATCCCGGGGGCCAAAGAAGCCGTGGACGACCAAGAATGGATGGAGTTGACGAAGATATACGTAAGATGGGATGTAGGAATTGTAAAGCAATTTCGCAGGAACGAGACAACTGGCGGAAAATCGTGGAAGAGGCCAAGGTTCACATTGAGCTGTAGCGCGAAGAAAGAAGAATGCAATAAAATAGGTATTCATTGATTTACTAAAATTCTATTTCACTAATGTTAGCTTCGTCCCGCGCAATGGCGTCGCGGTCTAAGGAATGCGCGCTGGTTCGAGTCCTAATGGGGGAAGAAATTTTCTCATGAAATTTCGGCCAGTGTATGGGACCGGTGCCCACCCAGCATCGTGATGCACTTGGGGAGCTACGATAGGTAGTGAAAATCCGGTTTCGCAAACCAGTTATAACGGCTGGGGAGATCATCGTGGTAACCACACGATACTTCCATTCTGATTGGATGATCGTCCACCTCTGCTTCGGCATGTGGGCGTGAGGTCAGCAGCCGGCTGGTCGGTTGTAGCGCCACGGATTTACTTTAATGTTAGCTTCACCAAAGCGTTTGAACGGAGCCGCCATTTTCAGTTGACTACTGTATCTATGCGGGAAACAAATGACGTTCGCAAAGCATGTTTTACAATACCGTAAAGAATTTGCAGTTTTAAATCTTGGCAAACAAAGAAACAAATGCTAGGGAAGTGATAAAATTGTAGCAATAAACAGCCATGATCGGTTGAGAGATGTCCTTTCGTACCGTTTTATTGGTCAAAAGTAGTACGACTTAGTAAATGTGTAATAGTCAGTGATATAATATTCTCCTAAATTATCTATTAATCTCTGCTAACGCTGGGATAGTTTTTCTATTCCGCTCTAAAGAAATTTTCAAGTACTGTACAAAATAGAGAGCTGTAATTGAATTTTGTTTGCGGAGCAGGACACCACTGCAAACATTCACAGGCGCTTACAACATGTTTGTGGGGATAGGAGTACTGTCTGTCGTTGGGTTAGCAGAGTCTTGGCGACAGAACGAGGTAAAGCGAGGATTCTGAAGGGGTGGTTCTGATCGACACATTGTCAGCTCGTGAATCAATAAACTCAGAGGTTTAATCAAGACTCTGAAGAAGTTGAAGAGATGATTTAGGCATGTTCGTCCCCATAAGATGTGAATAAAATTCTCCTTCTCCATTACACACAAGCGTGCGCAATCGTCAAGAAATCATAAAACTTGGGTGGACTGTCCTTTTGCAATCGCCCTACAGTCCAGTTCGCGAACCATATGACTTCCATTTGTTTGGTCTGCTGAAGGATGCGGTTCGTGGGAAGCGATATGACGACGATGGGTAGGCCATAGGGGACGTCAGGACGTGACTGAGAGGAAGATCGGGCAGTGGTAAATTGCACTGGAATTCAAACTTTCTGTATGTAAACTGCACTGATTTTGAATGTGGTAAATTGCACTGGATGTTGTAAATTGCACTTCTTCTCATTTTATTAAGTTTTGCTCAACATTTTTCCCGGTCTGTACACTCTCGATACATCGCCTTGCTTGAATTTGATAGGGTTTGTCTTCATGAACTGACTCCTTCATGACGTAGGATTTTACTGCGTATTGAAACTGATATTTGTTTTTGAACAGATTCCAGTCACTTTAGTTATGTGTACTCTAACGGTCGGAATCTACATAAAGATCAATAGCATCAATACACTACATTTAAGAAAAAATTCACACACTAAGAAGAAACAAATTTACGTTGAAGACAAATTTCTGATTACCAGGATGGAAAAATTGATCGATTCAGATTAAAAAAAAAAAACATGTTATAGCTTTGCCAAAGTACAGTACAGGACAGTGTTTGACAATCGAACGCATAATAAACTGAAGTGATACAGTACAGTACTGTATTAGTGTTGAACAAGTGTTTCATAATCGGCACTCATAATAAACTGAAGCGTTAGTACAGTCTATGCAACAAATATCAGCTCATAGCTTCAGTGCAGTTCGTATCTTCTACTCCTCGGTCATCCAGTGCAGTTTACATGGTAAGTGATTAACCGTCCGGTTTCTTTGCAGTGCAGTTTACTATTTTCCAGTGGAATTTACAATCGTCTGGAAGAATAGCTGAATGGTACCGAGTTGGCAAACAGGCTCTAACATCTAGGTGGCGTAGGGCCATAGATCTGAATGGAGACTACGTGGAAAAATAGATATTTGTACTTAATATTTTAGGAGAAAAATCCGCTCCGGCGCAGGGGATCGAACCCGGGTCCTTGGTTCTACGTACCAAGCGCTGTGACCACTGAGCTACGCCGAATTCAATCCACAACACCGGATCGAACTTTCCGCCTTCGATGTTTCCCATTTTTTTCTCCTTAACTATTAAGTGTCAATATTACAGATAATTTCTGTAGGACAAATTAATATATCTATAATATTCTCTCAGCTAGCAGTGCATAATAACTACGGATTCCCGGCCAACAAGTCACTCAGCTGAGTGCGCTCCTAGTATAATGGCAGTTGACATTGGACACACGTCAGCATATATATGCCTAACTTGGAGTCAGGCCACAAAGGAAAACATCGAAGGAGGAAGGTTCGATCCGGTGCTGTGGATTGAATTCGGCGTAGCTCAGTGGTCAGAGCGCTTGGTACGTAGAACCAAGGACCAGGGTTCGATCCCCGGCGCCGGAGCGAATTTTTCTCCTAAAATATTAAGTGTCAATATTACAGATAATTTCTGTAGGACAAATTAATATATCTATAAGGTATTTGTAGCCAATTAATTGGGGAATAATGTGGTATATTTGGAGTTGTAACAAAACAAATTTTGAATGAAAAAAAAAATGTTGTGCATTACTTATTGAACCGCCTAGTTATTTACATGAAAATTTTGATTACTTTCAGCAGTATCAGAAAACTTGTTGTTCAGGCAACTGTCCGAAGATAGGTTTGAACCTCATAAGTGACATTAATAAAGCATCATTCATGAGGCAAATAAGTCAGGAGATAATGGTGTAGTGTGGCCAGTTCCTTTCTCCCTTGCATTGCATATATCGCTGACTAGTAATATGTAACACAAATCAGACTTCAGATGTATACAAGCAATTATTGATCTTAGTGATAATTGTTCTTTATCAATATGGACGTCTTGGCCTCCTGAAGAGAAGTTGGTAAGTTTGTTAGGAAGGAATTGTGTGCCTTGCAATTGAAGGGGGTTGTTGGACTGGTTACTCCCACAATTCGCGTCTACACTCGGAGGGCAACTATGAAAAGATTGTATCAGATCATGTGATGGGGATCTGTACGATCATGGATACACGATCCGGTTTGCGCTCAATTATTGTTAAGAGAGATCAAACAGAAACCGGTGTGACGGCTCTGGAAGTATTGTGCTGCCCGACCAACTCAAACAATCGTGTGTAATTGCGCTGTACACACTGGGAATCGCCGAAGTAGCGACGCTCCCCCTTGTGTCTGCAATACACAATCGGGAATCTTTCTGTTGCAACTACATTAAGCTAGCGGAGGGAAGGAGACTGTGAAAAGTAATCTAACAAAAGTGACACTGGTAACATCTTCTCGAAATAAAGAAATTTTTGGCAGTTTGTCCGCGGTGTCGTCTTCAGGGAGATTCCAGACCTGGGGTTCCCATACGTCCTGAAAAATCGCTGTTGTTCCGAATTTTATTCGTCAAAAGTCTCCCGTCCGAAGTGGAAAGAAATACGTTAAATCTAGATTTTGAGGAAATGAACAAAACATAAATATCGATGAGGTAAGTGATACTCTTCACTTTCTCCACGAAAAGAGCGTTGTGTTGTAAGACCTGGATTTTAAGGGACACTGGGACTAACTATTGAAATTTTTATAATTATAATCCGATTTATTTAATTTTTAACTGTTCCTTAGGTGCATTGTAACTAGAGAGCAGAATTTTAGGACCTAATGTGTGGCATTTTAGGCGTCTAAAATAGGCTCTTAAACTCCTTTATTTAGGATCTATAAAATAAAAAATAGGCTCTTTTTTGTTGAAGAATGTCACTAATATAAGATTCAACACTTATTTAATGCAAAATTCTAGGATTAAAAAAACTTCCACACATTTCACATTTTACAAGGGTACATATGCATACATAAAATGAAGATATTCTGTCTTTAAGTTAGTGTTTTTAATTCATCAATCGCATTTCCGTAGTTTGCTTCACAGTAGTTGATCAGCACCTATTGTGGCTTTTGTGTCGCTCGCTGCTGTACTTACAAATGGTGAGAAAAAAGAAGGGGCTGTTATCTGTCTTGGAATGTAAGAGAATGCTTATTCGGATACAACCCAGCGAGTTTGTGTTAAATTGCTGACAGACGGAGGAAGATATAATAATAATAATAATAATAATAATAATAATAATAATAATAATAATTTCTCCCGCAAGAGTACTTTTACATGCCAGTAAATCTACTGACATGAGCCTGTCGCATTTAAGCACACTTAAATGCCATTGACTTGAGCCGGGATCGAACCCGCAACCTCGAGCAAAGAAGGCCAGCGCTCTACCTAGGCCGACTGAAAGTTGGAATTTTAGGCTGAACTATTGTAAGAATGAGAAGGGGTGGCCCGGAGGTACTTTTGTATTGTGTTGTTCACTGCTAGGAAGGAGTTGTTGTTATCCTTCTTCGAATGTAAACGATACAGGATGTTAAGAAAAACAGTAAACACTTACGAAAAATGATGGAGAAATTTTAAAAACTTAAAAATAGGCAGTAACGTCGAAATAGGCATTTTAGGCGCTATAAAACCCTTTATTTATACCTATATTTCCATGAAAAATGTAAATATTAAATATCAAGTCTGTATGTATCGAGGAAAAAAATAGGTTTTTGCGTAAATTCCGCTCTCTAATTATAACAAGGTATGTGAAAATTTTGAGCTCAATCGAACTGCTAAAGTTACCCAGCAATTCTGCTTCGAATAGATAAGGTAAGCCTCAGAAAAAAACCCCAACCAGGATTTGAACCCGGGCCCTCTCGTTTCACGGCTAAGAAGGCTAACCGTTACACCACAGCAGTAGACATGTGAACTTAGTAGAATGTTTTATTTTCGCTGGCAGAGTTAAGACCGTAAGCAAGGCCTTCTCTTCCACTCAACCAGCCTTAAAGGAGTTAGGTACAGCTTACAGTAGTAAAATTTTTGGAAATATCCAACATTTTTTTCCTCCATTACTGTATCTTGTACAATAATGAAAATTGGTACGTGTAAAACACTGTCCTTCTGCTATATGAAAAACATATTTTTACGATTTAAAAAAAAATATTTAAATATATATTTTTCAAAATTCATAACGGTGGTAGTTCACTGTGCAGCGATGAAGCGTTTTCCTCACAACTCATAAAGTTGTTAACGTCTTCATGTTCTCTCTCTTTTATTTTATTGCTGAAACTCATGTTTACGATATCATTCTCTTTAAACTACATTCCTTAATAAATAATATTTTTTTTTTATTTTGTGTTATAAGAAAATATTGATATTTGACGATTTTTTTAAATGAATTTATTTTTTATCAGACAATCTATGGAAGGTAGAGAAGTGATCTTGCATCATATTGTAGATATTACATGCATAAATACACACACACAATTTCATCACAGAATGTTGGATAGTTTTTGAGTTATGTGGGAAACGCTTTGTCACTGCACAGTGAACTGAATTTTGAAAAAAAAATTAAATCGTTAAAATATTTTTTTCATACAGCAGAAGGACAATGTTTTACACATACTAATGTTCATTATTGTACAATATAGACTATAGTAATGGAGAAACAAATGTTGAATATTTCCAAAATTTTACTGTTGTAAGCTGTACCTAATCTCTGAATATAATAGTGACATACAAATTTAAATTGTGAACGTTTACAATACGCTAAAGATTCTACAGCAAATAACCATGAGTGACATTTTAACGATTAGTGTTTGTTTACTTAATTTGAGGGAGAGTATATGACGGCAGTGTTATGAGTGAATTTGAAGACTTTTGAAAGCCCAGTAAATTATTATTCTGATTATTATTATTTTTTTCCATTTTTATTTTTTTTAAGGAAAACTGATTACTTTTTTTTAAGGGTGTGTCTTGTACAAGGGAGCGTCTTACACATCTGTAAATACGGTATTTCCGGTAGGGTTCTTATCTTCAAGGAATTTTATCTCCCTTTCCGGTTACTGCCCGCAAAAATCACACCATCATCGCCACTTCCATCCATCGACATCAGTTTCGTGACGATCCATACACGTCTCGTCCACACCTGTGGAGTAACGGTCAGCGCGTCTGGCTGCGAAACCAGGTGGCCCGGGTTCGAATCCCGGTCGGGTTGAGGGTTTTCCCTCAACCCAATACGAGCAAATGCTGGGTAACTTTCGGTGCTGGACCCCGGACTCATTTCACCGGAATTATCACCTTCATTTCATTCAGACGCTAAATAACCTAGATGTTGATACAGCGTCGTAAAATAACGCAATAAAATAAAAAAGAAATACACGTCGCCCTGTTGCCGTCTTCAGTTGGGTGTTGTAGTGAAGGCCCGGTGTGGCCCAGCGCTGCGCACCCCTGGCGTGATCTCTCAGGTGTAGAGCTGATGACACATCCTGGCGATGATCAAGCAGGCTCGAGCACCAGAGCTGTCTGGACCAGGTGCAATGCCCCTCCTCCGTGCAGGCCGGCCGGTGTTGCAACGCCGCGTTTTTGCGCGCCTCGGCACTGCTGTCCCTCACATGGGCGTGATCGGCTTGTATCACGGCCGTGGTTACTCCCACATCTTGGGAACACGCGTGCTGGGGGCGCCAAGTTTGTACATCATCATTAAATGTGAACGTGTCTAAGGTCGGGATTGAATATGAATCTATTTCTTTTGAAAGGGCGTGACTCACTAACTTTCCCATTTCTACCTCTCTGTTATTTTTGTATCTCCAGACACAGATCTATTTATTGCTTTTGAAAGGGCATCAAATAGTTGTATGTAAGGCTGAAAAACTGAAATTGATTTGGAAAGGACATCAATTATTGACTCATGCCGTTTTAACACTTTAGATGTAACCAATATTACTACAAGAAAATACTGATTTCGATTGAAAACGATCATAACTAGCATATTTTGTTCTCTATCGTTGTGTGAATATGCTGAAAGATTATCTACATGAATCACAAATTTCTGAATACAATGATATTACTTTTATGCTCGACCATGCCGAAATGTAGTAATTATACACCTGGTAGTAGCCCTTTAATGCACCTCCTTAAAGTACACCAATTCGTTATAATTCAGTTGTTCAGCCAATGGGAAATCACCATTGTACCATTATAAAAGCGCAAGTATCGATTATTCTCGGATATGCGATCGAAAGACGATTAGCGAAAAGTCACGGAGGCTTAGAAATCCAATACTATCGCAGAAGGTTATGTTCTGTTATTATAATAATTAGCGTTAATTGTAAATAATATTCAAATAAATTCAATTTGTCATCTCGTTTTTCAATTCTAAATCAATTTCGAAGTTATATCAAGACTATTGTTCATGTTATTATCTAGATTATATCAAGGTCAGTGACATTCGTGCCTCGGAAAAAATCAAACTTTCGCGTCTGCGCAAATCTCACAATTCAGGTCAGTTCCGCTCCTCACTTAGATAACCATAACATGAATACTTATGATAATTTCAAGTTAGAAATATGGTCGAGCATAAAAAGTCGTATGAAACTTGCCTATAATGGTACTTAAGACGCTCGTATGAAAATTATGAAACTCGCTTGCGCTCGTTTCATAAACAAACATACTCGCGTTTTAATTACTACCATTATAGGCTCGTTGCATAATGTACTATTATTGTGCATAAAAGTGCATATTTTGCCTTTATTTATAAAAGCATCATATTTTAACATTTATGCAGGGTAACTGCATATATTATGTATGTTTATTTGTCTTTCCCTAATTTTTAAAAGTAATCTCGTAAATACGACTAATTTTTGTTTATGAATTTTGAACGTAACGATGACGCCCTCATAGGGAGCCTCTCGAGTTAGCAATTGGTATTCTTTACTGCAGTCTTTAGCAGATTTCGATAGAACAATATCCAGTTTAACATCAGTTCCAGGGAATGTAGGAGATAAAGTGAACGAGAAAACAGCAAATATTCTTTCCAAAAACCCTGGCTATTATCAACTTAAAGAAATTCAAGATATTCTCGAAGGAAAAACACCCCAAAAACGAACAAAATTTTCTATAGAACAGTTCACAGCTTTTGTGCAAGCCTTTCTTACTTCTTGTGACGTAGAACAAAGTTTTTCGCGCTACAAAGCTATGCTCAGAGACAACAGGCGAAGAATGACAACAGAAAACATACGTCACTGCTTAGTTGTGAACTGTAGCAGCATAAATGAGCATTCAGCAATGAGGCAAGCACTTCAAAATCCATAGACTAAACGTAAGTTACCTATACCTTATAATTCTGTTAAAAAAATCTCAGACTGATAATGCATATTTTGTAGCATATTTATTTTACGGCATAAATGCATACATATTATTCACGTTTTTTGAGCTTGAACTTCCATTCCATGATCACAACACAGGCCTGCAAAAATTATATACATACATAAGTGTTCTGTCCATGGGCAGGTCTTTCACTGCAAACCCAGAATTCTCCAGTCTTTCATATTTTGTGCCTTTCTCTTAGTCTCCGCATAAGTTCCACATATCTTAATGTCATCTATCATTAAATGATATCTTGATATCTTCTTGATTTTGAGATCTTCTTCTGGCCCGAACTCTTTTTACGTTCACCATTTCTTTCAGTGCATCCTTCAGTAGGTAGTTTCTTTTCAGCCAGTGACCCAGCCGATTCCTTTTCCTCTTCCTGATCAGTTTCAGCATCATTCTTTCTTCATCCACTCTTTCCAACACAACTTTATTTTTTATTCTGTCTGTCCACTTCACACGCTACATTCTTCTCCATATCCACATTTCAAATGCTTCTATTCGTTTCTCTTCATTTCGTCGTAATGTCCGTGTTTCTGCCCCCATACAATGTTAATGTTAATTTAATGTTAATTGTAATTTTATTGTTCATATTGTAGTTGTAATCCCGTGGTAGAGGGGCAGAGAAGGCCTAACGGCCTTATCTCTACCAGGTTAAATATATAAATACTAATAATACTAAATACAATGCCACATTCGAAACAAAGCACTTCACTAGTCTCTTTACTATTAACTATTGGTTTTAAATCATGTGTTTAATTTGTAATTTTACGTGATTTCTTCTATTATTCTTTTACTGCTTACTTTTGTTTCTAAACTTTTGTATTGTCGATTATTGTATATTGCTCCTAAGGGATTTCGTTATTCGTTAGCTACTTGTGTTATATTTTATTTATTGTAAATGTTCCTGAATCATGTATGTAATTTGTAACCGTAAGTCAACACTTGTAATATCCCATCACTGCTCGTAATTGTTGTATTGTTCAGAAATTATGGATTAATACGAAACTGAAAGCCAGACTTTGTTTTATCAGCCTACTATTGATTATCTTTTTAAAATTATGTATTTACTGTACTTTGAAACGGTTAGACATTCTTTGTATATATTTCGCATTCATTATTCCTCAAACATCTAATTAATCTTCAACAGGAGTCAATCTTTCACTAATGTACATGCCTCAACATAATCCATGTAATTTGTAACTGTGACCACTGTTTAGTATTACCACATTACTAATGTTTATTGATTATAAAATATGTATCTTAATGCCAACTATAACCCTAATATACCTCAGGGTGAAATAAGGGTTTATTGCATTGGAGAATAATATGACACTCGAGAGGAAATTAAGCGCAGAATAAATATGGAAAATACCTGCTATTATTCGATTGAGAAGCTGTTGTCATCCAGTCTACTTAAAAAAACTGAAAGTTTAAATTTATAAAACAGTTATATTACCGGTTGTTCTGTATGGTTGTGAAACTTGGACTCTCACTTTGAGAGTGAAACAGAGGTTAAGAGTGTTCGAGAATGAGGTATTTAGGAAAATATTTGGGGCTAAGAGGTATGAAGTCACAGGAGAATGGAGAAAGTTACTCAACGCAGAGCTGCACGCATTGTATTCTTCACCTGACATAATTAGGAACATTAAATCCAGACGTTTGAGATGGACAGGGTATGTAGCACGTAGGGTGAATCCAGAAATGCGTATAGAGTGTTAGTTGGAAAATCTGAGGGAAGAAGACCTTCAGGGAGGCCGAGACGTAGATGGGAGGTAAAACAAAAATAGATTTGTAGGAGGTGGGATGTGATGGTAGGAACTGGGGATGTGATGGTAGGAACTGGATTAATCTTGCTCAGGATAGAGAGCGATGACTGGCTTATGTGAGAGCGGCAGTGAACCTCCAGGTCCTCTAAAAGCCATTTGTAAGCAAGTAAGTAATTAAGTAAATAAGGTAGTATTAGAAGTAGGAAATTGAGCGTGACAGAGGCAACAAAAATACTGTTATTGATAGTAAAAATCTGTTACACACTCACATGTCCATTCACAGTTACACACTCTTGAGGGACTTCCTCCCAAGAGCTGAGACAATGGCATCATCCCCTTGTCGACCATATGTGGCACCCCCTCCCTCGTAACCACTTCGCAACTCGAAACATCGGCAAGCCAGATGCACCCTGCATGTGACCATTGGTTTATGGCTGCGCCCTAACGACTGATGAAGTTGGAGAAGGGTGTTGGTGGCGGATTTTAACAACCACCCACATCCTGACTAGATCTTAAGTGTAACGTATGTGGATCTTAACAACAGTCCTTCGAAATTTTTCCATAGTTTCCACAGAAAATGGTAGAATTGAACATTTTGCCTAAAATTCGGGGAAAGCTCATGGTTTGGAAAATGGCAAACCGGTTTGGGCCAGACAAAATAAGTAAATAAAACTGCATCAATAACCACTGTATATAATAATAATAATAATAATAATAATAATAATAATAATAATGATTTGTTTTCCATATAACATCAATTACATCTTTGGGGGACAAAGGCTAATTGGGATTTCCCGATTTCTGATCGGGTCTGAAACCCTGATAGAACTGATATTTAGCCCTAACTCTAGCGGTGAAGTTCGGAGGGCCTAATTACTCAAATCCACTCTCTTCAGCTCCACGCTGTGGCTCCCTGGGATCTTTTAAGATGCGAAAGAGAAAGTGATGTGCGGAAAGCAACGGGAAATTACCGCATTTATCCTTCCCAAGAAAAATTGCAGACAATTGCCTACTGAATGATGCACTGGAAGGAATGATGACTCCCCAAATGTAGTACACCTTCAACTCACCCTACATTACTGTAGAAGGCCGTTGCCCGTATGGGATTCCAAGTTTCATATTTCATATGAAGCTTCCACTGCAAGAATGATGGATGTCATTTGGAATACATTTTTCAGGAGAAGCAATTGAAAGTTTGAAATGCTTAGTGCTCAAAGCTTAACTGTGATTTTCCGATTATTACTGGGCAATGACTATCAGTGTTAATGCCATATAACTCTGTATGTACATTCTATATGTCTTAAGCTATGCATTGACAGTCTTGGTTCATTTTCGACAAGAAAGTGACATCCGTCATTCTTGCAGTGGACTCTTCATATATAAATAAAAAAACATTATGACCATCAGTGGTAAAAATCCAATAACAGCTAAAATAATTCTGTGGCCGGGAGGAAAAAAAATTATACTTTTTAGGAGAGCAGTAGAAAGATCAAAATTGGTGTAAATTATAGAGCTCTTTGTTCATATTTCTTGATATTATTTGTATATCATTCTTCTAAAATAGGTAATATTGTTCATTTAACATTTTTTTATTATTTAAAAAGAAATAGCCGCACTTAAGCCAATGGACATAACACACTACCAAAAGCTATACAAAAATACACACCTCGGATATAGATATAGAAGTATAGGGCGTCCAAAGAAGAGATAGAATGACAAATTATCTGAACAGTAAAATGTTAACAAATGGAGATACCTCGACAAATATAATTTGGAGGTGGAACGGGAAAAAGTAGGCCCAATCATCATTGATAATAATTTATTAAACGTCCACCGCTATGGGTCAGTAGATAGGGTGTGCGCTTCCTAACCAAGCGGTCCGTATTTCGATTCGCGATGTGAACGGAGATTTAGCTCCACTATACAAGACTAGGCCGCCATGTGAGTGTCTAATCTTGGTTGAACGAAGGACGAAAATATCTCAACGATGCAGTGTCTCGCGAAGACGAAAAAGAAGAAGAATAGGTTAAAACACAAAAAAATTAGAATGTGCGAGAAAATTTGTGTCATCTTCACGAATCCATTTATTTTATATCATTGTTATGTATTTTACTAATTGTGTCCTGATTTTAATGTGTTGGCTTACTTTAAGTTTCCATCTCGTAAACACTTTATTATGAATATACAGTGCGATCGAAAAATCTCTCCGCAGTGCTTGTGTAGTCGAGAATCCACTAGGCAGAGAATTCAAGTGTATTTGGTAGAGAATTCAAGTGGCAGCACTGGCCACTAAGCATATGATGGACTGGGGTGTGAGGTTGTCAAACCAGAATGATTGGGAGAGTGCCAGCTTTCTACAAGGTTGTCTTCTAGGGTTACTAGAATAGAAAGAGCTGCGGAGGGACTTTTCGATCGCACTGTATAAATACATAGAATACAATAGAATGAACAGCCTACGTTTCTTACGGATCTGTTATATTAATTTCAACTGATATAATAAGGCTCACGGATCAAGAACATTAAATAAAAATATGTTTTATGTAGTATTCTTTATTGTCTCAATTCGAGAACGAATGTTGCGGAGAATAGATGTCGAAGCCTCCTAACTTGCATTCGCCTAGTTTGCGAGAGAGAATTCTAGTTTTAAAATTAATAAATTAATGAGACGTATGAAAGTGTAAAGAGAATCCCACCTGGTATTTTTCGCGCATCGCCATAAACTAGAAATGAAATCAAGTTATTGCTCTGCTGAATAGAGCGTGCCCTCAACAGAAATCACCCCCACGCTTTGTAAACCACAAAAGGAAAAGTGTGGCAGCTTTCACTCAGGGAAATCGATCGTGCTAGGCGTCGAACTGGTGGCCTTCCTCTATGAAGCAGTGCTACGTAAGTCTCCGGCAATGTGATTGTAGGTCACTGGTCTTCATTTTAGTTGTTAATTTAATGACGCTATTTAATTGCAGAGACTGCTTAATACCAATAGGTTTAATACTGTATGGTGTGTGGTGGGAGTACAATGATGACGTCGGTAAGTCTGCTGATGATGGTTGTAATGCTGAAGATTGTGAGGGGTGATAGGCCTACTAATAAATAATGTTGATGCTAGAGGTGGTATTGATGATATTTGCTTATGGTTACAGTGATGACGATGGTGAAAGTGGATATAATGGTGAAGTTTTGATTGTGATGGTAATAATGCTAATGCTGGACATGGACTTCGTTCCATAATGCCTGACAGGCGACGTAAACATTGGCGGCAGAGGAGAAATATAATTGCTCTTCAACCAATGACATGACAGAGGTCTTCTTCCACGCTTGTCTTGAAGTTGGGCGAGGGTACGTTGAAAGGGTGACTTTTGTTAATAGGGACAGAACGGACTGTAAAGGTCCACACCTTTTTTTTATTGAAGAACATGCTACATTACATGCTCCAACATATGTTTTTAGGGGTTTCCTACAATAAATATACATTTATATTTGTATTGGCGAATACGCCTAATTTAGTCTATTTTGCCTATTTACATTGATCATACCTAAACAAGATACAGAATTATTACAATTACATATGGCTTAACCTAAAAAAAGAAAAGAAGTATATATACACGATAATATATTACAATTGTGAGTATTTTAAAACAAATAGTTAAGGCGAAGTATAACATATTTACATTTTATAATAAAGTTGTGTAAGTTATAGGCATCCAACAAGGAAAACTCAGTTCGTAGAAACCAGCGGGCGTGACTGTCTCGCGCAGATGACGTATGCTCCCGTTCCCAGCATACTCTCACGTCTACTGCAGGGGAGTAAGATGGGTATAGCATGCGCGCCGCGAGGAGTTCGAGCTGAGTTTGCTTGTAGGATACCTATAAAAATAATTGGATTCCTACAATTGTTCAAAGTATATTGAATTGATGAAAGTGATGAATGGTTGAAGATGCAATTTTATAAGCTGATATTTGGTAGGTGGCCAACTTGCTGTCTTTGAAATGCTGTTTCGTAGAATTTCTCTTTGTTTCCTTAATATTGTGCATTCATATAGCAAGTGGGCGGCCGGGTAGCTCAGTTGGTAGAACAGCTGGCTATGGACTGGAAGGTCCGGGGTTCGATCCCAGGTGGTGACAGGATTTTTTCTCGTTGCCAAACTTTCAGTACGGCCCCTATAGCCTCCTATAAAATTGAGTACCGGGTCTTTCCCGGGGGGTAAAAGGCGGTCAGAGCGTGGTGCCGACCACACCACCTCATTCTAGTGCCGAGGCCATGGAAAGCATGGGGTTCTACCTCCATGCCCCCCAAGTGCCTTCATGGCATGTTACGGGGATACCTTTACCTTTACCATATAGCAAGTGATCTATAGTTTGACTTCCACTATTACAAGGACATGTTGCACTTTCCAGTAACTTGAATCGATGGAGGTAGGCTCTAGTCATCCCGTGTCCTGTCACCATTGACGTGAAGATGGCTGTAATATTTAATTCCATCTTAAGCCTCTCTTTTACATTAGATAAGTAGGATTTTGTTATCGCTGCCTTTGTAGTGTCGTCCCATTCTTTTTGCCATTTTAGTTTTCCTTCTTTTTCTACTTTTTTGAATTATACTTTTTGGAATTCTGTCAAAGCATACTACTGCGTCCTTGGTTTGTGCCGCTGCCTTCGCTAGTCGATCCGCAAATTCATTACCGTATATTCCAACGTGAGTCTTGATCCAGAAGAATTGTATAGTCCAGTTTACCTTCTCCAAAATTAAGACTTTCTTCCTGATGTCTTCTATAAGATATTTGTGGTTGTATTTTTTCTTTAAGGATTCTACTGTTATTGTAGGTGTTGGTGGTGATGGTGATGGTGATGGAAATGAGATGATAACGATGATTGTGGTGGTGTTGTAGTTTGCAAAGATAAACCGTTGGTGATGGCTATGATGGCATGTACGCTGCTGGCTATGATAGAGATCAGCAGGGGAAACAAAATACATATTGAACCGCAACATCGGCAAAAAAACATAATAGGATCTGCAGGGGTTCGTACCTAGGTGTATTAGTAATTGCCTGGCTTAGCCCTGTTTGAAGAATATGGGATGTGGATCCAGTAAACGTTCAGAAACAAGAGTAAGCTAAATTTCATAACAAGGAACTTCCTAATTTGTATTCATGTCTTTGACACCACATTCAAGTCATTATGTTTACGATGGGTTGGATGTGCTTTGGGATTGGGGACAGGGGAAGTGTGCGTATTATTTTAGCGGGGGAGGATTTTTACGACTCCATGAAATCCTTCGCAAACTCAATTGTGCAAGTCGTTTCATAACGCTCACTGTATTACAGGGAAAAAAACGTGTGCAGAAGTCAGTTTGTTAACATCACTGTTGTCATCATCATCATCATCATCATCATCCTTCACGAATTAGGCCTCTGTAGAGCTGTTTCGGTCCCATCTAGCAGTCTTCTAAAAGGTCTTCCTGGTCGACGATGTCCTCTATGTTTATAGTGCATCATAATTTTTGGGATTCTTGAATTTTTCATTCTTCTTACATGATCTAGCTAATTGAATTTGTATCTGCTGATTTTTTCTTCTATTGACTCTACTTCTAATTGTTCTAAAATTTCTTCATTCCTTTTTCGGTCTAAAAGAGTATATCCTGCTGTCCGTCTGAGAAATTTCATTTCCGTTGCTTTGATTCTGTTCATGTCTTTTTTCTTTAATGTCCAAATCTCGCTTCCGCATAAAAGGAAGGGTAATGCTAGTGTATTATATATTTTTATTCTTGTAGATTTTTGTATTAATTTATCTTTTAATGTATTGTTTATTATTCCTAGAATTTGTGTAAATTTGGTAATTTTCTTGTTCACATCTTTTTCATTTTGATAAGATATTTCACAACCCAGATAATTGAAATTTTGTACTTGTTCCAGGCATTGGTTATTGTGTATTATCTTACTTCTGACTGGGTCTTGTCCTAAAAATGCCATTACTGTTGTCATCATGATCATCACTAACTTCTTCTTCTTCTTCTTCTTTTCTTCGTCCTCCTCCTCCTTATCCTCCTCTTCCTCCACCTTCACCTCTTCGGATTGGACTCTGTGTTCAATTGTGGTTCCATTTGTGGGATCTACAGTAGACCCTCGATTCGCCGTAATGAAGAGGAGGGTAGCAACGGATAGTCGAAAAAGATATAATTCGTTGTGTTTGTTCTTACCTTATTTTTATGTTCTTTTAAAGAAGTCTGTCACTTTCCTCTGAACTTTAATATCATCATTTTTTTTCTGATCTTCATTCTAATTGTCCGAAGTAAAACGTTGTCCAGATATTAAGTATTTCTTCTTGCTCCAAAAACTTCATTAGGGTTCCCGCTGATTCAAGTGCAGTTTGTAGTGGACCATGCGATTCAGGCACAGTTGGATAATCCGAAGATCGGTTAATCGAGAGACGGATACTCGAGGTTCTTCTGTATACCTTCTTCCTTCACTCCATGTTGTTTTTCCCTCATTATGGTGGGCCCGGACTGGTCCACTAGCTGAATTTTTACCACACAATTTCTTCTCTTCACAGATTCCGTACTATCAATGGCATGGCGCTTAGACCACGCTGTCACGTCTTAGGATACTTTTTTCATTAATTCATAGTGTTCTACCCAAAGGCAGGTGTTTCACTGCAAACCCAGTATTTTACAATCTTTCCTATTTTCTGCCTTCCCCTTATTCTCCGCATATGATCCGTATATCATAATGTCGTCTGTCATCTAATATTTTCTTCTGATCCGAACTCTTCTCCCGTTCACCATTCTTTCCAGAGCATTTTTCAATAGCTTCTTCTCAACCATTGACCCAGCCAATTCCTTTTGCTCTTTCTGATCAGTAGGGCTAGGATTTTGATGACCTATAAATCATGAAAAAATGTCCTAAAAACAATGCATTTATGACCTAAAACTTAAAAAAAAATGCCCTTAAAAATGCTCTAAAAATTGATCTTACGTAATTGGCTTAGTAGGAAAAGAGGTGTTGTACTAAATATTTAGACTAGTAATTAAATAAAATTTTACATAATTTTTTCTAAGTAGTACACTTTAATTAATTATTTTACCTGATGTAGTTTCCATGTATGATCGTTCACCTCTGCTTCGGCATGTACACGTGAGTCAGCAGTCGGCTGGTCGGTCTTGGCCCTTCATGGACTGTAGCACCATGGATCTACTTTACTTTTAGTTTCCATGTAGTCTACCACAAGGCCACTCTTATCCAGAACTAACAGGTATAGAGGAGTCTATATTGAAGGGGTGGTTGGACTGATCCAGTACATGGGGTTTACTACGTTAAAATGGCGATATCGGTAAATCTTACGCACTTTATTCTGTATTTTTCGTTATATTATGTGTAAAAATTGTAATTTTTGTAGTACTGAAAGAAAAATAAATACAAATTTTTAGCGTGTTTGATACCAAGAATGTTGATTTCGGTATGACTTCCTCTGACTATGTTCAGCGTTATTTCCGAAATTATTGCTTGGGTATTTTTCATATTCAGTATCAAGGAAACAGTTCATAAGCGAATAATGGGCGTCATATTATATAAGACTATTTAATAAAATTAAGTGGTCTGAATTCGAAAACAAAAGAGCAAAATAATTTATTTACAGTGAAGATTAACATATAGCCTACTTATATCCTGCTGAATTGCATCTCTTCCTCTTCGCGACTTTGTCAATGTCCAATTGAAGAACATTCAGTCTGAAAGCAGCAACCAAGTCAAAATGACAGGCTCGCATGAATAAGTTCAGCCAAACATATAAAGTAAACGTCTTACAAATAAATGCAGTTCAGGGAAATCCTCGTCTGATAAGCGTGTGTATAAATCAAGACCTGCCTCACTCCGACACCTGATTAATGTGTTGTTTTGTTCTTTTAGGCCTATTAGTTATAATTGCAGAGGTTCCGTAGCCTCTGCCGGGTTGAACGACACACAGTCGCTAGAAATAATAATAGTTTTATTTTCCCTGGCAGAATTAAGACCATCAGGCCTTCTCTTCCACTCAACCAGGATCAAAGCACATACAGGAAAATATATACCGGTATAGGCTACAAGTATTAACTTTAAAATAATGATAATAAAAAGTTAAATAAAAAAGATTGAATACATATGATTATAATCACAAACAGGAAAATACCTTCCTTTATATTTACTTATTTATGACTTTTAAGGAACCCGGAAATTTATTGCCGCCCTCACATAAGCCCACCATCGGTCCCTATCCTGAGCAAGATTAATCCAGTCTCCATCATCATATCCCACCTCCCTCAAATCCATTTTAATATTATCCTCCCATCTACATCTCGGGCTCCCCAAACGTCTTATTCCTTCCGGCCTCCCAACTAACACTCTATGTGCATTTCTGGATTCGCACATACGTGCTACATGTCCTGCCCATCTCAAACGTCTGGATTTAATGTTCCTAATTATTTCAGGTGAAGAATACAATGTGTGCAGTTCTGCGTTGTGTAACTTTCTCCATTCTCCCTTTTAGCCCCAAATGTTTTCCTAAGAACCTTATTCTCAAACACCCTTAATCTCTGTTCCTCTCTCAAAGTGAGTCCAAGTTTTACAACCATACAGAACAGCCAGTAGTATAATTATTTTATAAATTCTAACTTTCAGATTTTTTGACAGCAGACTAGATGACAAAAGCTTCTCAACCGAATAATAGCAGGCATTTCTCGTATTTATGTACCTTCCTGTATACAAGTATTAACTCAAAAAAAAATTAATACATAAGAAAATAATCACACAACTGAAGGAATAGTACAATTAGTATAATCAGTGTGGGTTACATTGAAACAATGTCAATTACCTAGATATTAATGTTAATGGAAAATACAAAGTAATGACTATATTAAAAAAGTAATTATAACAATAAAAAATTATACCTCCAAAAAACTTAAACATTTGTTCTATTTTAAACAAAAAAAAAAAAATTAATACAATTTTGCTTCCTTTTCGAGATAAAAATTGAATTAGGAATTTGCAAAAAGGCCCAAGTCCATATTTTTTGCAAATTGAGTTTATACCCGTTTCTGGCTCTCCATACACTCTTACTGGACTACTTCTCATTGAACCAAGTCCTATATAATGTATACATTTAATTTGTGTATCTACATATTTGGACTGTCATACATCCAGATCCATACAAAAAGTTTTTTGTTGTTTTCTTAAAATTTACTTTTTCGGACTTGGTCCCTTTTGCAAATTCCTGATTCAGTTGTTCTTTTATGAAATATTTCATAGCTTATTTTAGGAAGTCATTGATTTAATTCCCAATATACTCAGTCAGTTTAAGAGACCAGTGTATTATGATAATAAATTGTTGAAAGAATTATAGTTTTGTCCTTCTTATTACATTGGAAAAAGTCTCTTATTGCCAAGCAACGCTGTACCTTAATGTTGCCTTCATGATTCATTCCATTCGCAACAATGAATCAACATTAAATTTTGGCGTTGTTTCGCGAAACCGATGGCGAAAAGCAAAAAGCATTCATTTCAACTATAATGTAATACGTGAACGATTATTATGTCCAATCCAATTCATTCCATTCTCAACAATGAATCCGGGATTTATGTTTAGTTTTGCTTGATAATCGAATATTATCCTCACCGGAGTCCATCTAATTCCCAACGATATCAATATACGATGAAACCAACGTTAGAGTTTTGCGTTGCTTGGCAATTGGATTTAAACTTCTATGTCCTTCATTCAATTCCGACAATATCAACATTTTACGTTTACGGTTACTTGACAACCGGTGATTATCTCCAATGCTGTAGATTCAATTCCTAAGAATATAAACAATTTTCATGATATTGAAGATAATCTCTGCTAAGCAATGCTAAACCTTAATGTTTGCTTAATTGTTAGGAATTTAATGAACGATATTTCGTTATAATCTCTGATTGTTAAGCAACACTAAACGTTAATGTTGACTTAAGGCTGGTTCACAATAAACCGGGAACTAGAACGGAAATATTCTTAAAATAAATGTATTTAAATATGAGTATTCACAATTAAGTATTGTGAATGCTCACATTTAAATACACGTATTTTAACATTATTTCCGTTCTCGTTCTTGTTGTCGTTTCAGTTCCCGGTTTATTGTGAACCGGTCTTTGGTTGTTGGGAATTTAATGAGCCACATTATGATATAATCTCTGATTGTTAAACAACACTAAATGTTCATATTAGCTTCATTGTTGGGAATTTAATGAACGACATTTCGGTATAATCTCTGATTGTTAAGCAACACTAAACGTTAATGTTGACTTAATTGTTGGAAATTTAATGAGCCACATTATGATATAATCTCTGATTGTTAAGCAACATTAAACGTTAATGTTGACTTAATTGTTGGAAATTTAATAAGCCACATTATGATATAATCTCTGATTGTTAAGCAACACTAAACGTTAATGTTGACTTAATTGTTGGAAATTTAATGAGCCACATTATGATATAATCTCTGATTGTTAAGCAACACTACGCGTTAATATTGGCTTCATTTCTGGGAATTTAATGAACGACATTTCGATATAATCTCTGATTGTTAAGCAACACTAAACGTTAATGTTAGCTTCATTGCTGAAAATTTAATGAACGACATTTCGAGGTAATCTGTGATTGTTAAGCAACACTAAACGTTAATGTTGACATAATTGTTGGGAATTTAATGAACGACATTCCGATATAATCTCTGATTGTTAAGCAACACTAAACGTTAATGTTGACATAATTGTTGGGAATTTAATGAACGACATTTCGAGGTAATCTGTGATTGTTAAGCAACACTAAACGTTAATGTTGACATAATTGTTGGGAATTTAATGAACGACATTCCGATATAATCTCTGATTGTTAAGCAACACTAAACGTTAATGTAGGGTTCTTTGCTGGGAATTTAATGAACGACATTTCGAGATAATCTGTGATTGCTAAGCAACGCTAAATGTTAATGTTGACATAATTGTTGGGAATTTAATGAACGACATTCCGATATAATCTCTGATTGTTAAGCAACACTAAACGTTAATGTAGGGTTCTTTGCTGGGAATTTAATGAACGACATTTCGAGATAATCTGTGATTGCTAAGCAACGCTAAATGTTAATGTTGACTTAATTGTTGGGAATTTAATGAAAGACATTTCGATATAATCTCTGATTGTTAAGCAACACTAATAATGAACAACATTGCAGGGAATTTAATGAACGACATTTCGAGATAATCTGTGATTGCTAAGCAACGCTAAACGTTAATGTTGGCTTCATTGCTGGGAATTTAATGAACGACATTTCGATATAATCTCTGATTGTTAAGCAACACTAAACGTTAATGTTGGCTTCATTGCTGGGAATTTAATGAACGACATTTCGAGATAATCTGTGATTGCTAAGCAACGCTAAATGTTAATGTTGACTTAATTGTTGGGAATTTAATGAACGACATTTCGAGATAATCTCTGATTGTTAAGCAACACTGAATGTTAATGTTGACTTAATTGTTGGGAATTTAATGAAAGACATTTCGATATAATCTCTGATTGTTAAGCAACACTAAACGTTAATGTTGGCTTCATTGCAGGGAATTTAATGAACGACATTTCGAGATAATCTGTGATTGCTAAGCAACGCTAAACGTTAATGTTGGCTTCATTGCTGGGAATTTAATGAACGACATTTCGATATAATCTCTGATTGTTAAGCAACACTAAACGTTAATGTAGGGTTCATTGCTGGGAATTTAATGAACGACATTTCGAGATAATCTCTGATTGTTAAGCAACACTGAATGTTAATGTTGACTTAATTGTTGGGAATTTAATGAAAGACATTTCGATATAATCTCTGATTGTTAAGCAACACTAAACGTTAATGTTGGCTTCTTTGCTGGGAATTTAATGAACGACATTTCGAGATAATCTGTGATTGCTAAGCAACGCTAAATGTTAATGTTGACTTAATTGTTGGGAATTTAATGAACGACATTTCGAGATAATCTCTGATTGTAAAGCAACACTAAACGTTAATGTTGGCTTCATTGCTGGGAATTTAATGAACGACATTTCGATATAATCTCTGATTGTTGAGCAACACTAAACGTTAATGTTGACTTCATTGCTGAGAATTTAATGAACGACATTTCGAGATAATCTCTGATTGTTAAGCAACACTGAATGTTAGTGTTGACTTAATTGTTGGGAATTTAATGAAAGACATTTCGATATAATCTCTGATTGTTAAGCAACACTAAACGTTAATGTTGGCTTCATTGCAGGGAATTTAATGAACGACATTTCGAGATAATCTGTGATTGCTAAGCAACGCTAAACGTTAATGTTGACTTCATTGTTGGGAATTGAGTGTGTCGCATTGGAGATACCCGATTTCCAAGTAACGCTGGGAATGCATCAATCAGATTGGAATCTCTATTGCCACTAAACTTCAAATTTCATTGTGGACTTTATTGTTGGGAAATAAGTCAACTGTATTGAGAGGAAAAAATCTCTGTTGCCAAGATAGGCTTGACGTAAGTGTTGGCTTTATTGTAGAGACTTGAATGAACCGCGACTGAGATAATCTACGGTTGCTAAGCAACGCGCAACCTCGAGGTTCCCACAGTAAAACTCACCGTGATTTCCCCTCCTTTCCATACACAGCGACGCGCTAACGTCTCCGGAACAAAACTTGAAACGTGTCAAATATTTTTGTTTCGATTCTGTTTTTGGTGTTGTGCCATACCGGACATGGTCATTACCACCTGATGATAATGAGAACTAGCGAGCTGTAACACTTTGTCTTATCACCAGACTGTCCCTCCTCCTCTTCTCCTCCCCCCTCTCTCATTATGACGTAGTACGTGCAGTACGACTGGTTGGAGGAGAGAGAATTTTTACTGCACAGTGGTTTCGAGGAACTTGCGTTGATAGATTCTTTCCAGTCACTTCGTTCTCTCATTCAGCGCTTGGGTTGTGTGTGTTTTTGTGTCTTTTTTTTAAATTCATTTTTAAAGTGGCGACACAGTTGGTTATTGTTATTTTTAATAAAGTGACTGTGTTTCTAGTGATGTGAGTGTGGTGTTGGTTACAGTTTTTGCGACACCGATGATACGGTAGGTACACGCAAGCTCGTTAAGTGCTGACATTTGCAAGTTTCCAATCTATTACATAACCTCTAAGTTTTTACGCAACTTTTTTTAAATGGATTTATTCAGGCCGTTGAGTACTAATGTGTTTCATTAGAAGTGATTTATGTTGAGTAGTTCTTAATTATAGGCTTCTTATCTGCACCGGTTCGTTGATATAAGTAAAGATGAACGATTTTGTGGAACATATTCTTGTTTTAGTAGTACGGAGATCGTTCTTCGCAAATTCTGAATAGAAAAATAGTAGTACACACGTTTTGTGATCGTTTTTTTGTCGTTGTTGGCAGTGATGAACGATTTTAGATCGGCGCATGTGCAGAAAGTACACATTATACACCTTCCTACCTGTTGATCTGATGCAATCAGCTGTTCGTGAATAATACAGTAGAGCGACGTAGGTTATGTGTGCAGAAGCTAATTTCGGCGCATGTGTAAATTTGCACAAACATTTAGCAAAATGCATGCTATAAAATATGGTATTAACAAGTAATAATATTTATAATACAATAATGCGTGTACTGTGTTTAGTGATGAAGTTATATCGTGCATATTAAATTATTCCATGCCAATTGAAAGTTATTTGTGATAAATTCAACTTCAGAACTCTGAAATAAATATTAACGAATCTCATGCTTTTAGTGAAATACAGATCAGGCTGGCTAATAGTGGCTGTTCCCTCTACTTTAAAAGCTGTCTTAATATTAATTATACACTATTATCATAATCCTTCAGAACTCTAGACTGTGTGGTTCGTTTCTCCACACAAAATAAAATAAATCTTCAGACGTTTTAAAGGTCTTTCTAGTTGTCTCTTTTAATCATTTCAAAATGTTAAAGGGATTGTGTTGTTCATTTTAAATCTAAGTATATTCACTATGTTGTAATTATTAAATTTTTGCTTCTTTAAAGCCACAAATTTTTGATCGGACAATCACACGTTGACGGAACATAAATCTATATATATATATATATATATATATATATATATATATATATATAATTTGAACTGGTAATGGAAATTACGGGAAAACGCCTGAACGGATTTTAATAAATGACCCCTCATTCTGAAGCTTGGAACCCAAAGTTTTTCAGAAAAATAATAGTTTTGAGTGAAATGTCAATTTATCAACATAATTTTCCTATTTTCTAAAATCCATCTGTCGTCACTAATTGCATTTCAGAATAAAACAAAACACACACTACAGTAAACAATATTACACGAAGGCCATGATCTGCAAGAATGATGACATATTTAGAGCTCAAATTAAATTGATTATTAAACATTTCAAGGTAAAAGGTAAAGAAAAGGTAAAGATATCCCCGTAACTTGCCATGAAGGCATTTGGGGGGCATGGAGGTAGAGCCTTATGCTTTCCATGACCTCGGCACTAGAATGAGGTGGTGTGGTCGGCAAGACTTACTAAAATTAATTTACAGGTCTGATTCTGTGGTGTGTAATTTTCTGAGTACAGCTGTGTATTGGATATTAAAAACTATAAAACTTGAGGTGGTTTGATGACATTATTATTTATTGCCATTATAAATTAATTACTGTATTATTATAGTTAATGCCATGCTGTGACTATTTTTCATTAATCATACATATTGATGATATGAAAGTGAAACGTTTTGGGGTTATATAAGTAGACGTAGAGAATATCTTAAATTAGATCTTGATTTATATAATTTACTGAGTGGCGGCTATATAGTATATGTTATTGAAAACTATAAAACTTACGTAAGATAATAATATTGTTATTAAAAATCAAATATTTTTGTAGTTATCAATTAAGTGAGGTTGGATCTTTTTCATATATTTAATGGCGGTGTGGTGGTGCGTGATTCTCTTCGTTATTGGCTCGAGGGAGCGCAAAAATTACAGTTCCTAAGGAAAGACCAAAAGGTATTAATTACTGATAAAAAATGAGGCCTACAAGATTTTGTAATCTCCTGATCATTTTAGCAAGATCTCTTAGCAGGATAAAATGATTTTATCCTCTACATTTCAAGGTAGTTTACGAAACATGCAGCAGCTATACCAAGATGCTGTGTCTATTGTTCGAAAGCATAGCAAACCTGACATTTTTTTTTTTAACTTTCACCTATAATCCGCAATGATCTGAAATAGCTACTGCTTTACTCCCATATGAAAAACCGACTGATCGTCCTGACATTGTTACTTGCGTTTTTGGGTTCAAACTAAAAAACTGAAGGTGGATAGGTTCAAGAAAAAGTATTTGGCATAAAAAATCATTCAGAGGAGTATGTTTCATTATTATGGAAGCAAATAACTTTCAGAATGTGTGATATTATTCATTGAAAATAAATCTGAAAAATGTTTATTTGAACATCTAATGAACTTAGTTTGCAGCATTTGCTGCACAAGCCACTAGTTATATTATATTGCTCAGTTCAATGTTGTCCTGTAAGTCCTCTCTCGGCTGTGTTAAATCAGATACTAGTTATTAAGTAACATTTAATCGCCAACATTGAAGTGTAGAATTTTATTATTTGTTTCGGGTATCGTTTCGGTATTTTTCTTGCATTTTAACGTAATAAAAATTATGAAATTGAGTTTTTTATTTAGCAATTGTTAAGTTAAAATTATCACCACATATATTTTCCGGGTGTGCTAGCGGACACGGACTTTCCCACTATTTCGCGTCTCCGTTCATTTGGGGGTGAGGCCTTCCGAATAGTCATAATATTACTTACACTGCTGCAAACTTTCCCTTTACATTGAAGCGATATGATACGATAACGAAACAATAGGTAGAATTAGATAAGCGTGTATTTTTAAAACACAGACAGGGAGTATTTTCCCTGGACCAAAAATATAATGATACGATTGGAGTGTCTTACACTGTTGCAAATTTTCCCTTTACATTGAAGCGATATGATACGATAACGAAACAATAGGTAGAATTAGATTAGCGTGTATTTTTAAAAACAGACGGGGAGTATTTTCCCTGGACCAAAAATACAATGATACAAATGGAGTGTCTTACACTGCAAATTTTCCTTTACATTGCAAACGATAACGAAACAATTCTCGTGTATTTTTAAAACACAGACATGGACCAAAAATAAGATACGATATGATACGATAACGATAAAACAATAGGTAGAATTAGATAAGCGTGTATTTTTAAAACACAGACGGGGAGTATTTTCCCTGGACCAAAAATATAATGATACGAATGGAGTGTCTTACACTGTTGCAAATTTTCCCTTTACATTGAAGCGATATGATACGATAACGAAACAATAGGTAGAATTAGATTAGCGTGTATTTTTAAAACACAGACGGGGAGTATTTTCCCTGGACCAAAAATATAATGATACGATTGGAGTGTCTTACACTGTTGCAAATTTTCCCTTTACATTGAAGCGATATGATACGATAACGAAACAATAGGTAGAATTAGATTAGCGTGTATTTTTAAAAACAGACGGGGAGTATTTTCCCTGGACCAAAAATACAATGATACAAATGGAGTGTCTTACACTGTTGCAAACTTTCTCTTTACATTGAAACGATATGATACGATAACGAAACAATAGGTAGAATTAGATAAGCGTGTATTTTTAAAACACAGACGGGGAGTATTTTCCCTGGACCAAAAATATAATGATACGATTGGAGTGTCTTACACTGTTGCAAATTTTCCCTTTACATTGAAGCGATATGATACGATAACGAAACAATAGGTAGAATTAGATTAGCGTGTATTTTTAAAAACAGACGGGGAGTATTTTCCCTGGACCAAAAATACAATGATACAAATGGAGTGTCTTACACTGTTGCAAATTTTCCCTTTACATTGAAGCGATATGATACGATAACGAAACAATAGGTAGAATTAGATTAGCGTGTATTTTTAAAACACAGACGGGGAGTATTTTCCTGGACCAAAAATATAATGATACGATTGGAGTGTCTTACACTGTTGCAAATTTTCCCTTTACATTGAAGCGATATGATACGATAACGAAACAATAGGTAGAATTAGATTAGCGTGTATTTTTAAAAACAGACGATATGGGAGTATTTTCCCTGGACCTGGAAAAATATAATGATACGATTGGAGTGTCTTACACTGTTGCAAATTTTCCCTTTACATTGAAGCGATATGATGATAACGAAACGATAACGTGTATTTTTAAAAACAATAGGTAGACCAAAAATTGAGATTAGCGTGTATTTTTAAACACAGACAATAGGTAGGGAGCGTGTATTTTAAAACACAGACCTGGACCAAAAATATAATGATACGAATGGAGTGTCTTACACTGGTGCAAATTTTCCCTTTACATTGAAGCGATATGATACGATAACGAAACAATAGGTAGAATTAGATTAGCGTGTATTTTTAAAAACAGACGGGGAGTATTTTCCCTGGACCAAAAATACAATGATACAAATGGAGTGTCTTACACTGTTGCAAATTTTCCCTTTACATTGAAACGATATGATACGATAACGAAACAATAGGTAGAATTAGATTAGCGTGTATTTTTAAAAACAGACGGGGAGTGTTTTCCCTGGACCAAAAATACAATGATACAAATGGAGTGTCTTACACTGTTGCAAACTTTCTCTTTACATTGAAGCAAAGTGATACGAGAATTAAACATTGGTAGAATGAAATTAGAATGTATTTTGAAAACATAAAGAGGGAGTATTTCCCTGGACCAAAAATACAATACAAATAGAGTTTCTTGTTTGCACTGCTGCAAACTTTTTTTAGCGTACGTTGAAGCAACATGACACAAGAATTAAACAATGGTAGAATTAGCTTAGCTTATATTTTGAAAAAAAAAAAAGTAAATTTATCAAAATTAAATTAAGAAAATTTTTAAACTTTAAAACGATTTTCATTATAACGGCTGTATACATACAATAAATCTTGGTAAGGTTCAACGCGGACTATCGATTAAGGGACAGATTCCTCTAAAAAGACTAAAATACCGCCAAATTCTTTAAGTACCAAAAATACAATAAAAATGGAGTGTCTTACAGTGCTGCAAATTTTCCCTTTACATTGAAGCAACGTAATACGAGAATTGAACAAGGTGGAATTAGATTAGCATGCATTTTGAAAATACAAAAAAGGGAATATTTTCCCTGAACCAGAAATACAATACATCATCATCATCATCATCATCATCATCATCATCATCATCATCATCATCATCATCATCCAATTCAAGCACTAGACCTAGTGGTCTGTTGCGGGCTCAATGGCCTCATGCCATCTTTTTAATGGTCTTCCAACAGATCGTTGTCCAGAAGGGCGGTAATGTAGCACTGCCTTTGGCCATCTTTCTGTTGGCATTCTCTAAACTTGCTATTTCGAATTAACTCTATAGATTTGAAGAAAATTTAATTTAGGTTGGACGTTCAATTCTTCCGAAATTTCTGTATTTCGTTTTCTATCCCAAAGTGTGTATCGCGCCGTTTTTCTCATGAATTTCATTTCGTTGGTAGTTATACGTTGAACATTTTTTTTTTTTTGTCGAAGTCCAGGCTTCTGATCCATAGATGAAGTAGGTCGTGCTAAAATGTTGTACATCTTTCATCTTGCATGTTTCTGTACTGAATCAGATCACCAGGTTCTATTGGCCACTTCAGAAGATGATCTCCATAAGGCAAAAATACAATACAAATTGAGTAAATTTCAGCATTGCTCGTACAGAGAAAATACAGTGCGATTCTTACGCTTGTCTGTTGTTGGTAAGACTGATTCTCATATTTTATGTATCATAAATCCAGAAGTGCGTCTGCACAAGAAGCCCCATTTTTCCGTCTACCATTAAAAAAGTATTGGTTTTAAAAAGATCCCATCAAGATGATGTAATACATATCGAGGGATGATACTAAAAATTTAAAGCCCTCCGAATATGACTCGTGAACCTGTGTGAAAAGAGGTTGAGAGAAGTTTGTATCATATGAAGACATTCATGGCGCCGTTGACAGGGTTTGAATTCGCGAACTTTGAACAAGGAGGCGAGAGTGACGTTGTCATAATGTGAAATAATTGTACTTTGTATGCAAGAGAGACAAATTCCAATCAACCACGCCGACCGTCATTGCAAAGCAAGCATTTTGAAATTATTTTTAAATAATGAATATAAAGTCAAGGCTAACATCTGTAATAATAATAATAATAATAATAATAATAATAATAATAATAATAATAATAATAATAGTTTGTATTATATTATTATTAGGTTATTTTAGTAGGTTATTTTACGGCGCTTTATCAACATCTTAGATTATTTAGCGTCTGAAAGAGATGGTGATAATGCGAGGTCGAGCACCGAAAGTTAACCTGCATTTGCTCATATTGGGTTGAGGGAAAACCTCGGAAAAAACATCAACCAGGTAATTTGCCCCGACCAGGAATCGAACCCGTGCCACCTGGTTTTGCGGCCAGACGCGCGAGCCGTTACTCCACAGATGTGGACTA